>JASTWL010000301.1:0-232882 GCA_035220575.1 Temnothorax rugatulus | reverse complement strand
TTTTTATGCCTATCATCCTTTGCCATTTTTTCAACTTCTGTTTGCAACTGTGTAACTTGTATACTTAAACCTTGATTTTTTCTTCTAAGAATTCTTTTTCTTCTAAAAGATTTTTATTTTTGTTTAAGAGTTCTTGGTTCCGTTCCTCTGCATTTCCTAATTGCATCAATAACGTTTCGACATCAACATTTGCATTATTGCCAATCTCTTGCATTCTGTAAAATACATAATAATACTTTTCATAACAATACATACTAACAAATTAAATATGATTCGAACGTATTAAATAATAATTTTAAAGAAACATTTAATTACATACATTTCTTGTTGCATTGTTTCATTTTGCTCTTCCATACTTTGTTGTTGCTTTATCTATATTTTTTGCAACTTCTTCCATATCTTGTATAGAATTTCCTTCCACATTCTTTACAGCTTGATCCTTATTTTGTGTTTTGTTTGTTTCCACATTTATTAAAATTTCTTCTTGCGATAAACGCTGTTTCTGTTGTGCGTATTGCACAAGTTCTGTGTATGTTGGAACAAATGACTTAACTCTGAAAGAATATTAGGTTTGTTCGCGTTGCTTGAAATCTCCAAACATTTTTGCACTTGAAATGAGATAAATATATATTCGGCCGTTGGAGAGAGAGAGAGAGAAAGCGAAGATGCTGAGTGCAAAAAGTGCAAGCAACGCGAACAGACCCATTATAAGGCATTATAATTTCATTTGTACATTTATATATATAGATACACACACACACACACACACACACACGTTAAATACTCACGGTACTTTAATTTTTTTGTTGTCTTCTTTGCTCTGCGACATTATACCTTTTCGCTTTTTTCTAGATTTAATGTTGGAACAGATCCCTGTTTTAACCTTAACACTTATTTAGCTGGTTTATTTTGTAATCGTGGTTTTGTCTTCTCAAGCACCAAACAATTTTCATCAAAATGGGTTGCGCATATCCTTGCTGTAAGCATATATTATATCATAATATAACACACGTAATAATGACATTGTATTGAGTTGGAAATTAAAACATTAACTTAATAATTATCATTTTCTTTACATTAACTTACATTAACTTACCCGAATCAACTTCCATATCCGTTTCTTTTCTTTGGCAGGTATTAAGCCATTGGGTTTCCGAACGACTTCATCTCTGTCACACTATACAACCCGAACGTTTCCGAACAGCGTGAGCCTCGGCGGGTGCACCCGGGTGAAGTTTTCGAACGCAGCCTTAGAATCAAAAGAGATTGTTTCGATTTAAGGATACACTTTCGCCGGAATACTCTGGTCGAGTGCGAGCTCGCGCGCGGAGGTCCGGGGTTTTATTCCCAGCGAACTTCGGAATTTTCTCGAATCCTCTCGAACCCCCGGTAACAAGCCGATAAATCCGCTGATCCAATCGGCTGTCGACATCCCGAGAAATCCGTAATTCGACGAATGACAACGGCTCAACTGATTTCGAGGTCGGCAACCGATCAGCTGTTTTGGTATACCGTCCGCTCGCTTTGCCCCGAGTGTTTGCCTCGCGCACCGACGCTCCAAGACAAAGGAGCGAGTCGGTATATAGACAAAAACTTAGCTCTGTTTTTCTGCCCTTCTCGTGTTCCGGGAAATATATGATTATTTCTGCAAACGGATCTATTCTTAGTTCTATAACTTTGAATTTAGACAACTTTAAATTGAAAGGCAGAATTTAACAGAAATTATTTAGAAGATAATTTTAATTCGCTGGATTAATTAAACGGTGCCGGTTTTAAGTTCGATCGCGAACACTATTATAAATATATATATATTTTTTTTTTAAGGATAAATCATGGTATTCTTGGAATATGATTTTGTTTTGGTTCCGTTGATTTTATTCAACTTTTACATTTATTTGCGTAAAATACTCTGTAATTTATTCAGAATAATACTATTAGTACAGGTACAATTTTCGGGATAATATGGGGGTTCTATCGACACAGTATCTTCTATTAATAAAATACCATCCTCCTCTTTAACTGGAAATCGATTGTCCAATAATAATTGCATAACAATATTCTTTCTTTTACTAACCATCACATGTGAAAGATTTGCAGGTGATAATGAAAACAATTCCGGCACAAGCATTTCGGCTTCCGATGTTACTTCGACATTTTTTATGGCATGACTGAATATTATTTTAAGACGATATTGTATAGACGTTTTTGACTGTAGAAGCACAATGCTGTAAAATAATATATCGTTATTTGCATTTAAATAATTCAAATCGACAATCTCAAATATAAAAACTCATTAAATAGAACTTAAATAATGTAAGAAATATATAATACAACCTATTGCTTGTAATAGTAGAATAAATATACTATTGTTCATAAAAAACAGCATATCAAGAAAGAGTTGAATTACAGAAGTTCATTGAAAAAGCATTACAATATCTCATGCCAATAATGTGTTCCCTGTCAAAATCTCTGACTTGAATATCCTAGCCAAATCTATCCAGCAGATTTTGAAAGTATCTGCTATAACTTTTGTCAATAGAATTTTGTCAGTAGAAATGTAACAGAATCCGCTAACAGAATATAATGGCAGATTGACTGCAAACTGAACAAAATCTGTCATTTTGCGATCATATAATTTAAATAATATATTTCATTTACATGTTTACGAAGTGACAGTCTGTCCGGTTTTTGCCAACAATTCGCTGTCAGATTATATAGGTTTTGCCGGTAAAAAACGAGTTTAATACGGACACAGATGATATCAAATCTGTTGTGATATGTGAGCAAATATACTGCCCATATATTGTCATATTGCAGGCAATTTGCTTATCGAGATACAGCTCTCTTGCACGTCTATATGGCATCTTTAATAACAACTGACCTAGTATGATGAACTAGCTTTAACGATCAGCTTTATTTAAAACAGAATAAGAAGGAAGGGAGAAGAATACAAGAAACGTTGCAAGTTCCATTTATCCTAGAAAAATCAAAGGCGTAAGTCGAGTCTTCTTAGTATTTTTTTTTTTTTATAAACAGTAATGTATCTATAATAAAATCTGTTAAAACTTCTCCAAAATATAAATTTTTAAAAACTAATACCTTTTTTAAAGTATAAGTTAATCATGAATATAAATAAAGATTCGAGAAGATACAATTTTATATAAATGTAAAGAAAAATAAAGCGCATATTTTTTATATAAACAAAGAGTTTACATAAAAAGATGTGTTTACATAAAAGCACATATGTACATCACACATTCAGTTCATAATAAAATCCAGATTTCAAAGATTATACTTTTCAGACAAATAAAATATATAAAAAAGTCCTAACAGACGTAAATACGTTTCATTTTTATCATCAAAAGTAAAATTAAGTTTAGAATTAAAAATCTGTGATATCTTAGAATTTTATTACATGTATTATAGATTACTAATAAAATAATTTTAATAGCTTTTCTAACCTTTCTGATACCGGATCAACCGTGTAAACAACACCACAGTGAATATTTTCGTCCTTCATCATTATCTTAATTTTCTTTCCAACGTAACTCTCGAATAAGATTGGGTCGTTTTTGAATACTTGATGTGAAAAATTTAAATCCTTTTGCATACTCATATTCACAGAGAGGTCTTCTTGTTCAAATTATATGGCACCTGCCTCTTTTCAGGTCACAATACGGTATTAAATCTTGAGAGAGTGCTTAGTATTCTTAAAGTAATAGCCATAGACATAGTATATCTAGACTAGAGTCCTAAATAATAAGAGAAGCGCATCCGGCGGCTCGCTTGCTGATTGGCTGACTGCGGCCATCAATCACAACCGGCGAGAATGTTGGGCCCGCAGAGCTGATTCCGTGTACGAAGACTGCGAATTAACGTGTATTATGTCAATTATGTGAGTGAGAAAGATTAATATTTATAATACTAGACATCACAGACACGCGCTTTGCGCGTGCTGTTTAGCTTTAACATTACACACAACCATCAAAATATACGCCCTAAGAGCACAGTTGACGGAAAGTCGACGGCAAGTCAACTTTTATAAGTCGACTTCTAAAAATGACGGAAAGTCGACTAGAAGTCGACTTCTAAATAGTCGACTTATAAAAGTCGACTTTCCGTCGACTTCTAAATAGTCGACTTCTAAATAGTCGACTTATAAAAGTCGACTTATAAAAAGACGAAAAACAGTCATTTTTATTTTATATTAAGCGGCGCGTCATGCATCATCAATATGGCGGCGAATCGAGGAGGAGCAGAGCTTTAAGACCTAATTGAATGTGACCTCTCCATTCTAAATCATCTTCCAGAACACCAGAAATGGAGGAACCTGTGCTCATGCATTCTTCGTGCAGTTCTACAGAAAATCAGTCCGGAATAGGTGGTTTATCAAGAAGTGTACGAAACGAATAAGATGTACATGCGAGGTGTCACGGCGATAGAACCCGAATGATTGCCGAAATTCGCTCCCATGCTATGCCATCTTAGTGAACCATTGGTTGCTCCACCGCCAAGGTATTTTTATCACAAATCTTGCTTTATAATGTTTTTCCTACTTATTTAAAAAGATATTAATCTTCATTATGATCGAATATTATTCTCATTTATAGATATAATCAAGGAACCGGAAGATCATTTGCCGTGTGTCTGGTACATTCGGAAAGGCCGGATGGGCACTGCCATCGATGGATATAGAGCATCCGTTGACGGTGGACGATGTCAGCGGTTCGCGTATTTCTTCTTGGAGGGTCAAGTGTGCCCTAAGCTGAAACGATTTGTCCCGTCGCTGCTGACGACACCTGGGAGCATCACCAAGTCATGGGCCAGGTAAATTGTTAAGGCTGATTTATAGAGGCCATAACCGTTGATTTAAGCCGTAATCTTTAAGAAATTGACCAATCACAGTCGATTATTCTTCTCACATTCGACTGTGATTGGTCAATTTCTTAAAGATTACGGCTTAAATCAACGGTTACGGTCTCTATAAATCAGCCTTTAAGGCTGATTTACAGAGGCCGTAACCGTTGATTTAAGCCGTAATCTTTAAGAAATTGACCAATCACAGTCGATTATTCTTCTCACATTCGACTGTGATTGGTCAATTTCTTAAAGATTACGGCTTAAATCAACGGTTACGGCCTCTATAAATCAGCCTTTATTCTATCTCCTTTCGATTTCACGTTGATTCATCGAATAGATTACATCAATTGAATACGATTTTTTCAGGTTGATACCACGCACTCAAGCAATAGTACAAACACTGCAGTCGCAGAGAGTCATGTCCAAAGACAAACTGCTAGAAATCTGGGGTTCGGCCTTCACTACCACTTGCACCTCGCACTCGCATCAGCTTTTCGGCTGTGCGTCCATAGATGTTAGTGGTCTAGTATAAAAGTCTGTGGATATTATATATTTATAAAATTATATATATATATATATATATATATATATATATATATATATATATACACATCACAATATTATTATATATTTACAACATTATGATAATAATATTATATATATTATATATATTTATATAGCTAATTTTGCATATTGCTTCGCGATTAACGTTGGAATGTTTTAATTTTAGTTCTGTTGTCAGCTTACCAGAAGTGGCTGCCGGAATCCGCGCACGCAGAAGTGGCACAGATATGGCCGCCTTTATAATTAAGAATAAGACATTAGGATTGTAATTATACAGTTTTTTAGATAATAATTAAATTATTTTGTATAATATGAAAAAAATCGAAATGCATCAGTTTTAGCCCTCCAGGTGCGTGAGTATACCGCGGTACGGTATCTGAGCCAAAATATTTGCTCGTAACTGTAAAACTGGCAAGTCTGCCTGGCTTCCCTCTAAAAAAAAGTAGGTGGGAGAAGCGGAGAAGGGACTCAGGGCCAGTGGTGCGATTCTGTAACTCGATATGCGCTCCTACAGTTGTGCAGGTATACTATATGATAAAAAAGCTACGCAATGACAATATAACGATAATACTGCATAACGAGTTACAGAATCGCAACTCAAGAGCCGTTACGAAAGATCAATATGATGTATAGGGCAATATGACGTTAAAATGATGTCATTTTGATAAGACGTCGTAAAGCGCCGCGCTATCGACCGCCGCCACGAAACGTTATCATCGTCGTCGTCGTCATTCACAGTCCTCGTCATCATTGTCTTCCCGTTGACTTCCTCCGATACTTCCGATAGTTTCTCCAGCAAGGGGTCGATTGTGTATCTTGAAATAATGAGGTAAAAATTACAAAAGTGAGAAAATTTATTAGTGTATCTACGATTTTATTTATCAAAATCTAGTAAAATCTGTTCACTTTTGTAATTTTCACCTCGTTTCATGATACACAACCGACCTCCAGACGTACGCGGCGGTTTATTTTATCGACGTTAAAAGTTGGCGGGAAGTCGACTTCTCGTCATGACGGGAAGTCGACTTTTCGTTATGACGGGAAGTCGACTTCTTGTCATGACGGGAAGTCGACTTTTCGTTATGACGGAAAGTCGACTTTTTGTCATGACGGGAAGTCAACTTTTAATCGGTGGTTTTTGAGACATTCGCCGACTTCATGTAGACTTGAAGTCGACTTTTGTCCTTAAAAAAGTCGACTTCTCTGCCAAGTCAGTTTCGGTAGAAGTCGACTTCAAGTCGACTTAAAGTCGACTTTTTGCTCTTAGGGCGATGACAGCTACTCATGAAGTAAGCGCAGCGAGAGAATCAATCAGCATCGCGGAAAAGCGACAACAATAAACTTCGATAGATTCGAGTATCGACTTTACATGCCTTTTTTAAGCTGGATTCAGACAGGATGCGTCAAGCATCAAGCAGCGAGCAGCAACCCAATCAGCGAGGTGATATCAGCAATAGAAAATATCGCCTCGCTGATTGGTTGCTGCTTGCTGCTTGACACTTGACGCGTCCTGTCTGAATCCAGCTGTAGGCCACCGACCCACGGAGCGGAAATTGACAACGGAACGGAACACGGGACCAGTATAACGTGCAGCGTCAATGAAACCAGAAGTTGTATTGTTAGATAATGAAGATATGGAATGTGTTGAAGATGTTGTTGATTGATAATTTGTTGCATTGAAAGAACCACTTTGTAGCAGTTTCTTTAAGAATGCTCTGTAAATTAGGTGTGAATAAAATTTAGTTTATTATTAGATAACTGATTAAAATTAGTTAAATTATTGATAAAAAAAGATTTTAAAGTTTCAACAAGATTTCGAAGTTAGGTTAACTATACCTACATAATTGTTATGTTCAGTGCAACATAATGTAGGGCCTAGCAAGTCAATTTTTGGCTTTAATGCTAACACGTAGCTGTTCACACCAGTCTCCTCATTGTGCCCCTGAAGCAGTACCGTAGTGTAGATAATTATTTTTAAAACAGAATATAGAATATCGACCGATACACGAAAACAATTACAAAATTAAATAAGTAAAGCCGTCATCGGTCATAGCTGGATCTTCGTGCTAATTAATTTTACTCTAAAATGGATTGGAGTAACACTGGAGTAACCGACTCCAAGCCGACGTAGTCTAGTAGACTATAAAGTGAAAAAGTGATGGTAACATTATAGATTTTCAGTCAATATCGAAACACAGCCTGTCTACCAATAAAACATACATAGAAAAGTATGTGCACTTTATTGCACTATAGTGCAGACTTTAATGCAGACATTAAAGCGAAATATTGACCATTAATTAATTTTTATTAGAATAGAGTTGTTTTCCAAATAATAAAAACTATATCGACACTTTATCCAAATAATTCTGAAGCGATTGGATTAAAAATAAATTTTTTTAGACATTTAATTTCTGCTAACTATACGCTTAATTGATTTTAATTAATTGTGATTATTGTATGTGGTTTTCCAAACTCTAAAAAGTTTTTTTCCAAATATCTCCAAATGATTTCCAAACGATTGGATAAGATAATTTTCAATAATTTTTAATTTGTTTGCCAACTATACGTCGGTCCAATGCAGCCGTTCCGCTTTTTCGCTATAATTTCTGTTTACAGAAAATAAATAAAAGTTGTTAATAACCACTGGTAACCAACTTCAATATATGCTATCACTGCGATTCCGTCAACGTCTCTTCCGTCTATGTATTTTTCCTTGAGTTTTGTGAATTGTGTGTTTATCTTGCAAAGAATAAATAAAATTTATATAAAATGGTTATATATTGTTTTGTGGAAGGTTGCAAATCGACGAGATATAAGCGAAAATATGATGAAAATCATATCAATGAAACATTTTATAGGTAAGTAGTGTAGGATATAACCTGATACGTTTGGATTCCCGATTGTTGTCCAGCGAGAAATGACCCATCGAATCGGGGAGATGCCAGTTGCGCACAGAATAAATCGGACACAGTGACAATCGGACACAGTGCCAATCGGACACAGTAGAAAATGGACACACGATGGTTGCATATCACTTACAATTAGCGATAAATCTGAAGAATAGTGGCCTCCTCACCGATTTCGTTGAACTTAGGCTTAATCGACGCGTTTTTGCACAAAACGACCGAATCTGGCAGAAAAAAGTGTCGCTCTACCCCGCGAAGCGAGATATTAAACGTAAAAGTTGACAAGAATCAGGTTATGATTCCTGTCATACCGACGAGCTGTAGCGACTACGAACGTACGAACATGCCCTGTGGCCATATGCGCTTGCTCAGTGGCCGCATGCGCATGCAAAAGTGCGCGAATTTCTCCCTGGAAACGTATGTATACTTATAATGCATATCACTCACAATTAGCTTTCAATGATGAACATATCTTATATAACATATCAAAGTACATGCGTGGGCGGGGGGGGGGGGCTACATAATTACAAGTTTAAGTTAGATCTGTTAAACCATGTATTAAATCTAACACTTCCTTTAAATGTGCATTGTTTCTTCACATATTTTTTATGTTTATTTTTCTTATATAAGACTTTTCGACAACGAAGTGAGAAATTATTTCTGTTTAATTTTAATTTATTATTGCACTTTGGATAATGTATATTGTTACTTATCACATTATGTTCTATTAAATAATTTATTAATTTGTCTATCATAAATTATATTAATATTATTGCATCCCTACTTGTCAATATATCCTATATAATATATCAAAGTATATGTGTGGGCGGGGGGAGGCTTCGCCCCCCCTGCACCCCCCCATTGTGTGAGTAAACCTAGGAGTGTGGGCGGGGGGGGCTCCGCCCCCCTGCACCCCCCCCCCCGTGCACTGGGTGGTGTGGGTTGGGTTGATGGGTGGGCAGGGGGGGGTTTCGCCCCCCCCCGCACCCCCCCCCCCGTGGACACGCCTTCGGTGTGCCCGGGTAGGAAATGTATTTCGCTTTAAGCGTGAGCGGGGGGGGGGCTTCGCCCCCCTGCACTCCACCCCCCCCCCCCATTCACGTGAGCCTCACTTTATAAATTATAAGTTACAAAGCGAGGTTCACGTGCATAGGGAGGGGGGTGCAGGGGGGGGCGAAGCCCCCCCCGCCCACGCATGTACTTTGATATGTTATATAAGATATGTTCATCATTGAAAGCTAATTGTGAGTGATATAAGTATACATACGTTTCAAATTCGCGCACTTTTGCATGCGCGTGCGGCCACTGAGCATGAGCATATGGCCACAGGGCATGTCCGTAGTCGCTACAGCTCATGGGATCCTATAGTGAAGGCCGAACTTTCTCGATGTCGATAATGTCGAATATTTTTAATTCCGTTCTAATTCGTTTTCTATCATTTTCTATATTACCGGCCTATATCTGCCCTTGTCTAATGAAATGCATCTGTCCTTGTCCGATTGCTGCGCCATCTCTCGTTACACGCAATTCTGCTCATTCTGTCAACCTGCATGTGCCTTTGCATCAATAAGCTGCGTTAGTGAAAATCTTTTTTTCTAGGCATTGAATCTTAGTTCTGTTTACACGAAATTGTTCCTAAATGTTGTCTCTACTTCCCTTGTGATCATTTTGTATATATAAACTGCAGTATTTTTGTTTAAGCAAATATTGTCGTCAGGTGACAGCTGTATGTGCCCAAATTTTTAATTTTTTTTCGTTTCTGATATAAAATCGTGTATCGGGAAATAGATTTTTGTGCGTACTTTAATTCTGTATAAGGAACTTGCAATTCTGTAAAGCCAATTCAAAGATTTCTTCTAATTAAGAAATGTCGGTAACTACTGCCACTATAGGATCCCCTTATCTGCCAGATTCGGTCGTTTTGTGCAAAAACGCGTCGATTAAGCCTAAGTTCAACGAAATCGGTGAGGAGGCCACAATTCTTCAGATTTATCTACATTTTCTTTATATGTACCTTACATGTACCTTACATATATAACCCAAAAAATGACGTTTCATTTTTGCAAACATAAGTTGCTTTCCATTTACACTCAAGTGATCTGAGTCACTCAGTTATGTGAGTATTTTATACTCAGGTAAGATATGTCATTTTGTATTTATCTGCTTATTTTGGTGACAAAGCCATCGCATAATAATCCATAGCCTTACTTTTAATGTAAGTTTATTAGATTCATTAAAACACATGGTCTCGATTGTGGATAAAAACTCAGTTGAATCTCACTTGCCAGCATGCAAAAAGAACGTGCATTTAACTGAATTATGACGTCACAAGTGAGAATTATCTGAGTTTTGATGTAAATGGAAAGCAACTATAATAGTACTAGAGTCCCTATAATTAGTAAATTGTCAGTATTTTGTAATAAATAACACAAATTCTACTCTCAAAATTAGCATTTATTTTCTAAATTCAAGTCCAAATTCAAATCTTACTACACGCACATGGTACTCGAAGTGGGGATATGGAATGCTCGATTGGTTCTGCCATTTTGCTTCAAAGCAGTTCAAGGGCCAATAAAAAGTCTGACAAGACTGTCCAGACTCTTATTATAGGGACTCTAAATAGTACTACATAACAGTAAATACCCATACAGCACATGATATCATTCGTATATACTGCGTATATACTGTATATACTCAGTATATACTGTGTGCTTTTCATTTAGCGACTCAAGTCGACACAAGCATCATTCTGTCTCTTTTCAACATCTAGTGAGCAACAAAGATAGAATGACGCTTGTGTCGACTTGTGTCGTTAACTGGAAAGCACCTACTCAGTATATTCCGTATATACTCAGTATATACTAATGATATCATGTGCTGTGTGGGTAAAAAAGGATTTTCTACTTGATATTACATTTTCTTTATACATACCTTACATGTACCTTACATATAACCCAAAAAATTACATTTTATTTTTGCAAACATAATAATATTACATAATAGTAAATAAAAAAAATTTTTTCTTGACAAAAAATAAGACTAAAGAAGAGATAATTTTTGTTCAAAAGTAGATAGGTAGAGCCGGTTCTAAATCACTGGTGGTGGGGGGATGACGTCATCGGCGTGGAGGGGGATGACGGTGTGGAGGGGGAAGGGGGGTGGGTGGCAGGGGGTGGTGGGTGCAGGGGGTGGTGGGTGGCAGGGGGTGGTGGGTGGCAGGGGGTGGTGGGTGGCAGGGGGTGGTGGGTGACGGGGGGTGGTGGGTGGCAGGGGGTGGTGGGTGGCGGGGGAGGGAAATAAATTAAAAATTAAATGTATAAGAAATTAAATAGATTAATAAATAGAAAATTAAATAGATAAATAGATAGATAAATAGATAAATAAATAGATAACTAAATAAATAAATGAATAAATAAATAAATAAATAAATAAATAAATAAATAAATAAATAAATAATTATTGCGTCGCAGACCATTTTTCTAGGTCTACGTTCCAAAAAAAAAATCAACAAAATATCATATTTTACGTGACTTAAACTATAGAGTCCCCGTAGTGGGGAAATGAGAGTGGAACGGACAGGAACGGACAAGTTCGTACGTGCCATGATGAGATTATTCTATTTTTTTCTAGGTCTGCGTTCAACAAAAAAAAATTAACAAAAACCATATTTTACATGACTTAAACTATAGAGTTTTAGTTGAACGCAGGAAAAGGTTCTTTCAAGATTGCAGCCGGATATTAATTTAGGTTATAATTATGGTATCGAAGACCATTTTTTCTAGGTCTGAGTTCCAAAATTTTGTATCGAAGAGTTTCTTATGCAAATGTTATAGAATCGAGCGCCGATGACAGGCTGCTATAATTTATGACCTACAATTATCACATCCTATGAAAAGCTACGTGTCAGGACATCCGCCCCCGTAGCTACTCAGGTGGGAAGGGAGTAAAGATAGAAACAGTCAGGCTCGTACTGAGACGTGACACAACCCAACCCTGTTTTGCATCAAAGACGACCATTTCTTTGTTTTTTTTGTGTGGAAGCACATTCGACCAGATAAGAGCCATACAAATGTTATAAAATTGAGCATCGATGACAGACTGTCATAATTTATGACCTACAATTGTCTCGTCCTTTGACGAGCTATGTGTTGGAACATGGTTTATGTTACCATTCGGATGAAATTTTTTACTAATAAGCAAATAGCTTATTTACTTATTGAGACCCAAAGGGTTTAAGGGATGTCACCTCTTTATGACGTAAAAGTAGAAAAGGATGAAATGGTTAAGAAAAGTATATAAGGAAGAATGAAGCGAGCCAAAATCACAGTCTGTGATTTGAAAGTCTACGCGTCGGTATATCGATTAAAAAAGTATAGCAGTTATTTTTGCATTTTTGTGCCGAGTATTCAATACAGAGGAATAGTTTTTACGATAAAGGAGATGACAATAATTTCGATATGGATGTAGACGAGGATCGCGCGTAAACGGACGACAGTGATTACTTCAGCGATGAAGACAACGATCATAAAGAAGTCATCAATAAAATAGTGTCGCGTTCGGAAATCATAGCATTGAATTTACGTACGAAACAGTGCGTAATATATTTTTATTACTCAACGGGTGGTGCACTTGCACTATGTCCTTCGTGCATGATAGCTGTATCGGACCTTGATATCGGGCACATGTACGCTGTCCGAAAATACTTCGTTGAGTTACGTGATACCACGCATTTCCGCGCCTGCTCAAAGTGTCGTGAAGCATTGTACATGACATTTCCATGTAATATATGCCCGATTTGCACACAATAAAAAAACATTATCGCGGCTCTTAAAAGTTCATACTCGGGGCTGAAGTTTTTTGTGTCAAGTGGGCGGTATAAAGGAAACATTTTTTCAAAACAGTGAACAAAAATTGAGGAGGACAATAATTTCGAGGCAATAATGGATTCATTCGACGAGGATCGTCCGATGTCACCGGACAGCCCTTATAACAGCGATGAAGACGATAACCGCAAAGAAGTTGTCAAGAAAATAGTGTCGCGTGCCGAATTTTTAGCGTTAGATGGACGTACGAAGTGTTGCGCCATATATTTTTATTATGTATACGGTTCATATATTCTGTGTGCTTCGTGTATGATCGCTTCACCAGACACTGGTGAGCACATACATACTTTTCGAAAGCATGTATCCGAGCCGTACGACGTAATAAGAGGTCGATTTTGCAGAGATTGTAATACTCCATTGTATCAAATATTGCCGTGCAACATGTGCCCGATTTGCATGAAGTGAAGAAAAAAACATTAAGGGAAACGTCCCAATACCCGAACACTTAAGCATAGGAAATGTACCAATACCCGAACACGTATCTGTGTCTGGATACCTTTAAAAAAATATAAATTTATGAAAATAAACGTTTGGATATTATAACTGAAGTTTCAAACTACAAGAAAAAATACTTTAATCTTTGATTTTAATTCGCGTTATATTTATAAATAATAAAGGTGTTCGGATATAGGTACATGTTCGGGTATTGGGATGCTTCCCTTATCGCGAGTGGGACATTAACGTGCGCAACATGGATTGGACAAGTTTCGACAGCTCTATAGAGTTGCCAGACTCTGAGGACGAATATGTAATTGAAGATGTCGCCGATGGTTTGCGTGAAGAAGATCAACAAGTGAAATTGACGGATGTGCGACGAATGTCACCGGTGCAGTTTCTTCGCGATCGCGAACTCTGTATACGCGGAACCGGTCACCGCATCGTTAGACAAAGAGTCGTTATCGATACCAATTTTCCTTTTGAATGGGATTCTAACGTGAGACCGAAAGTGTATCGACAACTGCGGGACGAGTGCGTTAGCGAGCAAGAATCGGAGAATGCAGCTCTCTGTGCTACTAACTTTGCGCCACATTATATTCAGCCTATTGTTGACTATCACTATTGGGCGAGTAAAATTTATGAAAAGCTTAAGTATGAGTGTGAAGCAATATACATTAAGATTTATACAGGTATTGGGAAGTACGTCGAATTGGTGGTGATGAAGAATTTGATACGTCGGGAACTGTATCTGTACGCTGATCCTAAACATCGATTGATGCTTGAAAGAACTTATGAACGTGATCTTGATGATTTTATTAATTGGGACCTTAATCACTTTAATGCCCCCTTCTTCAATCCTCGTGATTTTATGTATAACCACTATGTCATTCAATATTGCAAACGATATTGTCCAGCGTGTCATCGAGTCGCGTGCAAGTGCTCCATCGAAGAATGTGACGTGATTTAAAAAATAGTGTGTAAAAAAGACAGTATTAAAAAACATGGAACATCCCGATGAAACGGAACGCGACCTGTTGAAACGATCCCACGAAGTCGCTACCTTGGGTAAATATCTTGCATGGGCACAGCAATGCGAGGAGTTTATTGAGCAGCTCGAAGAAGACTGTCGTTCCAAACGTCCGCGGCTCTCAGACGGCTCTCAGACTGTCGGAAACAGACAGTCTTTAGTGGCAAGAATCGCGCGACTCGAAGGTGCGAAGACTCTGTTACAGAGACGGTTCGTACATATCGGTGGTGAGTACGCGGCGGGCAATAATAGTGATGATAACGCGGAAAGACTCGTGTGGCGAGAGATTGATACCGCGTTCGAAAGCCGTGTATTGACCGGTGCAGTGATAAACCAATTACATCGAACCGCGACAATTTCTCGAAAATGCTAGAGACATCGTGCTCGATCATGTGCGGAACGTCATACAACAACATGGTAGTGTAAAAATAAACACAATGTTCAACGGCGAGTTTGTGGCGGGCGAAAAACGTGACAATAAAAGTGTCAATACGAGAAACTGTGAACTCCTTCGCGAGTCCGATTTGGAAGAGTGGTATAAGTTGCGCGTTATCGAGCCCACTTTAGCATTGCTGGAGGAATTCCAGGAACGCGATAGCGGGTGGGCGTTATCACGTATACTCAATTTCAAACGGTGAACATAAACAAGTACAATCCATTGCACGCGGGGTGTTACATCGATTTACCGCGAGAAATTAAATTAAAGAGAGCAGTGATTAACGTGGAATCAACAGACAATGCGTGTTTCGCGTGGTCAGTGGTGGCTGCTCTACATCCAGTCAAGATTAATACAAAGAAAATCTTCGTACCCTCCCTATAAAACAGTATTAAATTTACAAGGCATCGAATTCCCAATGTCGTTGCGTCAAATTAAAAAATTTGAAGATCTCAATGGCATTTCAATCAACGTATATGCTATCCAGAAACAAAACAATGATCAACATACAATCCTTCCAATACGGCTTACCGACCAGAAGAGAGAAAAGCATGTCAATTTGTTGTACGTGGAAGATCCGCGAGATGCTAACGTAGGACATTTCGCCTGGATCAAGAACCTATCACGCCTCGTGAGCTCGCAGATTAATAAGAATGAACACAAAAAATACTTCTGCGATCGGTGAGTACATTTCTATTCTATGATATTTTCATATTTTTTCATGAAAAATAATAAATTATTCTTTTTTTCACAGATGCTTACATTATTTTATTTCGAGCGGAAAATTGGAAGCTCACACCGTCGACTGCCAGGAGATGAACAACTGTGCCATCCGACTGCCGTGTGATAACGACAAGTGGCTGCAATTCAATAACTACGGCAGGAAAGAACGAGTCCCATTCATTATATACGCCGACTTAGAGTGCGTCCTGAAAAAGACGGACACGGATCCAGAAACGTCCGGCATATACCAACACCATGAGGTATTTAGCGTCGGGTATTACGTACGGTGCTCGTACGACGACTCGTTATCCGCGTATCAATTTCGTCGCGATAAAGATTGCATCACGTGGTTCGCCGAAGAACTAAGACGTTTAGCACGCGACGTAAAGACTATCTTGTCCGCTAATGTACCCATGGCGGATTTCACGCGAGACGATTGGAAAAAATTTAACAGCACAACGCACTGTCACGTGTGCGAGAAACTGTTCGCGCCAGACGACACGCGGGTACGCGATCACTATCATTTAACCGGTAGGTACCGAGGTCCCGCACATTCGACATGCAATCTGAATTATAAGGATTCTCACTTCATCCCAGTAATATTCCACAATCTATCGGGCTATGACGCGCATTTTATTATCACGGAGATAGCTGCCGCGTTCGAAGGCTCAATCGATGTACTACCTATAACAAAGGAAAAGTACATTTCATTCACTAAACACGTAAAAGATACCGCCGAAAGATCAAATTCGCGAAGCGATATAAAATTAAGATTCATCGACTCATACAAATTTCTAAGTAGCAGCCTCGATAAATTGGCATCCTTCCTCGATAAGGATAAGTTGAAAATTATACGTTCCAAATTTTCCACGTTATCCGACGACAATTTCAAATTATTGACACGAAAAGGTGTCTTTCCGTATGAGTACATTGATTGCGTCGAAAAGCTGGAGGATACGTGTTTACCACCACGCGATTCATTTTACAGTTCTTTGACCGGTGACACCGTATCCGAGAACGATTACGCGCACGCCGCGAACGTATGGCAGCGATTCTCCGTTCGAACCCTGGGTGAATACAGTGATCTATACCTGAAAACCGATGTCTTGCTGTTAGCCGACGTGTTTGAAAATTTTCGCGATAGCTGCGTCGCGAGTTATGGACTCGATCCACAGCGCATTATTACACTCTACCGGGTTTCACGTGGGACGCTATGTTAAAACATACGCGCATAAATTTCGAACTGTTCACAGACATTGATATGATAATGTTTATCGAACGCGGTATTCGCGGTGGCCTCAGTCAATGTTCCGGTAGATACGCGCAAGCCAATAACAAGTACATGCAATCTCACGATCCGTCGAAACCGTCGTCGTACCTGATGTATTTCGATGTAAACAACTTGTACGGCTGGGCGATGTGTCAGCCACTGCCCTACGCAGATTTTCGATGGGTCGAAGACGTTTCGAATTTCAAGTTTAGCGCGATCATTTCGGATTCGCCCACGGGTTATATTCTCGAGGTCGATCTAGAGTATCCGCAGAATAAACACGACGAGCACGCTGATCTACCGTTCTGTCCGACGAACGATAAACCGCCCGGCAAGCGAGAGAACAAACTTCTCGCGACTTTATACAATAAGGAGCGTTACGTCATCCATTACCGTAACTTGCAACAGTGTACGCAACACGGTCTTCGCGTTACAAAGATACACCGCGTATTGGAATTTTCGCAATCTCCGTGGCTCCATTATGTAGAACTTAATACAAAATTTAGAACGCAAGCAAAAAATGATTTCGAGAAAAATTTATACAAATTGATGAATAACGCGGTTTTCGGGAAAACGATGGAAAATGTACGCAATCACGTCGATGTAAAATTATTGACGAAGTGGGACGGGCGATATGGCGCAGAGGCAATGATCGCGCGACCGAATTTCCACAGCAGGAGCGTGTTTTCGGAAAATCTAGTAGCAATAGAAATGCGAAAACTCGAGGTGAAATTCAACAAACCAATCTACGTGGGTATGTGCATCCTTGATATATCCAAGACATGTTTGTATAAATTTCATCACGAGTACATGTTACCACTGTATCACACAAGTGTAAAGTTATGTACACCGATACGGACAGCCTTATATACCACATCGAGTGCGACGACGTGTACGAGACGATGAAACGCGACATCGACAGATTCGACACAAGCGATTATCTGGTAGATAACGCGTACGGTATACAGCTTGCGAACAAGAAGGTGCCGGGCTTAATGAAAGACGAAAACAATGGCGCGATAATGACCGAATTCGTTGGACTCAGAGCGAAGATGTACGCGTTGAAGGTGGATGGTAAAAAAAGACACTAAAAAAGCAAAAGGCGTCAAGAGTAACGTTGTAGCGCGTACAATAACGTTCAACGATTACACGCGGTGTCTGAGGGACGAGATTGAAATGACGCGACAGCAGTTCTGTATAAGATCGAAATTGCATGATGTGAGCACCATCCGTGAGACGAAAATCGCTCTGAGTCCGTACGACGATAAGCGATACATTATACCCGATTCGACTGATACGTTACCGTGGAGGCATTATCAAATACCCCCTCCGAAAACGTAGTGCATTGTATGTATAATAAAATGTAATAGTATAATGTAATGTATAATAGTATAACGTAACGTAATGTAATGTAATGTAATGTATGTATGTGTATATAGGTATGTGTGTAGGTATGTGTATATAGGTATGTATATATATATATATATGTACGTATGTATGGTAACGTAACGTAATATAAAGTAAGGTATATTATATTGTTGGAAGGGATATTAATAAAGATATTGTACATAAATATCTAAGATAAAGATGTATTTAATATTTTTTACATAGTTTATTTTTCATATGTTTTAAAAATATGATCTGCATGATTTAAATAACATTGTCCTTGTGTATCCATGAGTTGTGCGATCCATCGAATCCCAGCCATTTCACGTAGACCTCATCACCCCTCCTGCGCAGTACTTTCTCCACGAGATACGTGTCCGGGTAAGCAGCGCGATGTAACTCATGCTCGTAGAACGCTCCAGCGATAGATTTTCCGCGATAGTCCTCCAGCAGATAGGTTGCGGGATTAGTGTGTTGCACTTTAACAATCTTAAACACCTCGGTGCTCCAATTTGGCGTGTAACCCTTCTCGAAGACTGTCTTATGCTTGCTAACGCGTACCCGATCACCTACTTTGAACTTTGTCAAACCTGCGATCTTGATCGCGCTGTACACCGTGGTTAAGAGTCTTTTAGCGATTGCAGGAGTAACGTCGACGGGCCGCATGCCGATCGTTCGATGCTTGCGCGCGTTGTACTCCGCGACGAGACGTGGTAGCTCGTCGATCCACTTGTAAGTTCCGTTGAACGTAAACATCTTCCACATGTTATTCTTTAACGTGCGATTGAATCGCTCGACGACCGACGCCTTCAACACCGAATATGTGGAATAATGATTGATGTTGTGTTTCCTCACGAGACGTTGCACGTCGGTGTTGTAAAATTCCTTCCCCATATCGGTTTGTAAGTTTTTCGGACATCTCCTGCTCTCTCGAATTATTTTGGCCATAACTTCAGCCGTCCCGCTTCCACCTTTACTCTTGAGCGGTACAGCCCACGCATACTTGCTCAGCACATCGATGACGGTGAGTATATAATGGTAACCTTTGTTGAAACGTGAGTATGGGCGCATCTCGACAATGTCAGCCTGCCACAGGTCGTCGTATCCCCGAACTATGACGTGTCTTCGTGGAAAATTTCTTCTCGCCGGAGCATGCAGTTCTTCAACGAGTCGTTGCTTCTCGATATTTTTACGTCCATCGGCGGATGTCATGTTTTTAGCGGTGCGTAATCCCAAGCAGCATTTTTCGGTTAACTTTCCGACTAAGGACTACTTTTCTACTAATCACAACGTTGTAAGCGGTCCAAGAAAGTTATAAAATGTAACTTATAAATAAAAGATAATACTAACGTTTGTTGGACGTTGTCTTAACGTTAAAATTACGACGTGATTTTTTTATCACTTTCCCAACATCAAATTTGAAACAGTTTAAGTCCTATTACCCGACGTTAAGATATTTAACGTTCGCCTGACGTTATACTCTGCACCACACTTTTCGAGCGACTTCAATACGTAATTCCCAACATAAACCAACGTTTTGTTATCAAACGTTGAAAACGCTAACGTTGTGAAACGTCGCCTGTGGTCATTTCTGACTGACGTTAAGAAATCGCAAGAAATGGTAACAAATTCTGCCTAAAAGAGAGTAGAGATATGAGTGTAAATAGAACATTCTATTACAACTACTTTGAAATAATCCATTGCTGAAGTTTTGTGGAAAAAACTTTTTACCGCGAGAAAAACGGGTTAGAATGTCAATCCGACTTACGCTTAACTCTATACCATAACCATAACCTAGATCACCATAGATGGTATTGCATAGGTCGGATTTGGTTAAGATATACGACTCATTCGCAAATCTAGTATAGAATTTTCAACTAATCGATACTTCATTGACATGTTAAGTCAGTTTGGCGACCTTGTCAAGACTTTTAGTCAATATAGGTACAATTTTGCCTACAGTGGTACACTGAAAAAAAAATTTATTATAATCAATGAAATTTGACTTGTTTCAAGTAAATGATTTATTATTATAGGTCTAATCACATATTTATTTGAATCAAGAATACAATTTAACTTAAAGAAAATAAATATTTACTTGAGAATACAAAACCATTTCGATTTATGAATTAAAATTCAGTGAATTGTTGTTTACTTACAGTAAATATTTCGTTGATTCAAGACAATCAGATCTTGCCTCAAGATATGCATTTCTTAAATCAAATAAATATTAACTTAAAGAAAATAAATATTTACTTGAGAATACAAAACCATTTCGATTTATGATTTAAATTTCGGAGAATTGTTGTTTACTTACAGTAAATATTTCGTTGATTCAAGACAATCAGATCTTGCCTCAAGATCTGCATTTCTTAAATCAAATAAATATTAACTTAAAGAAAATGAATATTTACTTGAGAATACAAAACCATTTCGATTTATTATTTAAATTTCGGAGAATTGTTACTTACTTACAGTAAATATTTCGTTGATTCAAGACAATCAGATCTTGCCTCAAGATCTGCATTTCTTAAATCAAATAAATATTAACTTAAAGAAAATGAATATTTACTTGAGAATACAAAACCATTTCGATTTATGATTTAAATTTCGGAGAATTGTTACTTACTTACAGTAAATATTTCGTTGATTCAAGACAATCAGATCTTGCCTCAAGATCTGCATTTCTTAAATCAAATAAATATTAACCTAAAGAAAATGAATATTTACTTGAGAATACAAAACCATTTCGAGTTATGAATTAAATTTCGGAGAATTGTTACTTACTTACAGTAAATATTTCGTTGATTCAAGACAATCAGATCTTGCCTCAAGATCTGCATTTCTTAAATCAAATAAATATTAACCTAAAGAAAATGAATATTTACTTGAGAATACAAAACCATTTCGAGTTATGAATTAAATTTCGGAGAATTGTTACTTACTTACAGTAAATATTTCGTTGATTCAAGACAATCAGATCTTGCCTCAAGATCTGCATTTCTTAAATCAAATAAATATTAACCTAAAGAAAATAAATATTTACTTGAGAATACAAAACCATTTCGATGTATGAATTACAATTCAATGAATTGTTACTTACTTATAGTAAATATTTCGTTGATTCAAGACAATCAGATCTTGCCTCAAGATCTGCATTTCTTAAATCAAATCAATATTAACCAAAAGAAAATAAATATTTACTTGAGAATACAAAACCATTTCGATTTAATTTTCAAATAGTTTTTACTTTTTTTTTTATATTTTTATAGTGTAATCTGTATTTATTGTTTCGTATATATATTCTATTTTAATTACAATTAATTAAAATTACGCATTTATTTAAAATTTTTGAGAACGCATCGACGGGATTTGAACCTAAGATGTTCGGGGTCGCAACCTAACACGCTAACGCTGAGCTAATCGTACGCTTGTGGTATCTATCATTATAACAATATATATATTTCTACTCTTTATTAGAAGTTTCTTTGTTTCAAGTAAATTTTTACTGCCGCCAGAAACAAGAGTGCCGTTACTGCAAATTGTTACTTTTGTCGTAATATTTATGTAAAGTTCAGAAGATTTTCCATCAAATCATATTTATATTTTCCATAAATTTTCAATAAATTTTCCATAAAATCTATATATTTTGATCATATACGTTTAAGACTTAAATTGAAAACGAACTTGATTTCGGTAAATGAAAAACTTCTGAACTTTACATGAATATTATCATAAAAATTAAATTGTAGTTACGGACATTCTTGCTTCCGGCGCCAGTATATTGATAATTTTCAAATGCTAACACTTTGATTTAAGCAAAAATTATCTGAGATTAAGTAAATACTTTTTAATTTCAAACGAATGGTTTCTGTGGTCATTAAATATTTGTTTACTGATCACAAAGAAATATGTTGTCGGTTTCAAAAAACCAAATCTTTGATTTAAGCAAATATTTTCTTAGAAAAAATAAATATTTGTTAAACATATTTATCGATATTAAGTAATGTATTTTCTGGTTTAAAGTAAATATTTTTTGATACCAAGCTAATGATTTCTGTCATTTAAATAAATATTGTTCAAACATATTTATCGATACAAAGTAATTTATTTACTGGATAAAAGTGAATATTTTCTAATTCCAAAGTAATGGTATCTTTGATTCAAATACATAATTATTTACCAATTATAAAGAAATATATTGTTAGTTTTCAAACACGAATGCTTTGATTCAAGTTAACATTCTTTCAGATCAAAGCAAATATTTTCTTAGGAAAAGTAAATATTTGTTAAACATATTTGTCGATATTAAGTAATGTATTTTCTGGTTTAAAGTAAATATTTTCTGATACCAAGCTAATGATTTCTGTCATTTAAGTAAATATTGTTTAAACATATTTATCGATACAAAGTAATTTATTTACTGGATAAAAGTGAATATTTTCTAATTCCAAAGTAATGGTATCTTTGATTCAAATACATAATTATTTACCAATTATAAAGAAATATATTTTTAGTTTTCAAACACGAATGCTTTGATTCAAGTTAACATTCTTTCAGATCAAAGCAAATATTTTCTTAGGAAAAGTAAATATTTGTTAAACATATTTATCGATATTAAGTAATGTATTTTCTGGTTTAAAGTAAATATTTTTTGATACCAAGCTAATGATTTCTGTCATTTAAGTAAATATTGTTTAAACATATTTATCGATACAAAGTAATTTATTTACTGGATAAAAGTAAATATTTTCTAATTCCAAAGTAATGGTATCTTTGATTCAAATACATAATTATTTACCAATTATAAAGAAATATATTTTTAGTTTTCAAACACGAATGCTTTGATTCAAGTTAACATTCTTTCAGATCAAAGCAAATATTTTCTTAGGAAAAGTAAATATTTGTTAAACATATTTATCGATATTAAGTAATGTATTTTCTGGTTTGAAGTAAATATTTTTTGATACCAAGCTAATGATTTCTGTCATTTAAGTAAATATTGTTTAAACATATTTATCGATACAAAGTAATTTATTTACTGGATAAAAGTAAATATTTTCTAATTCCAAAGTAATGGTATCTTTGATTCAAATACATAATTATTTACCAATTATAAAGAAATATATTTTTAGTTTTCAAACACCAACGCTTTGATTCAAGTTAACATTTTCTCAGATCAAGTAAATGATTTTGTAGTAGAATTGTTCAAAAACCAAAGTTTTCATTTTATTTATTCAAAATAATATTTATTTTCATCAAGTAAATATATATGCCTAAAATATTTAATTATGTACAGATATTTTCGTAAATGAATTGCTTGAGTCAAAGAAATATTTATTAAAACAAATATATATTTCGTTATTGAAAGTGAATATTTGTTTGCTTTTAGTATCCCAGTATTACTAAATTGGTAAATTTAGTAATACTGTAATACTAAATTGGTTTCCTTAAATTAAATAAATATTTTTTTATTCAAGTAATTTAAAAACTTAAATTCAACAAAAATTTATTTAAAATTGGCTACTACTTTTAAATAAATGCATTTATTACATGTAAGAAAATTATTTCGCAGTTTTAAGAAAATATTATTTAATTTAAAATAAATATTTATTAAGGACATAAATTAGTTTTACGCAAATAAATATTTTTTTGAAAGTAAAAAAATTTGCTAGATTTTAATAAATAATTATTTAATTCAAGTAAATAAATTTCAAGTTAATATATTTACTTAAATTAAATAAATTTTTTTTTCAGTGTATACTACTTAGTTTGCAAAAGTCTGAAAAAGTTCATTATTTTATACGAGAAGGCAAATCTTAGTAGAATTTATCGTACCTTTTACTACGTAAAGTTTGATATAGTGTGGAACGCTGACTTCGCCATTTTCATTCCTCAAAGAGGAAGGCAAATAATCCGCCATTTTCCAGTATATTTAGATTTATATTTTTTAACGCACTTTATTAACAATTTAAAGCATTTATATAATATCTGTTGTTAAAGTTTTGACAACATGTTTATTTTAAAAGTAATTTTGATAAAAAAAAATAAAAATCTACATTTTGAAAAATTTAATTATTTAATAGAATATTTAGTAAATTGGAATATTTTAGAAGGGATTTATCTAATTTCGACCTATTATTTCCACATTTATCAATAAAGTGGGTTTCGTTATAAATTTTCAGTGCTGGGTTCGTATATTTATGGCAAAATTACATTAGTATCAAAGACTGCGCAAACTATATTTTTCCTCTAAAGCCATTTTATTTGTGCCAAATTGATAAGTACGTATTATGATACATTTATTACACCAATGCCGTCATATGGTTTGAATGGAAGCACGAAAACTACACCTAAAATGTACGTTGTGAAAAAATAACCTCAGGTCTAGCAGAGTGTACAAAATTGAAGTTTACAAAAATTACTTATACCAACGTTAAAACTGGTGGAAAAAATGTAACCTCAATTTAACTTATATAAGTCGGATCCCAACGTTGGTACAACCTAAATTTGATTCACCAAATTAGTGCAAAAGAGGGTTGAAAGGACGTAGCGAAAACGTTGGATACCAACGTTAAGTGTGTTTATCTTAACGTCGGGCGGACGTCAAAATGCTGCTTGGGATATGCACAAAGAAATTATATTATGATTAATATCTCAAACTTTTTTAACCATTCAATAGCCGTTTATTTCCGTTCATCGTCCTTCAATAGTCGTTCTTTGTCTGCTGGCCGTTCTTTGTCCACTAGCCGTTTATAGCCCTTCGCTAACCGTTCATAGCCATTCGCCAGCTGATCATAGCTGTTTCTGACTCGTTCGTTAGCCGCTTGATAGCTATTCCTGAGCCGTTCCTGAACCGTTCGTCGTTGCCGTTCGTCGTCGTCCGTTAATCGTTCATAGCCGTTCCATTTGTTGCTATCCATTGTTGTTATTGTTGTTCGTTTCTGACTCGGCGGTCAAATGTCGAAGCTCGTGTATCGCAATCCGTAACGCTTGCAGATTCTTCTCGAACGCAGTCAACTTCTTGTCTGACTTTTTCTGTCGATTGCTCAACATTTTAAAGCACTGATCCACGTATAGTTTGTTAACCGCGTCATTATCAGCTTCCGGATGCGCCACCCCTGGCGGAAATATTTCTACAAAATTAAAAAAAAAATAAAAGTGTGCTACAAAAAACTATAAAATATAATTGCCAGAATCTATTGAAGTCTACATAAATTTAGGTAGTGCTACATAATTCTACATAAAAATTCTAGAATTGGAACACTTTTGTAAATTTATGTATTTTTCTATTGGAGCTTGATCTATAAATTTTTATGAATAACTACAACTTTTTGGATATACTATAAACAAAATAAAAAATAAAATTTACTTCTCTCGTTGAACATTATTTTATGGCTGAAAATCTTGATTACGTGCAAGCTTAATTAAATAAATTTATATTTTACTTAGAAAACTTGCTTACCACCGCTGGATTTGAACCTGAAACCCCTGGCTCTTGAGTCAGTCACCTTCCGCACTGTGCTACAACATTGATTGATGAAGACGTTTCGTATTGTCTATATATGTTACACTTATTGTTAGCAGAAAATTGTACATTTGTGTATTTTTCTATTGGGTCTTACAGCAAACTATACGAAAATAAAAACATAAATATTTTGACTTCTGCGAATTAAGGAGTTATTAATAATACATAAATTTTTGTAGATTTGTGTAAAAACTTGTAACATTTAACTAAAAAGTACAAATTTTAATTAGCCATAATTGTAATAGATTTTTGAGCTGTACAAACAAATCAGTATTTGTTACTATTCGTACAAAATTGTAGTATTTTATGAGAAACTAAAAACTGGATTAGATTCTAATTTGCCTAGTTTTACGTATGTAAATTGTGGTAGATTTCTATAGTCATTTATAAATAATTGTAGTATTCTACAAATGAGCAGATGTTTTAATTTTTTAAGATTTTGTTGATTCTCAAATTTTTAAAATTTGTAGATCTCTGTACTATTTTTTATTAAATTGTAGTTTTTCATGAAATACTACTTGCAATAATTTCATGATTTGAGAGCACTATAATTTATGGTACTATTTCATAGATATTTCTACAAAAAAATAATTATTTCTACAAAAAATTAAATATTTCGACAGAAATGTACAAATTTCTATTTTTAGTCCAGTTTTGTAGTTATTCATAGAAATTTTTTCCGCCAGGGACGCGTCGAATCTTGCGCGACTTTGCGTCAAAGTTGGCAGCAACCATACAAAGAGCGTTATCCCGCACATAATTTCTGACTAACCCACTGCATTGATAGTTCGATTGCGTCTCGCCTCGTCCGAGCGATATGCCAAACTTGTTGATCGGTATTTCAATGCTGATTGAATGGTTTGCCAACGCATGGTTTAATTTATAATAAGCCCATCCTCGCGAAGCTCCTCGATGATCGATAGGATCTCGTTGTCGTGACCGTTGTGACCCGCTTGGCGCGAGGCATCGAGCAATCGGAGACGATCCACCAGCTCGTTGGGGTCATCCCAGTGCACGTAGTCGATCTTATTGTCGGTTAGCGTCATCGCGCGAGGCATGCATAATCCCTTTCCAAATTTTTTCTTCTTCCTGGATGGGCCAACGGGAGGGAACAACGATGCGATTATATTCATATACTTGTGTCCCCTGTTGCTCAGTACTCGCTCGCGAGGATCGTGCTTGAATTTATGAGCACTCGTTGCCGACAACATGTTCTTGTACTTTTGCATGTCGTCCTCCGTGTAGATCTCGTCATTGGGTAGTCTACTGAAGATCAACTCATAAATACCAGGTGTACCAGCGTATCGTACGCCATCGATATAAATGTTATCCGCGTTGTCCACGTCAAAACGTTTATTGCCGAGCATCATTCCGTCCTTGCCGAAATAAACGCCGTATACGGTGTCTATCGATGGAAAGGAGCTCAAAAAATCCATGATGTACTTTTAGCCCAGTGGACCCAAGTGTTCTTGCAACGTTTGTAGAAACGTTTTTCGGCCCTTCGACGTTTCCAACTGCTTTCGTACGGACGTCGCGATCGAGTCATCCGTGGTTTCGAAAACATCCGCGCTTGCGAGTGATTCGGGAATTTTTTGCACGGTTTCCACCGTCGCGAGTGGTGTGGAGGTTATCGGTAGTACTTTCGATCGATTAGATTTATGCGGTGTCGATGAGAGATCCAACCAGGAGTCTGATCGCTTCCTCTTTTTCGACGTTGCATCCTCCCAATCCTCCTCCTCCTCCACCTCCTTTTCCTCCTTCTCGCGCTGCTGAAATGGTAACGTTTTGATCCCCACGTCAGCGACGCTCTCCGGCTCTTCTTTCTTCACCGAGATCGAGTTGTCTGCGATCTTTTGCAGCGGCCCGATGAGAGGTTTAAAGTGTGTGTCCAACTCAATGTCCTTCACGATCTTACCGGTTTTCAAAGCGCTAAGTTTCTTACGAATTGAATCACTCGTTTTCGCAATCTCCTTCGCGATCTTCTCGCGCTTGCGAATATTCTCACTCCCGTCGATCGTGGCCATCGCGGAAAAAAAGCAGCGGTGTTAATCACACGTTTTAACCCGACGAGGTATCGACAGCGACTGATCGCTTTTGTGGTATCGCGAACACGTTAAATCCTTTTCTGTACCGGCCGTTCGAAAGCGCGCTGTCCTTGTCTATCACTACGAATCCGAACTTGCGTTGCCAACAATCGTGACACAACGCACAAAATTCGTCGTACGACATGTCGGTATTTACGTGATCGTTGCACACGTGTTTCAGATTGGTACCATCCTGTTTGAACAGGATCAGTAGGTTCGCATTGTCACGTATCAGATGTTTAGGTATTCTCGCGTACGTCTGACAGAGATAGAAGCAGTCGACGCTCGAGTGTCTGCCCATTGAGAAGTACTCTCTCACAGCATCTTGCTTATCGCACGCCACGTCATCGAAGACGAAGATTGAGTTTGGACGCGCATTACTCGGTGGAATGACGTCACTGTTGTTGGAAAACGTAAAGTAGCCGATTTCGTCGATCGACGTTAATACACTCTCCAAGTATCGATATTTCGGCTGCTGCAGAGATTTCGAGTACACGTACACGTTCTCGAAACATACACCGTGCGGACTTTCCAGCAAGCTTATCAGAACGTTGGTTTTACCGCAATTCGAGGGGCCACAAATGATCGCGCGTATAGTAGTCGGTAGCATCGCACCGTGCCTGCGCTTCTCCGCGTTGCCCCCCATCGACCGTAATCTGTCGTCGCAATTCGACACGCGAATCGTCAACGGTTGTCGCACGAATCTCATTTTTTTCAGGCTGTCGACTGGAGCTTCCGACCGGACGCCTATTTATAGGTGCGCGGAACCGCGAATCGCTCAGTAACAAAGATGTTCGTCCTGCTGTCGAGACCTTCCGATATCCGCGATTTGAGCGTCGAACAGCTACAATTTGTGCCGAAACCTGTTCTGTTGCGAATGTGCGGTGATTACGTCCACTACGTGTGGGACAAGCTTCCGGAATATATAAAGACAGATTCAGAGGTTCAGACATATCGTCGCTGTTACGAGCATTACAATCAACCGTGGCAGCGAACGCACATCGACGGTCCCGCACTATTGATAAAGGATTGCGGCGAATGTCGCAAACGAAAATAGGCAAAGGCTTATTAAATCGCGTGATAAACGCACTTCCGATTGAATTGCATATTCCCGGCTATCAATTTTGCGGTCCAGGAACTCGTTTACAAGAACGATTGGCGAGAGGTGATCAAGGTATTAATCCATTGGACGCGGCGTGTCGCGAGCACGACATAGCCTATTCGCGTAGCCGCGATCTCACCGGGAGACACACGGCGGATGAGATACTCGCTGCGAAAGCGCGAAAACGCATTACCGCAAGAGATTCGACTCTCGGCGAGAGAGCTGCTGCTACAGCCGTCTGGGCAGCCATGAAGGTTAAGACGAAACTCGGAATGGGCTTGAAAACGAAGAAAATGAAAACGAAAACGAAGAAGAAGAAGAGAGCGGATCTGAAAAAACGGATACTTCCGGCGGCGAAACACGGTGGTATCTTGCCGATTCTACCGTTGATGGGAGTTCTCGGTTCGTTGGTCGGCGGAGCGGCAGGAGTCGCGAAGGCCGTGAACGATAACAAAGTCGCGCGGCGTCAGCTGGAAGAACTGAAACGTCACAATCGCGCCATGGAGGGTCACGTACTTTATCTCGCTCCATACAAACGCGGACATGGAGTCTCGAGTAAAAAAAAAAAAAAATGTCAAGGAAACGTTCAAAATTCCGAAAGGTGTAACTACCAACGTACAACTGCAACAACTTGCAAAGCGTATGCACATTCCATATTTTAGGTATTTTTATGCGTACTACTTTACCGACGGATGGAGTGCGTCGAAACGAGAGTGGCATCGTGAATTTGGATAACGCTGAGGGACCGGGCACTCACTGGGTGGCATACGCGAAGAGGGGAGATCGAGCCATATATTTCGACAGTTATGGTAATCTTCGACCGCCGAGAGAATTGGTGCTGTATCTAAAGAACAACGTGACGCAAATCGAGTACAATCGCACACCTTATCAACGATACGATCAGAGCAATTGCGGACAACTGTGTCTGCGCTTTCTACAGACGGTTGACGATCAATTTAAAGCCTGGCGTTGCATTGTTTGAACTCAGTATTCATTCAAACATGTCACTGACATTTACGCTCACCGGCAAGAGTAGCATCCTCGCGGTAAGCTACTTTCCCATCGTGGATTTGAGCGACGGCAATTACGAGCTCGGTCTGACAGATTTCGAAACCTATTACACGATACCGAATGTAAATTCTTCGAACAATAATTATTCGAGCCAACAACAATACGATGAAGAGCGAGATCAAATGTGCTTATCGGGTAAATTTCACCAAACCGAACAACATTGGATCGCTGCTGGGATTTTCAGCGAATCGCGTGCTGGAGCCGCGACAATGGTACGAATCGGACGTACCGATAAATATCATCAGTGTAAACATCATTCGCATAGAGTGTAACGTGACCGCGGGCGCGTACAGCAACGACAAGTACGTGCACACGATACACGAGTTTTCGCCGAGTGTGCCACCAGGATATAAGATATCGGAAACGCCGGCGCAGATCATTTACCTTCCGATCACCGTACGGAGCATTACTGACCTAACGATTCGCGTCGTCGATCAGGACGGTCGATTGATTGATTTTCGCGGAGAAGAGATCACCGTTAGACTGCATGTGCGAAGACGACGACTGTGGTAAAACGTGAGATGCTCATACTGAACGAAGAAGTGGAGAAGGTGCGACAGACGAGAAACAAAATTGGAGAGACAATCCGATCGCCAAGAAAGAAGAAACTCACTGCGTCGAACGCTGAATTTTTGAGATCATTGGGTTTTGTCGTGCGAAATGGCTAATATCTTAAACATTGGAGGTGAACCGATCTTTGACGATAGCATCGTCAAGATTGAGACTCACACGTACAATCCGTACGCCAACACGACGTTTGAACACAACGATGAGATAAGAATACCCATACAACAGCAAGATTTATACACGTTACCAAGCGAAAGCTTTCTCTACGTCGAAGAAAGATTGATAACAAAGAATAGGAATGACGAGTCTCAGGCAACGCTTGTAAATAATTGCGTAGCCTTCATGTTCGATGAGATTCGATTTGAGCTCAACGATGTGGAGATTGATCGCAACAGAAACGTTGGAATAACCAGTACCATCAAGAACTACGTATCGCTATAACGATGCTCAACTCATGCGGAATGCTGGATGGGACGTTACATCGAGCATACTGGAAGGATGCTTCAACTTTTTAGTACCGCTCAAGAGGTGACTGGGCTTTTGCGAGGATTACAAACGCGTGATTGTTAACGGTCGTCAAGAAATAATTTTGATACGTGCGCGTAGCGATAACAATTGCATTATAGGAGATCCGGCGACGGAGCCGAAAATCGAACTGTTTAAAGTACAGTGACGAATGCCTCATGTTACGTTAAACGAGCTCAATAAACTGTCCTTGTTACGGGCCTTGGGAAGCGGGCGATATCTTAGTGTCAGTTTCCGTTCGTGGGATCTGTACGAGTACCCCCTCTTGCAGAGCACAACCAAGCATTCGTGGGCTGTCAAGACTGCGACTCAGCTAGAGAAGCCGCGATACGTTATTCTTGCGCTGCAGACCGGTCGCAAGAATATCATGTCTCAAAATGTTAGCGTATTTGATCACTGTAATTTGACCAATATCAAGCTTTATCTAAACTCTGAATTTTATCCGTATGATGATTTGAACCTAGATTTTACTAAAAATCGATACGGCCTTCTTTTTGATATGTACGCGCGTTTTCGTAAAACTTACTACGGATACGATAACAGTGATACGCTTTGCAGCGTGTATACATTCCTGACGGAAGGACCTTTTGTTGTCATCGATTGCTCGCGACAAAACGAGTCTGTCAAGAGCGCCACCGTGGATGTGCGAATAGAATTTGAATGTAAAGAGAACGTGCCTGCAAATACTACTGCCTATTGTCTCATCTTGCATGATCGCGTAATCGAATACTGCCCATTGTCTAATGTAGTGCGCAAACTCATGTAAATCGCCATGTTGACAAATATTCCGATATAAGAGAAACAGATGTAGCGTGATACGGCATAGTACGGATCGTTTCTTCGTTGCATCATGATCGTGCCAACGTTTGTCGATCTGCAAGGATTCATCGTCGGGATGAAATTTGTCGTAAAGGAGGCAGCGGTGCTGAGAAACGGGACCGTTCTGGCGCATTACATCTTTACGCGCCCCATGCCGTGGAGTCTTCTCACAAAATCCGACAAGTCATGTGCTTCCTGGCTGATTGCAAATCACCATGGATTACCGTGGGATGAGGGAGACGTGCCATACGGTATGGTAAAACGCCTAATTACGTCAGCCGTGCTTGGTACAGAAGAGGATGACGAGATGCCGACTCTCGTGTACGTCAAGGGATGCCAGAAACAAGAATGGCTGGTGGATCTGCTTGAGAATTATGCGAAAGAAAATCTGATCATCGAGACTCTGGATGCGGATTACGAAGATATCAAATCTTTAAATAATCTAGATGTTACTAACACTGTGCAATGTGGAAAACATGCTAAGAATTGCGCATTACAAAATGTATTAAAATTATTTAACTGGTGGTCGCGACGCCAGAAGAATTGGGATATTTAAAAAATAAATTATATATAATTTTTACAATGCTTTATTTTCTTTTTCCCATTCCCATTAGTTTTTAGTGGTTTCCCTCTCCTAATTTCCTCCACCACATCATAATTTTAAAGGTAGGGTGTTGTCGCGTATATAATTGGTTCATTTTCTACTTCTTAGTCATTGGTATGATTTTTTATAACTTCTACGTAAGCAGCGCTGACATTGGTGTTTGAAAATGTTGAAGGAAGGGGAATTATTCCTTCCCTTCCCTTATAATTTTTCATCTGCGCGCGCCATCCGATTTTTCTAGAACGTTGCAAACGGAGTTAACGTTTTAACTAGTGTTACGAAGACAAAATCAATCAAGTCTCATCGTTCGAAGCGACAACTTCAACAGTGAAAAAGTATACCTCTTACGGAGAAATAAGAACAATGGCTGGTCACAGTGAAGACGTAAATAATTCTGAGAAGTGGATGTTCCTTCCCGATAAGGGACTTCGCGGCTTCGAGGGAAGCAGCACAAATATGAATTATTACGTACCATATCCTCGTGAAAAATCGGAACCTCGTTATACGCCTAAGCCTCGTAAAGTTTCATCAGACGAGCGCAAAACGTAAGTATTACTTTGGATAAATTTTTTAAAATTTATTTTTCTAATTTTATTAATTTATCCACTTAATTTTTTTGCAGTTTCAATAAATCGGAACCTCGTTATACGCCTCGTATCTTGGGCAGACGATTTGCCCTGACAGTCACGGCTTACAAGTATTTGGATATCGGAATCAATGTGGGATCTACATCCTTTGTGAAATTGATTCTTGGCGACAATCGGGGAAATCAGATCGTGCTTCCTCATGCAACGTGGACAACGATCATCGAAAGACGCATGGATATCGAACAACTCATGCAGTCGACTGTCGGTTCATCGCTGTCTATTGAAGATCTAATTATAGAAATTGTTAAAATGCGTGACGCTAATATTGTAAAACTTACGTTGCGCGATACATGCTTATACATGATACCTGCAACTATGTTATTTTTGTTTGAAATCGAACAATGTGTCGAACATGTATATTTCAATTTATGTCAAAATATACAGCATGTTAGTAATAAGTATAAACATTTTGTAACAATCTTGCGACAAAATCGTATCACGGATAAATGTCAGGCGAGAAAAGTATTGAGTGAGGTGTCCGATGGAAGTTCGCTCATAGATTGCGAACTATTAGCTATCGCCTTAGATAACATTGTATATGAAGCAAAAATGTAAATAACGAATAAAAATTGAATATTAGCATAAATAGTGGTAAAATTATTTTTCAATCTATCTCTTCCGTTTTCATCAAACATTAGCCTCCTCTATGTTTAAATTATATCTATATATATGTTGCGGTAATGTTCTTTTAATTATATAAACAATTTATTATAAATTTAAAGAATTAATAAAATTATTAAAATATTGATAAAAAACTTTTATCTAAAATAGAATAATCTCATCACGGCACGTACGAACTTGTTTGTTCCTGTCTTCCACTCTCATTTCCCCACTACGGGGACTCTATTGTTTAAGTCACGTAAAATGTGGTTTTTGTTGATTTTTTTTTTTTTTGGAACGCAGACCTAGAAAAAAAAAGGTCTTCGGCACCATAATTATTTATTTATTTATTTATTTATCTATTTATTTATCTATTTATCTATCTATTTATCTATTTAATTTTCTATTTATTAATCTATTTAATTTCTTATATATTTATTTTTTAATTTATTCCCCTCCTCCGCCACCCACCACCCCCTGCCACCCACCACCCCTACCACCCACCACCCCCCCTTCCCCCTCCACACCGTCATCCCCCTCCACGCCGATGACGTCATCCCCCCACCACCAGTGATTTAGAACCGGCTCTACCTATCTACTTTCAAATATAGTAGCGATAGGACTTTCATTTCAAACTGAGCCCTCTCACGACTGTACATACATGTGTGAGTGTGCGATCCGCTCAAACAATGTTCAGCGGATTGTTGAGCGTATCAAAAACGGCGAATCGTCTGTGATTGGTCGCAGAGTTCGATTCGCCCGATATGTACGCGCGTATCGCGATACGCGCCATGGAACGGCACCCTCTTTTATGGCTCCTGCACACAGGACGCGGAAACGCTTGCCGCGCGGCAAGAAGCGACGCGGTAGCCAATCAACGCGTTGTTTTTCCGTAAGAACCAAAAGTTTATTGGCGACCGCGTCGCTTCTTGCCGCGCGGCAAGCGTTTCCGCGTCCTGTGTGCAGAAGCCATTACGCGTAATATTGTGTGCTTTTCATTTAGCGATTCAAGTCGACACAAGCGTCATTCTGTCTTTTTTCAACATCTAGTGAGCAACAAAGATAGAATGACGCTTGTGTCGTTAATTGGAAAGCTCCTAATATCAGGAGCAGACATATAAGTCATATAACCATCTATTGCCCTGGCGGAAAAAAATTCTATGAATAACTACAAAATTTGACTAAAAATAGAAATTTGTACATTTTTGTTGAAATATTTAATTTTTTGTAGAAATAGTTATTTTTTTGTAGAAATATCTACGAAATAGTACCATAAATTACAATGCTCTCAAATCAAGAAATTATTGCAAGTAGTATTTCATGAAAAACTACAATTTAATAAAAAATAATACAGAGATCTGCAAATTTGAAAAATTTAAAAAGAAACAAAATCTTAAAAAATTAAAACATCTGGTTACTTGTAGAATACTACAATTATTTATAAATGACTATAGAAATCTACCACAATTTACGTATCGTAAAACTGTGCAACTTAGAATCCAATTCAGTTTTTAGTTTCTCATAAAATATTACAACTTCGTACAAATAGTAACAAATACCGATTTGTTTGTACTGCTCAAAAATGTATTACAATTATGGCTAATTAAAATTTGTACTTTTTAGTTAAATGTTACAAGTTTTTACACAAATCTTCCAAAATTTATGTATTATTAATAACTCCTTAATTCGCAGAAGTCAAAATACTTATGTTTTTATTTTCGTATAGTTTGCTGTAAGACCCAATAGAAAAATACACAAATGTACAATTTTTTACCTTATTAAATTTCTGACTCGTGAATGATTGTAATTTCGCATATAATACTACAAGGTCCTATAGAAAATAATAAAATTCTTAGTCTTTTACGAATCGTGAATCCATGAAAATCTACATGTATTCGCTTTTTTAGATTTTTATAAGATACTACAATTTTCCATGGAAAGGTTGAAAGTTTGGTTGAAGGTCTGTTAATTTCCATGTAAACTTGTAGTATCTTATAAACATCTACAAAAAGCAAATTTGTGTAGATTTTCATGAATTGACGAGTTGTAAAAGGCTTAAGGATTTTGTCGTTTTCTGTAAAATCTAGTATTGTATGCAAAATTACAACCATTCACGAATCAGAAATATATATAGGTAAAAAATTGTACATTTATGTATTTTTCTATTGGACTTTACAACAGACTACACGAAAATAAAAACATAAGTATTTTGACTTCTGCGAATTAAGAAGTTATTAATATAATAGATGAATTTTGGAAAATTTGTGTAAAAACTTGTAACATTTAACTAAAAATTACAAATTTTCTGCTAACAATAAGTGTAACATATATAGACAATACGAAACGTCTTCATCAATCAATGTTGTAGCACAGTGCGGAAGGTGACTGACTCAAGAGCCAGGGGTTTCAGGTTCAAATCCAGCGGTGGTAAGCAAATTTTCTAAGTAAAATATAAATTTATCTAATTAAGCTTGCACGTAATCAAGATTTTCAGCAATAAAATAATGTTCAACGAGAGAAGTAAATTTTATTTTGTTTGTAGTATATCCAAAGTTAACTTGATCAGCGGCTAACATTCATAAAAATTTATAGATCAAGATCCACTAAAAAAATACAAAAATTTACAAAAGTGTTCCAATTCTAGCATTTTCATGTAGGATTTTGTAGCACTTCTTAAATTTATGTAGATTTTAATAGATTCTGGCAATTATATTTTATAGTTTTTTGTAGCACACTTTTATTTTTTTTTTAAATTTTGTAGAAATATGTCCGCCAGGGTGGACTTCCGGTTTAGCCATCGTGGTGTGTGCACGCTGGCAGTTTTCGCTCGCATAATATTTGTTGCGTGTTGATCAATCGAGGTTCACCGAGAAACGTTTATGCGCTTGGCGCGTTCGGTTTTAACCACAAATTACCGGAAGTTATTATTTCCGGGGCTTTTTTGGTTTAAAGCGTGTGAGGCATTAATTCTCGAGAGTGAGTCATTTAACCTCATTTTAAGCCGACATGTCGGCGGGGAACGATCCCCCTCCCCCTTCTCCTAATTCGCCTCAGTACAAAGAAATGGGAGACGATTTAAAATTATTTCTCTCTCAATCAAAGGAAAGTACACAAAAAGAAATGGACATAGAATCTGATATAAGAAAGCGGCCCCTCCCTTCGTCTACAGAAGATGATGAGATCGACGGCTCTATCCCGGCTAATAAACATCATAACAAGAAAAGACAAGTCGCTACTACTGCGTCGACCTCGCCCTCGAAGAAATCTGGAAGCCAGGTCCAGTCCACCTCGGTACAGTCAAAATCAAAGGCGAGCACCAAGGGGGAAGTTAACCTGCAGAATAGCAATTCAAGCGAGAAGCCTATTAAAAAAGAAATACCAAGTATATACGATCCTGCGGAGCAAAAGGCATGTCGCCTTTGCGGAGACGAGAAAGAAGACAACGTACATATAATATGCCAATGCCCGGCATTTATATGTAAAAGATACAAAACCTGGGGGAGTATGTTTTTAACCCCCCAGGATCTAGAAAATGCTAGGGTTACAGATCTGATAAACCTGGTACAAGGTTCAAGACTGTATCTCGAGACCTAGCAAAGAAAACGAGTGGGAAGGCACAGAGGATCAGCTAGATCTAGTGGCCGATAGGGACCTTGGTGGTACCTCCCACTTTTGTACTACTACTACTACTACTACATATACGGTCCTTATACGAAAGCCCCATATATTGTTATGGTTCGAATTCCTATGGTGAAAGACCAACCTAGGAGACCGACCCCTATTATCACAGTGGCAAGGAAGCTTACGGCGGCAAATGTAAAGTTCGAGAATATCGCACCGTTCTCTTTTAATACATGGAAAGTAACATTCCAATCAAGGTCCGCTGCCAATGCAATATTTACAAATAAATACGTCAAAGAATCTGGATATACAACGTACATTCCCAGGTACAAATTGACTCGTCAGTTTGTGATAAGAAACATTCCTCTTGATATCTCATTAATAGATTTAAAAAGTATAATAGAAGAGGAGAACCAAGATATAATGATTGCGGATCTCTTTAGATTACAGAGGAGAGATCGTGATACCGGTGCATGGTCGGACTCACAAGCTGTTTGTATTCAGAAGATGGGAGAAGAATTACCGGAACAGGTTAAAATTTCCAAGACAATAAACAAAACAACACCATTTCAAAGAGCTGTACGTTTATGCTTTAACTGCGGACTTTTCGGTCATCTATCAAAATATTGTGAGAAGAGTCCTAGATATCTTCAATGCGCAAGCGAGGATAATCAGGGTTCAAAGGAGGCTCCCTGCACTAATCCAAAGGAAAAATGCATAAACTGCGGGGAAGAACATGCTACTAGAGACAGAAAATGCCCTATATACTTGAAAAACCTCGAGATTGCTAAAGTGATGGCTGCCGATAATTTGCCCTTCTTTGAAGCTAGGGCTTTGGTGCAGAAGAAAGAAAGAAATTGCCCCACATCTGAAGTTCGAGACGCACCGGCTCTCTCCCTGAAGAATTTTCCACAACTTCCTTCGAAGATGGGTGTTTCGATGACAAACACTCCGGCCATTGTACAATCTCATCCGAAAGGAAAATCTTTTGCTGCAAGCCTTAAGAATTGTGCTCCGGAATGTTCATCCAAAATGCTGGAAATCCTGGAAAGGGCAATTCGCATGAAAGACTTGGATGTACTGCTAATGAGACTAGAGAACACCTTGAAGCTGCACGAAGGAACTACCAAGGATTAGCCTAAGTTTTTAATTTTCTTTTGCGTTTCAAGCTATATTTCTTGATAATTTGCAGTTGAAAATTTGCCTTTATTCTACTTTTTCTGTTTTATTTGGCTTTTAATTCCAAGCGCATCTTGATATTTTATAGCGTTTTTTTTTATAAAAATATATATATCTTCTCGGGTTAAATCTTTTTTTTTTTTTTTTTTTTAAGGACTTTATACTCTTATTCAATATAACTTTACCTAAATTGCTAACTATGTATAACAGGTCGTTTGACAAGTTTAGACTTGTGCACTGGAACGCTCACTCTGTTTTACAACGTTTTCAGGATTTGGAAAAGCAGAGCACACATTTCGACTGCGCCGCGATCTCAGAGACGTGGCTTAAGCCTCAGCTTAAGTTTCTCATTAGAGGCTTTGATACTGTGAGACGGGACAGGATTAATGGCAGAGGTGGAGGAGTGGCTATCTTAGTTAGCCACTCTCTTGACTATAGGGAGGTCTTTGTAGCGGAGGACTGTGCGGGTAAAATTGAGGCCTGTGCGATTGAAGTTTGCTTTTTTGGTGAGAATCTCATTATTATTTCTTGTTATAGGCCACCACAGGGCGGCCAAATTTCAGAAAACGAATGGCTTAGATTTTTTACTCAATTTGATAATATAAACGGATATGGCAATAATACTAATAGATGTATATTTGTAGGCGATTTTAACTCTCACAGTCCTTCGTGGGAATCCTCTTTCCTCTGTCATCGGGTAGATCATTATCGTCAGCGATTGAGGATACGGAACTGGTTCTAATAAGTGATGGCGCTCCATCCTATCTTGGTAACGCTTCGTGCGGCCCCTCGTTCATAGATTTGGCGTTTTGTCATGCTTCTATTGCTACTAGAGTCAGAAGTCAAACCATGAATGATACCTGGGGATCGGATCATTTCCCGGTTTTGATTACATCTTCGATGATTAGAGGATCTGCTCTTTCACCTCGAAGACGGACTAGGTTATATAACTGTTACAATGTGTGTTTGCTGGGAATATACGGATTGGAAGCTATTTAATTCAGCCATGGACAGGGATCTGAGATTGCTAACGACATCTTGGCAACTTACAGGTACAGAGTTATATTCGACTTTTCTAGCGATTGTCGAAAAGGCTTTGATGGAGGCTTCCCCGGGAAATCCACGGAACCCTCCTCCCTCTCCTCCTCATCCCCCTTGTATATGGTGGTCTGAGGAGTACGACGCTCTTATATCTGCAAGAAGGGAGAAATTGCAAACCTTCTTAAGAACGGGAAAGTCTTCGGACTATGTTTTGTACAGTCGCCAATGTAGCGAGACGAGAAGGGAGCTTAAGAGGATTAAACTTGATAAATTTAAGAAATTTGCGGAGTCCCTTAAAAGGGATACAAGTCCCAAAATAGTTTGGGACACAATGAAGAGGTTCGATTCTAGATGGAACCGAACCGAAACAGGAAGAGCTATTCCAACGGAAAAAATTGAGAGTGTTTGCAATCAAATTGATGACCTCTTCCCTCCTTGGGCACCCCCGCCCATTCCTACCTCTTCTCTTTCTTCTCCGGGTACCGATCCTTTCCTTGATTTGCCTTTCCTTCCTGAGGAGCTCGAATGGGCTTTGGATTCGGTAAATATCGGTTCCAGTCCCGGGTTGGATGGTATTGATTATAGAGTTATTAAGAAATTTTCCCCTTTAGGTAGGTCTTTTCTTCTTAAAATTTACAATCTTTTGTTTAAAGAGGGAATTTATCCTGATGAATGGAGAGATTATTTGGTTTTTTTTATTCCAAAACAGGGTTCTAGTAATAAATTCAGACCCATATCTCTCTCTTCATGTCTTTGTAAGGTCATGGAGAGGCTAATTACTAATAGGCTTCTTTGGTGGCTAGAGATTAATAGGCTTATCCCAGACTCGCAGTATGGTTTCAGAAAGCAAAGAAGTTGTCTGGATAATTTGACAATTCTATATACAGATATTCTTATAGGATTCGAAGAAAGACGCTCTACTCCGGCCGCATTTCTGGACGTAAAGTCGGCGTATGACTCTGTTCTTCCGGACGTCCTCGTTGATAAATTGACTTCTCTTGGTCTTCCCTCCTTGATTAAAACATTTATATTTAATTCTATCTCGTTTAGGAAAGTTTCATGTAGATATCACGGGATTGATGAGAGGAGGTTTTCTTATCGGGGTCTCCCGCAGGGGAGTGTCATGAGCCCTATATTGTATACTATTTATGTGAGTCACATAGAGGTTTTTCTTCAAAACGAAGTGCATATGCTTCAATACGCGGATGATATTTGTCTCTATTCATCCTCCCAATCGGAGGCGGAGGGAGTCGGGAATCTTGAGCGCTCCATCCAGCGGATCGATCAAGGATTGAAGGAAATTGGGTTGGTGTTATCTCCATTGAAAACTCAGTTTTGTATTTTTAATAGGGCAAAGATGAAGAACAAAACTACTTTGATGATATCGGATATAACAATTCATCCTGCTGACGTGATCTCCTTCTTAGGAGTCACGTTTCATAAGAATCTAAATTGGAAATTTCATATGCTTAAGTTAGAAAAAAGGTGTTCAAATTCAATTAAGACCATCAAATGTCTCGGTAGGAAATGGTGGGATCTGATCCTTATGTATTAAGAAGAGTGTATAGAGCTTTGGTCCGCTCTAGGCTGGAATACGCGGGATTTCTGGTGGACTCCGTTTCTAGGGATCTATCAACGAAGTTGGATAAGATACAGATGAGGGCAATCAGAATGGTTATGGGTTATAGGGGTTCCACACTCCTTAATGTAATGCTTGCGGAGCTTCGGGAACCTTCTCTCTTTTTTAGACTTAAATATTTGGCCCTGGGCTTTCTTTTTAGAGTCTGGTCCAATATATCGCACCCTCTCATCAACAAATTAACTCATCTTAAGGGTGCTGTCCCATGGACATCGGAATTATCGGAAAACGGAATCGGAAAGGTGGGATGGTGGGGAGCTAACCAATCAGAAAGATTCCGTTGCGTGTTTCCACACCTGGGTTCCCCATGGCGATCATTTTTCGGAACGGAATTCATACATGCGCGTAATTCAAATATCTGGCAGTCACTGGCGGTTAAAGAGTGTTGTAATATAAGTTAATTGCTGTTGTATTTATATATTTATTTTGATTGAAAAAGAGGAATATGATGTCATCTGCTGTAAGTATTGTAATTATGAGATACGTATGCTAAAAGTTATGTTATATTAGGTTATAATGTTGATGTATTGATGGTCTAGCCAGGTCTAATAGCGTACATTTCTAGCCTAACATACATATACAATATGCTTATAGTAGTTTCAATTTGTTAAGGACAGTACATATAATAAAAATAGTACATTATATTTTGTTTATAAGTATGTTTTATTTTATAGAAATAAAAAAATGAAAGCGGAAACAGCAAAATTATTTCTTCTGAAAATGATAATGGAGTGGCTGGAGCCATAGAACAGCAATGGGAGAAGGCATTATACATAATGATTTTTAAAAATTAATTTATAGATTCATACTTGTATAATGTCTACAATATTTTTTTGTAAAACTTTAAGTATAATATAATATATGATATAAAACAGATATCCTCTTAATTATTTAAAGATGTCGCTTATGTCAAAATAAAGGGATAAAGTTGAAATTTACAGAGATTGCAAATTTAACACAGATTTTTGGGATATATAAGTGCACAATCTCTGTAAATTTCAGCTTTATCCCTTTATTTTGACATAAGCGACATACATCTTTAAATAATTAAGAGCTGGATATCTTTTATATCATATATTATATTATACTTAAAGTTTTACAAAAAAATATTGTAGACATTATACAATTATGAATCTATAAATTAATTTTTAAAAATCATTATGTAATGCCTTCTCCCATTGCTGTTCTATGGCTCCAGCCACTCCATTATCATTTTTATAAGAAATAATTTTGCTGTTTTCGCTTTCATTTTTTTATTTCTATAAAATAAAACATACTTATAAACAAAATATAATGTACTATTCTTATTATATATACTGTCTTTAACAAATTGAAACTACTATAAGCATATTGTATATGTATGTTAGGCTAGAAATGTACGCTAGACCATCAATACATCAACATTATAACCTAATATAACATAACTTTTATCATACGTATCTCATAATTACAATACTTACAGCAGATGACATCATATTCCTCTTTTTCAATCAAAATAAATATATAAATACAACAGCAATTAACTTATATTACAACACTCTTTAACCGCCAGTGACTGCCAGATATTTGAATTACGCGCATATGAATTCCGTTCCGAAAAATGATCGCCATGGGGAACCCAGGTGTGGAAACACGCAACGGAATCTTTCTGATTGGTTAGCTCCCCACCATCCCACCTTTCCGATTCCGTTTTCCGATAATTCCGATGTCCATGGGACAGCACCCTAAGGAGAAATAAACTTGCGGAACGACCCTGGCGGAAATATTTCTACAAAATTAAAAAAAAAATAAAAGTGTGCTACAAAAAACTATAAAATATAATTGCCAGAATCTATTAAAGTCTACATAAATTTAAGAAGTGCTACATAATTCTATATAAAAATGCTAGAATTGGAACATTTTTGTAAATTTATGTATTTTTCTATTGACTCCTGATGTATAAATTTTTATGAATAACTACAACTTTTTGGATGTACTACAAACAAAATAAAAAATAAAGTTTACTTCTCTCGTTGAGCATTATTTTATTGCTGAAAATCTTGATTACGTGCAAGCTTAATTAAATAAATTTATATTTTACTTAGAAAATTTGCTTACCACCGCTGGGATTTGAACCTGAAACCCCTGATTCTTGAGTCAGTCACCTTCCGCACTGTGCTACAACATTGATTGATGAAGACGTACGTTTCGTATTGTCTACATATGTTACATTTATTGTTAGCAGAAAATTTGTAATTTTTAGTTAAATGTTACAAGTTTTTACACAAATCTTCCAAAATTCATCTATTATATTAATAACTTCTTAATTCGCAGAGGTCAAAATGCTTATGTTTTTATTTTCGTGTAGTCTGTTGTAAAGTGCAATAGAAAAATACATAAATGTACAATTTTTTACCTATATATATTTTTGATTCGTGAATAGTTGTAATTTTGCATACAATACTACAAGATCCTACAGAAAACGACAAAATCCTTAAGCCTTTTACAACTCGTGAATTCATGAAAATCTACATAAATTTGCTTTTTGTAGATGTTTATAAGATACTACAAGTTTACATGGAAATTAACAGACCTTCAACCAAACTTTCAACCTTTCCATGGAAAATTGTAGTATCTTATAAAAATCTAAAAAAGCGAATACATGTAGATTTTCATGGATTCACGATTCGTAAAAGGCTAAGAATTTTGTTGTTTTCTATAGGACCTTGTAGTATTATATGTGAAATTACAATCATTCACGAGTCAGAAATTTAATAAGGTAAAAAATTGTACATTTGTGTATTCTTCTATTGGGTCTTACAGCAAACTATACGAAAATAAAAACATAAGTATTTTGACTTCTGCGAATTAAGGAGTTATTAATAATACATAATATTTCGTAGATATTTCTACAAAAAAATAACTATTTCTACAAAAAATTAAATATTTCAACAAAAATGTACAGATTTCTATTTTTAGTCACATTTTGTAGTTATTCATAGAAATTTTTTCCGCCAGGGGAGTGCGTCAAATGTTCGTTCTTTTTCTCTGTACTGTTGCACTCAGATACCTCAGATAGGTTATGTATTTTTATAATATATTCTATCCCGCTTAGAATATTGTGGACATTTCTCCGTGAAATTGGAAAAGTGATTTAATTGTTATAAACTATTCTTTATATACTTGTTTAGCACTTCTTGGCACACACACACGAAACACGCATAAATTCCATTGTTCCGCTCAAATGGGATAGAAAGAAGCGACGGAAACGCGGAATCTAGTTACTTTCTTTCGGCGTTTCCGCGCTCCATGTAATGGCACCCTGAGTGCAAAAAGTGCAAGCAGAGAGAAGGATCCTTCTCTCTGGTGCAAGCAACGCGAACAGACCCAATGTAAAAATGTAATAGTAACATTATGGAATTATTTTATATAAGATATAGAAGAAATATATGCACAGAAACTGACACGAACACTTTGTTACGGCTTTATGCCCCTTATTCATACGTTTGATTTTTAATTCTAAGATTTTTATTCCTTATTCTTACCAAATCGAAATACTTGCTCATTTGCTTCTCCTTTTTAATTCTCTTTGATCGCGCGATCGTTTTATTTATGCATCCACGACCATTAACCAATAGATGTTGATAATACTATAAATATTTCAGTCGATAATCCTAGTTCGATAATCATATATTGATAATACGTATGTACTATCGATTTTATAAGAAGGGAAGTTGTGCATATTGCAACCGTGGAAAACAATACTATCGCGAAAAATACGAAGAAGAAGAAGTGGCCTGTCCAATACAAGTCTCCGCATTTCTCGATTTGGCTTCAATATGATGAATGTAAGTATATACATTTATATTTATAACATTTAACGAGTATAACATTTAACGAGATAACATTTAACGTTTTTCACGTTATAGGTTGATGTCGTTGATAATGACGACAACATCTCAGAGAGAGATGCAAAAATAATTAAAATGGAGGCTGAGATTTCTAAATTACGGCGGAAACTCGCTGCAGTAACTCAGCCGCCGAAAATTTGGGTCGAAAAGAATTTCGACCTTCATAGTCTGATAAAAAAAAAGAAACTAGTTGAGTAAAAAAAAATCTCCCGATGGAAACGAGAAAAACTATCGCAAAACATTGTGTATAAATTTGAAGCAAATCGGTCCAGCCGTTCTCGAGATATTCTGGGAACCGTCCGCGAGGAACACATTAACGCCGGCTACGAGAACAGCGCTCCGAGGGAATGAATTCCCTCAAAAAAATTTGTGAACGTGTCTCAATGTAGATACTGTTAAATAAAAAAAACCGGATCGAATCGAATTAATAGTTTCCAAGATAAAAATTCCCAAATTTTACCTTTTTTTCATGCGGTCTACTCAGATGTAAGCCCTTAATGTTTTAATATGCTAACTTAAACACGTTAACATGTTTTTTGATATTTATTTTCTTCTTTCATAGAAATCCGTTACGAAGAAGACTATAAGTACAGTCGAAACGTTAACCGTGTGTATTGTTTGTTTAATAAATTGTTTCTATTTTAATCCAATATCTCTCTTTTGGCGCTCGTGATTTCGCCGTTTAAACACGCATAGCTAAAATTATAAACTTAATAAGAGTAAAAAGAATACTATAAACTACAATTCTTTTCTCGATAGCTAATATTTATTTAATTATTATTATGCATTTAAATATTAAATTTAAATATCATGCTATACTATGCTAAAGTTAATGTTTTTCTAATGACTTTTTTCAGATAAAAGAGCGTATTGGCAAAAACAGGGATTGCTATTTATACATTATCCTTACAAATTTTAATTCTTATGTTTATTAATATTTATTTAATTATATTTGCAATTTTTTTATTTATACATTTCATATATATATATATATATATATATATATATATAAATTGTAAATATAATTAAATAAATATTTATAAATGTAACGTAGCGCATCGTCGATTTGACAACTCGAGACTTGGCAGAGTCGGCGTCGTCGGCGAGGCTGGCCGGCTGGCGAGGTGTACATACGACTCGCACGAGACGCGATACCCGAAATGCGTAGCATCGCGGCATCGTGACAACGTCGCATAGCCGGCGCGTGCCAAAGCAGCTACACGTCATAGCTCAAGAGAGAAGGAGACAGCCGAGACAGCAGGAGGTCGATTCTGTATTTTGAGACGCGGTGAAAATTACAAAAATGAACAGATTTACTAGATTTCGACAAATGAAATTGTAGATTCTCTAGTGAATTTTCTTACTTTTGTAATTTTCACCTCGTCCCAAGATACAGAATCAGCCTCCAGATCGTATGTCTGTCCTTCTCTCCTCGCTCGAAGCTTCCCGAGCGCCGCGCCGGGCCGGCCGAGCGCGGCCGCCGCAGCCAGCATATCCCCTCCAGCTGGCTAGTTCGGACACGAACCATTAGCACGGACGCAAAACATGTGCAGTTACCGAGCGAAACGACGTAGTTGATGCACACTTTCTCAGGCGGCGCGTCGGAAAATGCAACACACGGAAAAGGCCGGGATGGCCTCTCTCAGGTTTCTCTCTGCTAGGGCCCAAGGTCGGTAAATGACGCGTCGGTAGCGACGCTACATAAGGTCTTCCGACGGCCGCCATTTTGGATCCAGTGACTGTGTATTAGTGCACGTCGTACAATAGTTGTTACTGTGTGCGTAGTTCGCTATTCGCGCTGATGGTGTACGGCACGTGTCTCGTCGGAAAGACGAAAATGGTAGGCTGCTGTGCAAAATATTGCAAAAATCGCAGTGAAAATGGGTTTCGCATGTTTCGGTTTCCCAAAGACAAGCAACGAAAACAAGTATGGCTCGAAAAATGCGGCAAAAGTATAGCACCGACTTCGAGGTTATGCGAGGTATGTAAATGAATTATGTCAATTAAAAACATTATAATTTAAATTTCGAGCAAGTATTAATTATCACTTTTTATTTTATGTAGCGTCACTTTGATGACTCCCAATTTGAAAACCACCGAGAGGATAAATGGCGAAAATTGAAACCAAACGCTGTTCCAACTATTTTTAATGATGAAAATTCAACAATTACATTCAATAACCAGTTAGCAGTTGGTAAGAATTATTGCAGAATCATATTTTTTCATTCAATATCTGTGGATATTAGATAATAATTATTATTTTTTAATTACATTTATTATTTGCAGGGCAACAAACTCCTCATGAAAACCTATTTGAAAATGATTATCAAGACTTTAATCCGGTGATTTTAACTAATTTCAACAGTAATATTAGGGATAATGAGAACGTTATCGATGGAAATTCACTAAATAAACATTTTCCATCAGCAAAAATGGTCACAGATACAAGCATTCAAACTGATGGTGACAGTGACACACTTATGTTACAAACAAAATATATTTCTAATGAAGAAGGTACTATCCGACAAGCTAATGAAATTAAATACTTGCAATTGCAATTAGAAAAAGAGCATGCAAAAGCTAATATGCTAAAGTCGAAATATAAAAATGAAAAATTATTACGACTAAAAATGACAACAAAAATGAAATCTTATAAGAAAAAATGTTGTACCTTATCTCTCTGAAAAATTGGAAAAGATTCCATTTTTCAAGAAATTTGCTGCAGGATTATCTAATCCACATCAACCAAAATGGTCTCCTGAATGCTTAAAACTTGCAATACAAATAATATGCTGGTAATTCTCTCAATTTTTAAATAAAGTAATGTTAGTTTTTGTATGGAATTAACACTAATTTTGATACTTTCTGTTTACAGTTGGATGGAAGGCCTATTTATATTTGAAAAAAAATCTCCAGTTACCTTTACCAGCTTATTCTACTTTATGCAAACACATCAGTAAACTTGATTTCTCTCCTGGTCTGTCCTTTCATTAATGGCAGAGAAAAAGAAAACTCATTCATCTACGCATCAAAGTGATAGTGTAGTTTTGATGGATGAAATGGACATTAAAAAATCCTTGGAGTATGATGTTAGCACATGTATATATAATACAAACTGAAGTTTATATTTATATTACGACTAATAATTACAAAATATGATTACAAAAATAGATATTCTTAGCATCCTTATTAAAAGAAACTCCTACACTCTGTATATCTCTGTATATAAGTACTAATTCATGAGTGTTTTTCTACAGTCTCTTTATTAATAAATAGAATATATTTTCTATTGCATAATAGTAATAATAATATTAATAATAATTGTAAGAATAATAATTGTAATTAAAATAATGATTTTGATAATAGTATTAATAATGATACCTATAAGTAATAGTGTTAGAGTAAGAAAATTGTAATAATAATAACATAATTTTTTTTCTCATATTTTGTTATTTAGTCATTTCCTTGTCTCTCTATACAGTTCATAGGCGTAACCCATTGGTTCGAAATTCAAAGTACGTTAAAATTGAAATATATATTTTTAATCTCTAACTACAGGGTCATTTATTGGACAAACAACGTGTGAAGAACGGGCAAAACTAAGCACTACTGTTGTTGTTTTTATGCTCAGAGGACTAACAAAAAACTGGAAGCAAATTATTTCGTGGCATCTGACGTCTAAATCTTCAGATGATTGTGTAATGACCCAATTACTTTTAGAAATTGTTGAAGAAGTCGAGAAAATAGGCTTTAGGGTTCATGGATTAGTCTGTGATATGGGGCCGAAAAATCAAGCTATATGGCGCAACTTAGGAGTAAATGTTTCGAGAGATAACGTTGTACCGTTTATAGATCATCCCGTACGAACTGGTAATTCTTTTTATATCTTTCCAGATATTCCACATCTTTTAAAAAATTTAAGAATGGCGTTAACCAATAATTCCATCATTATAATAGCCCGATCAATTGTAGAGTCTGAAAATTTGCCATGTAATGAAGTACGATTTAAATACCTTGAAGAATTAGTTGCAATTCAAGAACGACATAGTGATTTAAAATTAGCACCAAATATAACAGCTGAGATTTTAAGGCCTTCTTCTTTTAATAAAATGCAAGTACCACCAGCAGCGCATATATTTAATGTAAGAACTGCCGTTGCTCTGGAAACTTTGATTAAACTGAAAATGATAGAAAAAGAAGCTGAAACTACAGCTTGGTTTATAAGAAAAGTTCGAGCTTGGTTTGATATAATGAATAACAGATACCAAAGTGAAGCTATAAATTTAAGTAATAAAAACGTAAAAATAGCTATTATTGATGACCAGTTCAGACGGGTATAAAAATGTCAGTTTTAAATACTATAACACTCGTGAATTTATTATTTAAAAATGGATATAACTTTTTTTTAACCTCTCGCCTTAATCAAGATGCCATAGAAAATTTGTTTTCGACTTTACGTCGACATGGAAACGATAATCCAACTGCTTTAGAAACTAAACGGTGTCTACGACTGATTACATTATGTCAATTTATAGACACTCGAAAAACCAAAAAAAATTATGAAGATGATAATGATGAGCATTACGTTCAATTCTTTTTATCAAAAGAACCAAAGAAAGGAAAAGATTTAATTGGGATTTCGCCAGAGGATTGTATGTATTCCCCCGTTTATGAAAATACACAAAATTACACTTATGTAACCCCAATAACGAATAGATTAGAATGTAATATTATAAACAACGTGCTAGGAAGTGCAATTTCTTATGTTTTACGAAAAAAATACGCTTGTAGTGATTGTTTAAAAGCTTTTACTGATGATAATGGTCAGTATTCGTTTTATACCAAAGCTCTTTCTTTTGGATTCTTAGAAAATCCTTCAAATGGTATATTTAACTATATTTCTTTAGTTGAAGGTCATTTGCAAGCGCATTTTGATAGATGTGCTCTGCACCCTCGATTATTTGAGCATTTATTACAAATGATCGAAAAATGGGCACCTTATAAAGAATTAACTATCTCAAACATTTGTGCGGAAACAACTAAACCTTGTAATTTTTTCTACAATATTTTACATCGATATATTCATATTCGACAAATTATTTTTGTTAACGATCAAAAAAAGAAAATACGTTTATCGAAAAATAAATCCTTTGCTTCAAAAAGTGCTTATAGGCAATCTATTATCTAAAAATCAAAATTATTTACAAAGCAATATTGTTACCGCGTAACAATATTGCTTTGTAAATAATTTTGATTTTGATCTACGTCTTTTTGGACGATCCGGTCCGTGCGGCCCTGGCTGCGATTGCAGACAAGATCCGGCAACTACGGTTGCACACAACATTGCTCTTCTTGTCATTCTGCATCTGTATTTACATTACTAAAATAAAATTTAGATTTTTCTTTTTTTGTACGCATTGAATCTTACTTCTACTTGCACGATATTATTCCTACATGTTTTCCTAAGGGTAGGTGACAAACATTATGCATGTATAAACTGCAGAATTTTTGTTTTAACCACATATTGTCGTCAGGTGACAGCTGTATGTACCCAAATAAGTAATATTTTTAATTTTTTGGTGTTTTTGATATAAAATCGCGTTTGTTACCTTAGATTTTTGTGCGGACTTTAATTCTCTAAAAGATTTTTGCAATTCTATAAAGCCAATTAAAAGATAAATCTAAAAACGATAATGTCGGTAAATCATACGACTGCAGGATCCCCTTAATAGCAATATTATTTAAATAAATATTTTTTTGCAATATTTTAATTGCCAGTTAAAGTCCATTTAAAATGTATTATTTGAGTTATTATTTTAATTATTATAATTACATGTTTATTAATAAAATTTTAAGATTATTGGAAAATTTAATTTCTAGTCTAATTATTTTAACCCTAGACAGCATATGTGGGGTAATACGTTACCCCACGCGAACTTTAAATTACGCCCCTGACTTAGGAAGGTTAGCTTTCATACCGAGACCCTAACCATAATTCAGTTTGGTCATCCGGCAGTTGACCTCCGTCATTCAGCGAGTGCGTTAGATACGTGCAGCAGCTGTGGCGAAAAAAGAAAATTGTTTGGGGTAACGTATTACCCCATTCGATCGTTTACGTTCGACATTTACCACAGTAAGTATATTTCAGATTTTTTGTTAAAATGACTCGTTTTGGCGTTTTCAGCGTGTATTCAAAAGTTTTTCGTGTAAAACAATTTTATTGACAAAAAAAGCAGTTATACAAATTGTTACATTGTATAACTGGATGGATGGATGACCCTCTGCTGTTCTTGCACAGCAACTGATTAAAACTTTGTAAAGTTTTTGTGGAGTTAATTTTACTGTTTCCATATACTTTTATAACTTTTGACTACCTTTCAAATAAATAATAATCGACAGAATCTGTTTTATTTTCCATTTCTTACGATTTTTCTCATCCGACAGTTTTTCGTCATTTCCTCTACTTCAGACGTTCAAAGAAATATGTTTTTTTTAAGAAACGAAAAAATCGCTTACATGCCCTTGAAGGTTGTTTATTCCTTTTTCAAAATCCGTTTGAATTTTTAAAATCGGTGAATTTTATGAAAAACTACAGCATTTTTTATAAAAAAAGTCATTTTAGCCAAATTTTTGGTCCTTTTTTTATTTTTTGAAATTTTTTTACTGTTTTTTTTTTACTACCAGAAATTGATGACTACTATCGTCTTCCTTATTAAAAACCAAACAAAATTATCTATTATAAAGTTTTTTAACAACAAATAGAAACATTATACACGCGGTACAAGTTTGGGGTAATTTATTACCCCGTTTGGCCGTTTACGTATGAGAAAATTCATATATGCTGTCTAGGGTTAAAAACTCAATGTTTATAATTAAGAGTTAGTAATAAAATTAGTAATTTATTTGAGAATGCATGCTGTTTATTTTTCTAATTTCGACCAAGTATTATTTATTTTTATGTTTTTTAACTTAACTTAACTTTTAAACAGCCTAAACATTAACATTTATCAAAAATCAAACATTATATTTTTTGGCTGATTAGCTCAAGGTCCGTAGATAGACGCGACGTACCTGTCGTCGCGCTGTCGTCGCGTCTATCTATGGACCTTCGATCAGCTGAGCGTTGTGGTCGCCATTTTGGATCCAAACAGCTCGAAGTGCGGCGGAAGATCTTATGTAGCGTCGCTACCGACACGTCATTTACCGACCTTGCTAGGGCCGATATCACAGTCTCCGATTAACGTGATCCTCCGATTAAACTCAGGGACAAAGCACATATGACAGTCGTAGTCGTGGACGTAAGGCTGGAGTCCCATGGCATGTATTTTCCGCGTAACGCGTAACCAATTAGAAGCGTTTCACATTTTCGGTTATGCATATTTGCGCAATAAAGGGCCTCGCACACAAAATTGCATAGGCTGCATATGCATAGCATAAGACCGCTAAACCAATGAGCAGCCAGCATAAAGTCGCCATATTAATTTACATAAGATGCTCATTGGTCCAGCAGTCTTATGCTATGCTTATGCAGCTTCTGCAATTTTGTGTGCGATGGCCTTAAAGGCCATCGCACACAAAATGCATAGAACATAGACATAACATAGCATAAGCATAAGAAAAATACGCAATCTACACAAGTACGCATAGCTAGAGTCCTATATACTCTACGCATAACATAAACTACTCCAATCAGAGACTGAAGAAGGACATACTCCTAACCTAAATATTATTGACATTTGTCAAAAGTGAGAGAAGTACGAGAAGTGCGTACAATAGAACACATATTATAGGAAGAATATAAAGAATAATAGAATCTTAAATATTAAGAATTTTAAATATTAAGAATCGAAAATACAAATAATAATTAAACGTAACGCACAATGGAAAAGAATAAAATATAAGATAAATATAGGAAGATAAAGATAGGAACATTTCTTATTACAGGAATATTTCTGTATTTATGTAGCATAATATTTAATATTTATTTTTATTCTTAATATATGCTTTATTGTGTGAAGGGCCTTTTGTATTAAATAACTGGAACTTCCAGTTGGAGACGCGGCGATAGTATACGCGGCGACATCAATATATTTCTCAGGTTATGGAATGATTCGGAGCTCTGTCTGTCTAGGAGATCGCTCGTGATATTGCTAGAATCTGGATCATCCGTGAGAAGTACGACTTCCTTGACGACCGCCTGATACTCGTAGTCGTTGCTAATGTCGACGACTTCGTCGCGGCTCGACTTTTGATCGCTTTCGTTCGTTTTCTGAATAATTATCGGTACAACGCCCGCACCAGCTTCCGGCTGTTCGACGAACGCCGGATCCTCTTCCTCGTCGTGGAAGCGCACCGGTTCTGGTTTCACGACCTCGACGTCGATGTGTGGAGACAAATGACCGTTTCGGTGGCCGTACGGTTCCTCGATCAGGGAATAATCAATAATGTTCGCTCTCGGCCGCTATGAATTGCGCCGGCGGTCCAGGACGATCCTCTTGATCGTTTTCGGTTAGGTTGACGACGTTCTCGGTTTCCTCGACGGCTTCGTCGTCGGTGCTGCTCGAGTAGATCCTCAGCGCCAGCTCGCTCTCTATCAATTCCTGCAGGCTCTTGTCGTCGCTCTCGAGCTCGTTACGCGTATTGTTTATGAGTACAAGATCGTCGTCGTCGTCGCACAACGAGATTACTAGATTAGTAATGCTATCTTGGGGTATGTTCGAAGAGTGCACTATCAGCTCTAGTAGCGTGTTTCTCGAACGCATCCTTGGTGATCGAGGCTCATGACTGGCATTTGATTGGTTGAAATTTCGTTTTTATGGAATTTCTCGTTTACTACGCATATGTTCTGTCTATGCTTCTGTTATGCTCTATAAATCAATACGACGACTTTATGTTCGATGCTCATTGGTCCAGACGGTCTTATGCTCTGCATGGCATTTTTCGTTATTTATGCACATGTTCTGCCTATGTTTCTGTCATGTTCTGTAAATCAATATGGCGACTTTATGCTGAATGCTCATTGGTCCAGCGGTCTTATGCTATGCTTATGCAGCCTATGCAATTTTGTGTGCGATGGCCTTTAAGCGGGGAGCACACACTTCTGCACAACGCATAATGCGTAAGCATAAGAAAATTGATTGGTCCACACACACGTGCATAAGGAAATGGACCAATCAATTTTCTTATGCTTACGCATTATGCGTTGTGCAGAAGTGTGTGCTCCCCGCTTAAAGGCCATCGCACACAAAATTGCATAGGCTGCATAAGCATAGCATAAGACCGCTAAACCAATGAGCATCCAGTATAAAGTCGCCATATTAATTTACATAAGATGCTCATTGGTCCATCGGTCTTATGTTATGTTTATGCAGCCTATGCAATTTTGTGTGCGATGGCCTTTACGCACAAGCTTTGACGTATCCTGATTTGTCAGGTCGAGGACTATGTCGTATATCGCTACGCCATGTTATGTGCTTTGGCTCTCACTCTGCGTCTCTTTCTAACTGCTTCTTCTAACTCCTTCTAGAAAGAGACGAAGAGTGAGTTTAATCGGAGAATCACGTTAATCGGAGACTGTGGCCTAGTTTACACCTGGGGGTCAATCATGTATTAATGTGGAACGTGGAAAGTGAAAAGTTTTATATGACTATCTCTTTCTATTTAACATTAATAGAAAGAGAGATTTTTCATTTTTCACGTTTCCACCCTAGGGGAAAAGATTCATGATTGACCCCCGGACCGTTTGATATGCGTACCAAGTACTATATCCGTATCAAATCCGTATCAAATCTCGGGTTATCCCGGTGTAAACCGATATTTGATACGAATTTGATATGGATATAGTATTTGGTACGCGTATCAAACAGTCGGTGTAAACTAGGCCTGTGACATCGGCCCCTAGCCCCTAGTATCTGAAAATTTCACTATTTTAGTATTTTCTTTCCCCAGTGCCAGCAACTTGAAAGAAGAAGAAGATCTCGTCGGTATGACAGGTTTCATTGTTTCATAACCAGAATAGTCGTCAACTTTAACGATTGTTAGTCCAAAAAAAAACTATAACGATTAATATCTCGCTTCGCGCAGCAGAGCGACGATTTTTTTTGCCAAATTCTTTCGTTTTATGCAAAAATGCGTGATTGAGTATAATTTTATCGATATTGGAAGTGAGTGGGCTAAACTGTATAATTACCAAATGTTTTTAGTTTTGCAATCTTTACTTAACTATTTATTTAACAAAACACATTCGTTCCATTCCTTTTAAGAATAAAGACTTAGAAGGCGAAAATCCTCACTTGATATTGTGATACAATAATGATTAATCATTAAAAATATTGGTTTTTAGATTAGGTTAGGTTAAATCAAAAGTCGATCATGTTTGTGTCATTAGAAAATACGTTCAATGTCTTTGCATACAAAGAATAAGATTTCAAAAATAAAGTTTGTCGCTTGACATTATAAATATTATCCGTGAAAGTTGTTAAATGTTAAAAATGCTGTTTATCATGATTACAAAGTCTGTTGTATTGATGGCATAGACAAATAGCATTCAAATAATTAATAATTTAAAGACTTTATTTTATATGGCAACTTAGTGAGCAAACTGCCTGCAGTATGACAGCAGATTTTCTTAGATATTACAACAGATTCGGCATTATCTGTGTTTGTATTAAACACTTATGTTTTGCCGATAGAGCCTGCCAATATAATCTAACGGCAGATTAGTAGAAATCGAACAGAATCTGTCATATCTATCTTAACATTTAAATGAAATACATCATTTAAATGATTACGAAAAGGCAGATTTTGCTTAGTTTTAGCAGTTAATTTGCCATTATATTCTATTAGCAGATTCTGTTATATTTCTACTAGCCGTCCGGCCAACATTTAACAGCCTATTGACGTAATTTGTAGCAGACACTTTTAAAATTTGTTCTTGACAAATTTGATTGTCTAAGAAGTCAAATGCAATAATTTGGATGGACCTCACTTTTCATGGAAAATTACGAACCCATCTAAAACTATATGCTTAATTAAATTTTTATCAATTAATTCTGATTTAATATAATTTAATGTAAAAACATCACTTTTAATGATTAATTATTTTACTTACAAGTAACAATTTATTTTTTGCAATTTTACTTTTTTTTAGTATAAAGGGAATTGAATATGTGTATTTTTATTAAAATCTAAATAAAAATTAATAAGTATTTATCAAACACAGAACCAAAGATGACATATGTCAAACGATTTAAATAATAAATTAATGTAAATAAAGAAGAAATCGCAGAATGGTGATATACGGCGTTTATATTGTATCCAAGTCTGGTGGCTTGATCTTCAACCATGATCATAACGTCCCGAAGATTGAAGTTGAGAAATCCTTTAATTTTCCACTCAATATTAAATTGAATTATGAGAACAAGAAAATAGTGGTAGCGTTTGGGCAAAAAGATGGAATACATGGTAAGAATGTCTGTTATGAGAAATAATTGGAATTATTAGATTATTGGAATTATATAGATTGAAAGAAAAGTAATGGCTTTAAACTTTGCATTGTTATTCCACATATTTAAATAGTGAACGAATTCATTTAAGCAGATGTTAATTATAATATATATTTATTAAGCAGATGTAATATAGAATTTCAAGGATAGTGCATATCTATTTTAGTGACATTTTCAAATATTTCTTCTATCTCATAAAAGTAAAATTTAATTCTGTTATTTTTATATTTACATTATATTATCAAGAATAACAGATACATTCAAGTTAAAGATAAACTAATAATTATTAGTAACAAGTAAAAAAGTATTATGTAATAATTATTGTGTATTATATGCAGGATGCGTGTGAAATTGTATATAAACGAGAACGAGGTGATTTTGCATGTCAAAATATGTCAAAATTATATAACAATTTTTTTCGCATTTTTTTGTGTTTATGTTTATGGACATCGGCAATCTCGTGATTTGTTTCCTATCAGTCCTATTACCTTGCTTAGCTATCAGTTTCTGCAAAGTTTTTGCGATGATAGGATACAGCAATCGAGAGTACTAAAATAATTTGCTTTAGGAACCTATGGCAGTATCTACTGCTATATCTACTGCAACTCGCTACTACAGACAACGTTATCCAAATTGATACCCTGATAGACGAGCAAATGCTCGTTGAAAGTGGCTCATTTATTTCCTCCAAACTTGGCAGGAACTGATAAGCTAATTAAGATAAGAACTGACAAAAAACAAATCATGATCGATGTTTACAAACATATAAACGTGAACAGAAATAACAGTTTATAGCAAGATCCGTTAATCAAGACATAATCAAGTGTACTTAATAGTGCACATGTGTACTTAATAGATTTTCAAAATCATTTCAAAAACAAGAATCTTGTACAAAAAAAAATTCTATAATTTTGGCACGAGAAGTCGGCCTTATTTTGGCACGAGAAATCACCTTGTTCTTACTTGTACTACGATTTCACACTCTATATACATAATAATAATAATTATTATTATTATATAAATAATCAATACGATTTAAAAGCAATGATATATTGATTGGAATTGGAACCAAAATATAAATGTAAACGTGTAATTTGTGAAAAGCACAAAAGTTATAGACTTTAAAGCTCAAGATTTTCTAATGCTCACAGAAATATTTTTAAAAATTATATTAAAAATCTGGTAATTAAACCAAATTTTGGGTATTACTTTTCTTTCGCGTGACGTATTCTTGTAATATATCACTACATATATTTTAATAAGGTACTAAAAGACAGGAATACATAAGAGAATCAAAATTTTTTAGTGGGACACATATTGACAGCTGTGAACGGAAATGCAATCACAGGACGTGAACTTGAAGATGGGAGAGACATTTTGGAGATGTTGGAGCAACCGGAGAATTTCCCTATAACATTGAAGTTTAGTCGGGCAAAAATGACGACGAATGAGAAGATATTTTTAGCTTCAATGTTCTACCCTCTTTTTGCGATAGCGAGCCAACTCAGTCCGGAACCACGATGTTCTGGGATTGAGATTCTCGAAGCGGACACATTTCGTTTATATTGCTTCCAGACATTGACGGGCATTAAATTCATGATAGTAGCGGAGCCATCGCAGCCAGGCATGGAAATTTTGTTGAAGAGAGTGTACGACTTATATGCGGATTATGCGCTAAAAAATCCATTTTATGCGTTAGAAATGCCAATTCGATGCGAATTGTTTGAAACTAATTTACAGACATTGCTGGAAACCGTAGAAAAATCTGGAATAAGCAATGTTTAGCCTGTATTGCTTTACATGTGAGTTGTTAATAAATTTATAATAATTAAGAATATATAAAAGAGAGTAACATTTTTTTAAATTTCCCTTTTTACTTGTTTTGCTATGTAAAGTTTAATTCTATCAAATAATTAGACTTCAAGCTTGTTTATACGATTGAATTTCTATATTTGATTGTATCTCACACGACACGCAATCATCAATGTATTAATCATTTTAAGTCTTTAGTATTCTCTGACAATTGTTCATATAGGTTTTTATAAATTATTTCCCAAGTCGTTGACGCTATCATATTTCAGCATATATTTATTAATATTCTATACACTAATAATTTACGAAGAATATAGCACATAACTAGCATCCACAATTCATTATACTAATATTACATATAATTCAAGATCGCTGTAATGTACATTATTATTCAATTGCATTTTTTACTCCAAAGTAGTACGCGAACCTCCTTCAATATTGCCTACTAACTAAGTAAATAGTTCCTGGGTTTTTTCTAACACGTTTGGTCTAACACCCAATCCTATTGTTTTACGGAGAGTATCTCTAAAATCATATGTTTACGACAACTCGTGAGATTTAAGTTTGTAATAATAATGGATATATTATTTCGTATCCTATTCATGATATACTTCGCAAATATTTATTTAATTTGTTAAAAATATCTATCGATATTTATATCTTATTTATATCAACATTTTTCTAATATCTTTATCTTTAAAAAGTCTTATAAACGCGATTTTGAAGATTTTATGGTACTACATTCCATTGGTGTTTTAAATCAGGCTCTGAAATCTGCAAGATAAAGAAAAAGTATTTTAACATACATAAGGATAAAAGGTTGGAGAATTGAATTAAGAATTTAATATTTTAATACCTTCATTGTTAAATTGTCTATGCAGGAATTACGTATACGTGCAGCAGTCGCAGGGGCATCAAGACGAAAGTGACCATGAATATTCGCATCCTTACGTGCAGCCTTGATTGCTTCTTTGATCGCAAAGAATGCAGATGATGCCAGAAATAATGGTGGCTCCCCAACAGCCTATATTATATTATATCTTAATATAAGTATAATACTGTTTTACTATAGTTCTATTGCTACTTTGTTCCTTTTCTTTGAAATTAAACTGCACGTTAATATATGTAAATATATGTAATATGTGTAAAAAAACAAGAAGTATATATATATATATATATATATATATATATATACAGGGTGTTCGAAATAAAAGCCGTATCCAGCCGAAAGGATGGAGAAAGATCTTGGTCGAACACCCTATATATATGTATATATATATTTATACATGTATATATGTATATATATTTTTTTTAATTACATGAAAAAAGTTATACCTTAGAAGAGTATACCGCTCTTGGATTAGAAACCCCTTTTAATAAGGATACATTAAATTCCTGAGGTATGTCGGTAAAGCCCGGCAATTTGTACGCGCCAGGTCCTCTGCTGAACAAAGTTCCCGTCGGTGAGTAAATCATTTCCTCTAACGTGAATAAACCGTATCCTTGAACGAAAGCACCTTCAACTTGTCCTATGTCGATGGCTGGATTTAAACTCTCTCCCAAATCCATGACAATATCTGTTCGTAACACCTGCATCGATTGAAGAATATTATCAATGTTTGTTTTATGTAATCCTTATATTATTATGCATACTTTTTCTTTATAAACTAGTTACGTTCTTTATAAAATCGATGTCATTATCTTTTATGAAAGTAACATAATACATAATAAAAAGACATACTGCATGATCACCGGTAAGGCAATCAACCTCCACCTCCGTACAAGCAACGCCATACGTAAAATAATTAAATGGATGCCCTGTATTAGTCTCGAAGGAATATCCGATGTTAGGTGTTTGATAGAAACCGGTAGCAGATAAGCTTATCCTTTGATAATATGCTACTTTTATCCATTCTTCCCAGGTACCTTTTAGATCATTGTCAATTATCGGTTGTAATCGTTTCATGATTTCCTTGCATGCATTCTGCAAAATTTATTTGTATATTTAATTTACTTCTATTTACATATACTCAAATATTAGTTGTAAAATATTGTCACACACCATAACAGCCATGCCATTCAAATCAGATCCGCAACTTGCTGCGGTGGCAGATGTATTAGGGACTTTATCGGTAGCCGTTTCAGCGATATATATCTTGGTTGGATTCACCTTTAATATTCTGCTAGCAACCTGACATGATATGGTAAATTTAACTTAAACTTATAATAATTTACAGTTGCGCACAATCAGTTATAATGGGGGAGGAGGAGGGCGAGAGAGAGAGAGAGGGGGGGGAGGGAGGGGGAGAGAGAGAGAGAGAGAGAGAGAGGACCCGTTGATTGTTTTATTCTTTAAAAACAAAACTCAGAAAATGCAACAATTATTGATAATAATAATTATGCTGGGTAAATAATTAAATATCGATTAAATATCGAGACTATTATCCGTTTCTACCAATGCAGATTAACTTTGATCTAGATTTAACTTACCTTTTATCTTTCTCTAATTTTAAGAACTAGAAAAAGATGAAAAATAAATTAAATCGCGATTAAAGTTAATCTACATTGGTAGAATGTACCAGGGCCAGTTTCACCAACGTCGATTAACTATGTAACCTGCGATTAAACTCACTCTTCATCTCTTTCTAACTGTCCCCCTTAAGAAAGAAAAAAATTAAAAATATTTTTAACAAAATATCTTTATAATTTTTTAAGATTTATTTAAAATTAAAAAAAATTATTAGTATATTATAAGTTTCTCTTTAATATGCAGGATCTCTCAAACTTACTAGCTCTAGAGTTCTATTTCTAGAGAAAATAGAGGCCTACTCTTATCAATTTTCCTCTTTCATCTATCTTTTCTCAGTAAAAATATCAATATTGTCCGTTATAAGTCTTCATTCATTATAATTTTTAACATAAAATATCTTTATAATTTTTAAAAATTTATTTAAAATTAAAAAAGAATTATTAGACTTTTAATATGCATCTATACGTGTTTGCATTTTTGTAATTTAATTTCCTAGAAGCACTCCATTCTTGATCGCTTATAATTTAATGGTTATTAATTTTCCACAATAATTCCTCGGATAGTCAAATCTGTCAAGAACAGATTTTAAAAGTGTCTGCTACAAATTTGTGCTGATAGAATGTCAGAAAAGATTGCAAAGATTGAGCAAAATCTACTATTGTGTAATCATTGGCTGCGTTCAGCGGAAAAAGCAGCTCTGGGCACGTTATTATGAAACTTTTCGGAATTAATTCCGAATTGTTCAGTTATTTCTTAGATTTCTATTGTCTTTTCTAGGGAAAACGGAATAATTTCGATCGGAATCCATTCCGAAAAGTTCCATAATACGTGTCAGCTCAGTGAGCGCTCAGTGATTCTTTATTACAGTTGGTTTCTACACTTAGATCCGAGGAAGAACCAAAGGCAAGAACCAATTGTAATAAAGAATCACTGAGCGCTCACTGAGCTGCTTTTCCGCTGAACACAGTCATTTAATTGATGTGTTTTATTTAAATGTTTGTGAAATGGTAGATTCTGTTCTGTTTTTGCTGACAATTTGCTGTCAGGGGCTCTATTCTCGAAAAATATCGCATACGATATTTTAGGAATGTCACTAGAAAATCACACTTTGCAAGTGTGCTATTGGTTGCAGAGTGTGATATTCATGACATATCGCATGCGATATTTTTCAAGAATAGGGCCCCTGATCGGGAAAAACGAATTTAATGTGGACACAAATGATACAGGATCTGTTGCGATATCTGGAGCAAATCTACTGCCACTCGGTTATCATATCACGGACAGTTTGCTTACTGGGTTTTTACGAAAAAATCAATTTTTTTTAATTGGTCGGAACATTCAGGTATACAAAAGACACTATATAATATATTACGTAAAACGAATTACAAATAAATATTATTTATACTTGAATCATTTTTGTGTGTAGACCTTGTCCCATCTCAACACCACTATGGCTGATTAGCACCGAGCCATCAATATAGATGTGCACCAGCGCGCCTGCTTGATTCAAGTGCAATGCAGTAAACGCTATTCCGAACTTTGTAGGTACAATCGCAAGTCCTTTTTTCTTGAATCGATTCTCCCTGCAAAATTTATCATCAATCTTAGTAATTGTTAATGATTTAATTTATAACGTAGACGATAATTACTTGCCTATTATAACGTTGAACCTCAACTATTCTTTCATTATAACGAGACGACGCTAGACATTCACGCCAGCAACGATCTAAAGTACAATTGACAAGATGCTGGTTGTAATGTGTTAAATCACCTTCCTTATATAAATTTAATTCGGACAACTGTTGTGGAAAAGAAATATTTTCAATTATTAAATTCATTTCCGTCCGCTTGTAATGTATAAATCAGATATAGACGTAGAATTTTATGTAATGGATTTTGTAAAAATAGAATTTTTTTTCCATTATATTTCATTGCGTAATAGTTTTAATCAAGAATTACCTTGACGACATCCAGATCTAGATAATCGGCAATTTGTCGAATGATATTTTCAGCTACGAACATTCCTTGCGGCCCACCGAAGCCTCGGAAAGCCGTATTTGATGGTAAATTCGTTTTACACATGTATCCATATATCTCCGACACGGGAATTCTATATGAATTTTCAAAATGGAACATGGCGCGTTCTAATACCTGAAAATATTAGAAATAAAATCAATGATTTTTCTGTGCGCGCGTGTAACGTTACAAGATTTTTAATAAGAAAAATTAATTTTTTAAATTTATTTTCTTCTTGTTACTTACTGATGTTGATAAATCGCGAGAGTAACCTGCGTTACTATATATATGTACTCTTGCCACTTTAATAAAACCGTCATTATTAAATCCAACTTTGTACTTGAATAAAAACGGATGTCGCGTTCCACTTATCATCATATCTTCGTCTCTATCCAGCATGCAACGAACTGGTCTCTGTAATCTACACATTTAATTTTTTTTAAATAATAATCTACATTTAATTATTTTCAAATAAATTATATAAATAAACATAAACTTCTCACAAAAATTAAAAGAACACTTAATTTTTCTTAAAAAATTGGCAAAATTCAAGTAGGTGTAACTTTGTTAAAAATAAACAAAATTTAAGTTAAAAAAAGGATTTTAAAGTTTAAGGATGTTCTATATAGGGACAGGTCCAGCAAAAAGTCATGGAAATCTTAAAAACACCGATATTAATTCTCTAGAGATCCAAAGACAAAAAAATGTATACAAATAGTTACGACAAGTCTAATGTAAAAAACGTAGATCTAGTGACTGTAAATAACTGTTACTACTATTTTTTTCTTAAACAAAATTTCGGCAAAATAATTTTAGACAGTGAATTTGCCCTGAATTCAACTTCAAAAAATTTAATCTGTGAAAAATTATAAAATAAAGTAATTGCTCTAAACTCGTAATTTCAGTCATATTCAATAATATAAATTAAGTATATTGTATAAACATGAAAATTATATTTTTATTATAATGATATTTGCTGTAAATATATTAATAAGCTACGCAGCTAAATATGACAACACTGTACAATCCAAGAGGTTGGGAGGCCTGTTTCATTTGCGGTTATGCCATACTTCCATACTGCGCGCGCCGATAGTCCGATCACGAGGCCGATCCGTTAATAATTTCATTAATCTTTTTGCAATTTCTTCAAAACTATGTTGTAAATCGTTTCAAATTTTGTTGCTATATTTTTGTTTGTTGATGATCTACTTGTGTGTAAAATATCACTATATTCGTTACATTTTTTAATGTTTTTTTTTACACTTTTCTCTGTAACGCCATAAGGTTACATGTTAAAACTCGGATATTAAAAAATTGATAACTTTTTATCTAAATTGTGAATCGATCTGAAATTTGGCCCCGAACTTTGAAAGAGTATACAGAATATGATATTAAATTTTCATCAACTTCGTTACATTTTGCCTAACTATATAAAACATCCTTAAAATCTCTGCTTTCAAAAGGTCACTATTATTTTTTAGTTTCTGTGGGTTTGACAATTTTTATAGAAAACTACGAGCTGGACAAAATGGGAAATTTTCTTTTCACTTTGTTGGCCTGTCACGTGCCCAAAAAAGTCTGCGAAAATTTACGATTTCTTCATGTGAAAGCTTGAAGTTTTCCCTACACAATCGTTTTTTGAAAATGGTTCTACGATTTTTTGTTACTGAGTTATCGTGAATTAAATAAGAAATGAACATTTTGACTTTGATTGCTCATAACTTCGTTAAAAATCATCGTACTATGATTCAAATAACAGATTCTTAAAGTTGAAACTTTGCTCTATCGAATGGTAATTGCCAATTTTTTTTAAATAACATGTAGACATGATACAAATGGATGAAAATAATGTAAAAATTAGTCATTTTTCCCTTTTTTTATTTTGACCCAGAAAAATTGTGTAGAATAACAACAAAAATTTATTCTTTACTTTTTTGTACATTTTTAAGTACCCTGTATTTAAAAAAATTTGCCAAATAGCTATGAGATTTTTTAATTTTTTTTACGTATTTTTTACGTATGCTTATGTATTTTGAGTCGTAGAATCTAAAAATCATAAAAATTACGTTTGTAGCGGGGAAAACGTGGAAAATGGAGGAAAATGGAAAAAACGTGAAATCGTTTAAATCTTCAGACGTAATTTTTTTTACATTTTCTTATGTATTTCGAGTCCTCTTAGATAGCTAACTCGAGATTAATCACTCAAAATACATAAGAATACGTAAGATTTAAGCCCCTTGCACAATGCCAGGCAACAGGCAATAGGAACAGGGAATAGAAATAAGAAATCATGTATAAATGCAGAATAAACAGTGACACAGGCAATAGACACAGAGTTTCCGTCACGTTGGAAATTCTGTGCCTATTGCCTGTTGCCAACCAATCATAGCATTCGATTTTTTTAGGTTGTAATTAACGATTTTTTGGTTATATCCTGTTCCTGTTGCCTGTTGCCTGGCATTGTGCAAGAAGCTTTATTTGTTCCCTTCCTAACAGTTTCTAAAACCTCAATTTTACAGACCCTCCTTAAGGAGGTTGGTTGACGTCCCGCTGTGGGGCAGGCGGCGCGGCAGGGAAAAAGCCTATGTTAATTAGCTTTCGTAGCGTGAAATAAATGAGTTTTAGCAAATAAATATGTGGAATGCATTCAATTAGCTGTTTCTTAATGTTTTAAATCCTTGTTTGTACAATTAAAACCCAAATACGTTATTATCTATGTTGAAATGTGGCAATAATAAATGTGCAGGTCCTGTTTTATTTTTACAATTTCTTGATAACTATGTAGACAAATCATTTCAGTCTTCAAAAAAGTCCTTCCTAAATATGTAAATAATTATTTGCATCTATTTTCATTAAATTCTTATCATTTTTAATATGCTTTTGAGAGTTACATTACAGGTGTCGTAATGTTTTCGCTATGTTATCCGTGTATAAGGCCGGTTCTACAATCAGTTGTATGTCGGATGTTGGAACGCACCTGACGCGACGATCCAATGAGAGAATTTCTTTTTCGAAAACGAATTTCTGTCATTGGACCATCAGCGTTCCGACATCCGTCTCCGACATACGACTGATTATAGAACCGGCCTAAGAGAGAGACAGGAGTATAACTTCAATAATAAATTATTCGATAACCATGCAGACAATTGTCTTCAACTTTGGCATGAACGGCAGATTCCCGTAGACGAATATCCTCCATAAATTTGAACTAATTCTTATCATATTGATTTGAGCAACCAACTTCCTTAAGCAATTTCACCATTTTTTGTATGTTTTTTCCCCATAAAACTATAGTGTCCACCATGAAAAAATTCTCATGGCTAATCCGCAATTTTTTTTAAATGCAGAATAGGTACAAGAAAAAACGTAAAGAATAAATTTGTGTTGTTCTACACAATTTCTGGCTTAAAATAAAAAAGGGAAAAATAGCTAATTTTTACATTATTTTCATCCATTTGTATCATGTCTACATGTTATTTAAAAAAAATTGGTATAATTACCATTCTATAAAGCAAAGTTTCAGCTTTAAGAATCTGTTTTTTGAATTGCGATATGATGATTTTTAACGGAGTTATGAGCAATCGAATTCAAAATGCTCATTTTTTATTCATTTCGCAATAACTCAGTAACAAAAAATCGTAGAAACATTTTTTAAAAACGATTGTGTAGAGAAAACTTCAAGCTTTCACATTAGGAAATCGTAAATTATTGCAGACTTTTTTTGGGCACGTGACAGGCCCACAAGGTGAAAAGAAAATTCCCCATTTTGTCCAGCTCGTAGTTTTCTATAAAAGTCAAACCCACAGAAACTAAAAAATAATAGTGACCTTTTGAAAGTAGAGATTTTAAACTTTAAAACCCTTTTTTAAACTTAAATTTCGTTTATTTTTGACGAAGTTACAGCTGCTTGAATTTTGCCTATTTAAAAAAAAAAATTAAGTGTTCCTCTTTTGTGAGAAGTTTATAAATTGATCGTATACTTTGTTATATACGAAGTTGACGCAAATTTCACTCTGAGAAACAAATAATATAAAATTTAAATTTAAATGACTGGATAAATTTAAATCACCTTACAAACACTGTAATTTTTGTAGATATAAATATTTTTGTTAAAACAATTGAGAATTTATTTAATTTTTGTTAAAGTTTTATTAAGGCAGAGTTGTGTAACTGTGTATGTCATTTTCAGTCTTTAATGTGTTTAAAACTTCCAAATGTAATTTTTCAAAAAATATTCACTCAAAGAGCTTGTTGTAAAAAGAATTAAAGGACCTTTGAAATAACATGTTACTTAATTTCTATTGCCATTTAAAATTTTTGAAGGAATAACTATCCCAAAGAAGAGGATAAAGCAATAAAAGGTACAAAATAAACAGAATAAGTTTTTCATTGGCCCACTCTGTATATCGTGCAAATATGTTTCAATCAATATAAATTTCTACAACACACCTGTGTGCCGCAAGTGCCACTGGTATCGCGAGTAATGCCGCACGGGATTCCTTCCCACCAAAACCACCCCCTATACGCTTCACACGAACGTTAACTCTATTTGAGTGTATATCTAAGACATGGGCAATTAGTTTCTGTATTTCACTAGGATGCTGTGTGGAGCAGAATACTTCCAGCTCGTTTTCCTCATGTGGCACGACAATAGTAGCGTTTGTCTCCAAATAAAAATGCTCTTGACCACTTATACGTACTTCCCCTTTTAAAACATGCTGCGCTTCCGCAAAAGCTTTATCCGCATCACCTTTGATAATATTCTTGGGGAAACCAGGAAAGAACGATTTATGCGCGATAGCGTCCTAGAAGAAATTTAAATTAGTGCATTTTTGTTTATATTATTTAATTTAAAAATAAGAAAGAATTATTAGTATAATTCTGGAGTAAAATTATGAAAAAGTGGATCGAACTCCACTCGCCTTGACCTAAACACATATTATCGAGATAATAACTATATAATTAACTTTTAAAAGATTTTAGCTGCTATTCATTGATTATTAAAAACTTATTAACAAACAAAATGTATACAAGGTGAATGAATATAGGATCTGCACTTCCGTTCTGCACAAACCTTCTAATTTAATTTGATTTAATTACAATTTGAAAAAGAATTTCTAATGCATTTATTTTAATGTATTTATTTTATTATCCGCGTCCATCAAAATAGTATTGTGTGAAGCAATATTGTTTTAATCTATTTTTGCTATAAAAGTATAACGACATTAGACGTTGTGCCAGCTGCCAACTAACAATAATTTATACACATCATAAAATTTATTTATCTTATCATACTTAATAGAACAGTAAAATATTTAATGCAAAAAGCCGGATATTATACGTGAAAAATTATGTTTAACATGATATTTAATTCTTTTATTATTACGTTTATCAGAATAACAGAATATTTTGTTTAAAAACACTTGGCGTTGCTAAACAAATATTGATGCAAATGTTTTGTTAATTATTCACATTAGTGGCGACCTTAATTAATGGCGATTGTAATGACCTTGATATATATTATCAAGGACGCAATCTTGAGTAACTTTTTCAAAAGATTTTAGCTGTCGCTCGTTTTTGTTAAAAAGTTATTATCCAAAGAAGTTTGAAAAATATAACAGTTATCCTCAGTACTGAAAGACATAAATGACTATATAATATGTGCATATTATATGTGGAGTGTACATATCTACGTATAGTATGTACATGTATGAGTGAGGGAAGGATTTTGCCCCTTCTCCTACACTCGCCAGAAACCCTTCTTATAAGAAAGTCATTTCTTAAAAATAAAATGATTCCAGATGGGTTTCCAACTTTCCACGAAATGAGGTACACCCCACACCATCCAGACGTCCCCTATGCGAAACGAGATCTATCGTTATATGGTTCCACATCGGTTTTTAACTTTTCACGCGAAGTCCATAATCGTATAATAATAGATTTCGTTTCGCACTGTAAGCTTTGCAGGGCAGTATAAAGTAGACCTTGTTTTTCACGTGGATAATTAGTAACCCATATAATAATAATAGACCTCATTTTGACTTGCAAGCACCGGATGGATGTGGAGTAGACTTTGCTTAACGTGAAAAATTCAAAAATCCATGGAACCATTTTATGTTAAGAATAATTGCTGTGCTTTAAAGTAGAAAAAAAGTGTGCAAATTAGAAACTTGCACATTGCTTTCTCATCATTACAGATCGCTACAATTGCTCCTATTTTATTTTGCTCATAAAGCTCTTCTTATGAGGAAGTTTGTATTTTATTTAATGCATAAATATTAGTATTTATTAGTTTGGCTTCCTCATAGAGGTAAATCTGAAGAATAGTGGCCTCCTCACCGATTTCGTTGAACTTAGGCTTAATCGACGCGTTTTTGCACAAAATGACCGAATCTGGCGGAAAAAAGTGTCGCTCTGCCTCGCGAAGCGAGATATTAACAGTTAAAGTTGCCGACTATCAGGTTATGAGACTTGTCATACCGACAAGATGTAGCGACTACGAACATGCCCCGCGGCCACATGCGCATGCCCCGTGGCCGCACGCGCATGCTCCGCAGCGACATATGAATTATCTTAATATGAATCCAATAAATATAATAATTAAAATTGAATGTATTATTTTGAAGTTGTGATTTTCATTAAAGCAGATATTTTGTATTTAACTATTTAAAGCGCGTCACTAACCTGTATAGGTGGCCGTGCGGCCACGGAGCATGCGCATGTGGCCGCGGGGCATATTCGTAGTCGCTACATCTTGTCGGTATGACAGGTCTCATAACCTTTGATAGTCGTCAACTTTGGGTGCGTTCCGAATTGCGCATGAAACGCATAAACTGCATTACTGTTGCGCAGCGCTTCAAAATCGTTCCGTTTTGTCAATGCGCATGAAGCGCTTTAGTAATTCGGAACGGTTGTCTGCCCGCTCTACGTACTAATGCGAATTGAAAAGGGATCGACGCCGTTCTAATCAATGGCTTCTGCCTCATTCGTATGATGTTAGCCGACGACTGACATTTTTTAAAAAAAATTAGTGATCACTAATGTCATGACATGTTTTATAAAAATGTGAAATCGATTGTATTTTATTTGTAGATTATTGTAGTGCATTTATTTTCGTTTGTTAATTTATAATTAATTTTTAATTAATTATTTAATTGTAGACCATGAAACTAGCCGACATATATTATAAAATTAAAAAATTTGAACATTACTTCCTCACAATTTTCAAGTATGCAAATTATAAATTTGCACGTTGCTTAATCAATTTTATTTCGCTCATAAAGCTTCCTCTTATGAGGAAGCCTATTTTTTATGTATAATTATTAGTAGATATTTATTAATTTGGCTTCTTCATAGAGGAAGCTTTATAAGCGAAATAAAATGTTGATTAAGCAACGTGCAAATTTATAATTTGCATACTTGAAAATTGTGAGAAAGTATAAATGTTCAAATTTATAATTTGTACACTTAAAAATTATGAGGAAGCAATGTGCAAGTTTTCTACTTGCACACTTAAAAACTATGAGAAAGCAATGTGCAAGTTTCTACTTGCACACTTTTTTATTGTGATAAGCTTTATTGCGACTAATATTTGTTATACTATTACAAAAATCAATTAAATAATTAATGTTTTTATTAAAATGATCCCTACTAATTGCGGATATTTCTTAATTTTTCCATTTTGTTTCATTGCTTCCTCATAGAGGAAGCTTCGTGATGGTGAAAAATTTTTTTTTCGAGATTTTGATGGAAATAGGTTTAGAATGTTCTAAAATGTAGAGAAATCATATTAGTAAAAAATGTCCGGAAGTATGTATGTATGTGTGTGTGTGTGTGTGTGTGTGTGTGTGTGTGTGTGTGTGTGTGTGTGTGTGTGTGTGTGTACGGATTTCTTGTACACGCATCTACTTCTACAATTTTTTAGATACCGGGATGCATTTTTTTTTAATCGATAGAGTATCATAGAAAGTATGTCCTCCTCTAATTTTATTAAAATCTGTCGACTGGTATGGATTTTAAGGGGATTTTCATTTTTTAGAAAAGTGTGTTTTACGCTGTAGCTTTCTCAATATTTGAGATATCGATCTATTTCTAATTCTATTATATTTTTCAGTTTTTTCTACCCCTATTTCATATATAATTCTTTAAAATTTGGTTGATTAGATCCATTTTTTAGTCACAATAAAGCTTATCACAATAAAAAAAAGTGTGCAAGTAGAAACTTGCACATTGCTTCCTCATCGGTTTTAAGTGTGCAAGTAGAAACCTGCACATTGCTTTCTCATAGTTTTTAAGTGTGCAAGTAGAAACCTGCACATTGCTTCTTCATAGTTTTTAAGTGTGCAAGTAGAAACCTTCGCTCACAAAGCTTCCTCTATGAGGAAGCCAAAACAAATAAATACTAATAATTATACATCGAATAAAATAAAAGCTTCCTCATAGAGGAGCTTTGTGAGCGAAGGTTTCTACTTGCACACTTAAAAACTATGAAGAAGCAATGTGCAGGTTTCTACTTGCACACTTAAAAATTATGAGGAAGCAATGTGCAAGTTTCTACTTGCACACTTAAAACCTATGAAGAAGCAATGTGCAAGTTTCTACTTGTTTTTTATTTATACATTAGTTTATCATTTTTACTTTAAAATAATTTTTTAAATATATAAAAAATGATTTTATTACTAATTAGTGGCAAATGAAGTTTTACAATCGACACAATGTTAAATCGATGTTGACTCGAATAGTTCAGGCTACATGGTCCATCCCCCTCGTGGTGAACCGCCTTGGCGCGGCGAGGGGGCTCCCCGTTCGGATACGACGGGCCATGTCCGGTGGCTTCTGTTAGAACAGAAGTTACCGTGGTGGCCCGTTGGTGAGGTGCGGGGTCTAAGAGTCTACCCTTCCTGCCGCCGGTCTACGGACCGGAGGGGCGGGAAGAATGGGAGCCTGGCGACTCCCTTAGGGACCGGCCTTCGGGTTGGTCCCAGTCGCCGGTAGGGGAAGGCGACCCTGACTTCAAACGCCCGGTCGGCCGGGACCGTTAGGGGGATTTTGATTCCTCCCGCCGGCCTAGAGGAAGGAAAACCTCGATAAAAAACCGCGGGGTTCGGGGTGGGGTTGGCTTCTTCACCCATTGCACGCCGGTGCTCCGGCAGGGTGGGGGATCCGGCCGCCCGGCCCGCTCGGACTTATTCCGAGGTCGGGATCGGGCGGCCACCCTCCAGGGGCCATTTGGGACTCATCCGGACCCATAGGAGCCCGGTGGGGACCAAGTGGTACGGGTTTTGCGAACCCGGAGTGCCCGAGCACATCAGTACCGTAACCTAGGGCAGTCTTGCGGCTGTTCTGGGCCGGGGAGTCCCTTTGGGGACTCGCGAGGTAGGCGGCCTCTATAATAAGTCCGCCCGGTCGAACGGGACCGTAAGGAACGAGCCTTGCTCTGTGACCCAGCCGTTCTATGGGAAGGAAAACCCAGAGAAAAAACCGGGGGACCGGCTGCCCTGCTTAGGAGTCTGGCTATCGACGCGTACGCGGCTTCCCAGACTCCATCAGCCGGTAAGGGATGGCGACCCTGACATCAAACGCCCGGTCGGCCGGGACCGTTAGGGAGATTGTGATTCTCCTGCCGGCCTAGAGGAAGGTCACCTCGATAAAAAACCGCAGGAGGGAGAGGACGGATACCTCGATAAAAAACCAATGGGCGGTTGGACTTGTATCCCACATCCATTGCACGCCGGTGCTCCGGCAAGATGGGGGATCGAGACCGACTGCCCTATGGGAAGGAAAACCCAGATAAAAAACCAGGGGTCCGGGTGCCCTGCTTAGAGAACTGACCCAGGCTACCCAGCCTGGGTGACTTCAGTCCTCTTCGCCCGGCAGGGGATGGCGGCCCTGATTTCAACCGCCCGGTCGGCTGGGACCGTAAGAGGGGGTTTACTCCTTCTACCAGCCAAGGAGGAAGAGGAATGGACACCTCGTTAAAAAAAAAACCACGGTCGGTCGGGACCGAGAGAGGTGGTGTCGTGATTGCGTGTCGCTGGGCGGGGCGCTCGTGCAGGGGCGCGGGCGCCCTCGTGCTGGCGAACGTGGTTATTTATTCTACTTCACCGGCCAAGGAGGAAGAGGAATGGACACCTCATTAAAAAACCACGGTCGACTGGGACCGAGAGAGGCGGTACGATGGTTGTGTACCGCCGGGCGGGGCGTCCGGGGGTGACGCTCTCGTACTGGCGGACGCGGCCATTTTTTCCGCTTCACCAACGCAGAGGGAGAGATGGAGGGGCGGGGGGCGTTCGGGGTCCGGCCTGGGGGCCGGCTCCTGATTGCCCCTCCTTGGCCGGCTTATGCTGGCATTACTGTCGGGGGGGTCGGGGCTCGGGACTTTGGTCTCGGGTTCGGGCCTCCTGCCTTCTTTTTTAAGAGGGCGCGGTTGGGAAAGGATGTGCCGTTTCCCCGGTGGGTGGGGCCTGACTGGTTGCCAGGGCGTTCCCCGATGGCGAGTTCCGTATGGCAAGTGCCTGACTGGTGCCCTGGCGCTCCCCGATGGTCCGCCCCCGGTTGGTTTGCGGTCGTCCTCTCCTCTACCGCCTGGGGGTGGCGCGTGGTCGGGCTAACCACGCGTCACAGCTGGCCCTGACTGGTTGCTATGGCGCTCTCCGATGGGCCGGCACCCCCAGGGTGGGGGGTGGTAGGCTGGGGTTAGTCCCCCCCAGCCTCCACTTGTTATTAGATTTGTCCGAAAGGACAGAGGGGGGCATAGGCCCCCCCCAGGAGGGTTGCCTCTTCAAGGCGGGCGTGGGGAGGATCGCGGAAGTGATCAGTGCGTTACCCAGTTCCTCCCCTACATAGCGCCAAGGAGGGACTAGTGGGGTTTTTAGCCGGTAGGCTATGGGTCGACGTCGCTTTGGCGATATGCGCCCGTAGAATCCGGCACACCCCCGCCTCGGGCCCGAGAGGCGGGAAGTCTTTGGAAGATTTTCCCCACTTAAAAAAAAAAAAAAAAAAAAAGGCTACATGGTCCATATATGGACTTGAGAATGTAAGAGTGAAGAATATAAGATTTAGAATTGAATAAATTGCGACTGGTTTGGCGCAATTTTTCTAATTTTATTATATTTCTTAGTCTTTTCTGTCCGTATTTTATATATAATTCTTTAAGATTTGGTTGATTAGTTCTTGAGGCATCTTGTCTTTTTACTAAGAACGTTCAATAAATTTATTCAATCGCAAACTGTAAACAAAACACTGTTGCTGCTAAGGTGACGACAAGCGTCTTGATGAACATTCAAAGGAGTATGAATTGTTAAGAAGAATTGAGAAGAATTGAGTGTTAAGAATTGATGAAACTTGACAAGTATTAGATGAAGTTGTAGTTATTCTTTAATTAAATAAAGATTAAATACTATTCTTTTTAAATTTAACATCTTTGAGATGCTGATGTAATTGTGTCCGAAATTATTTTTCTAATACCAAAATTAGTGGCTGCTATAATTTTGGTACTATAAGTACGGATCATGCTTTGATCATGGCTTAATTGTCTAGATCATGCCCCGATCTTGGCTTAATTGTCTGGATCGTCCCCCGATCTTGATTCACATCATGCCCCGATCTTGGCTTAATTGTCTGGATCATGCCCAAATCTTGGCTTAATTGTCTGGATTATGCCCCTTTAACTGTTAATGGGTGCGTTCCGAATTGCGCATGAAGCGCGTAGACTGCATGGAAAGTCGTTCCGATTTAACCAATGCGCGCATTGGAAGCGCTTTGGTAGTGCCGAGGATTCCCTAGATGGTACTAACCGTACTGAATTCTTAGCACTCCTCCCAGCGCATTGACTGCTTCTATTTCGACTTGAGGCAGTTGATGCGTCTGATGCGTTTATGCGGTCTATGCGCTTCTTGCGTAATTCGGAACGAACAACGGACCGTATTGACCTCTGACAAGAGGCAGGAATTTGTAATGATATTAGCCGATTGACACTTTTTTTTAAATTAGGTGTGAAATCGATTGTATTTTGTTTGTAGATTATTGTAGTGCATTTATTTTCGTTTGTTAGTTCATAATTAATTTTTAATTAAATATTTAAAGTGTCAGTCGTCGGCTAACATCATATATGATACATCAACATATTATAAAATAAAAGAAGTTCGTTTGTAGTTAATTGTATTTTGTTTGTAGAGTTTTGTAGTCTCTTTAAATTGTTTATAATTAATAAATACATTTGTTGAATTATGTAGCAGAGAGCAACAGCTATCGTTAATTTTGATTGTCGGATAGCTACACAGTTCGACAAATGTATTTATTAATTATAAACAATTTAAAGAGACTACAAAACTTTTTAACTTTACTACAACCCAGGTAGCAAGCACTCGTCATTTTGACGTCAATTGACGTCAAAAGACGTCAAAATGACAGACTTTTGACGTCAATTGACGTCAAAATGACGAGTGCTTGCTACCTGGGAAAGCTCTACAAACAAAATACAATTAACTACAAACGAGCTTTTTTTATTTTATAATATGTTGATGTATCATATGATGTTAGCCGACGTGCGACTGACACTTTAAATATTTAATTAAAATATAATTATGGACTAACAAACGAAAATGAATGCACTACAAACGAAATACAATCGATTCCACATCTATTTTTTTGTACACGCATCTACTTCTACAATTTTTTAGATACTGGGTTGAAATTTTGCACACAAATAAAGTATCATAGAAAGTATGTTCTCCTCTAATTTTATTAAAATCCGTCGACCGGTATAGATTTTAAGGGGATTTTTATTTTTCAAAAAAGCGTGTTTTACGCTGTAGCTTTCTCAATATTTGAGATATCGATATATTTCTAATTCTATTATATTTTTCAGTTTTTTAAACCCCTATTTCATATATAATTATTTAAGATTTGATTGATTAGATTCATTTTTATACGCAATCAAAGGTTCATAATTTTTTTAGAAATATGTGTAGCAAATTTTGAAGTATCGGGCTATTTATAGTTTAATTATATTCTTGGCTTAATTGTCTACATCGGATCATGATCTAAAATCGCTATGATTCAAGCAATTAAGCCAAGATCGGGGCATGATCTAGACAATTATGCCAAGATCGGGGCATGATCCGGACAATTAAGCCAAGATCGAGGGACGATCCAGACAATTAAGCCAAGATCGGGGCATAATCCAGACAATTAAGCCAAGATTTGGGCATGATCCAGACAATTAAGCCATGATCGGGGCATGATCCGTACCAAAATTATAGCAGCCACTAATTTTGGTATTAGAAAAATAATTTCGGACACAATTACATCAGCATCTCAAAGATGTTAAATTTAAAAAGAATAGTATTTAATCTTTATTTAATTAAAGAATAACTATAACTTCATCTAATACTTGTCAAGTTTCATCAATTCTTAACACATTTATACTCCTTTGAATGTTCGAGACGCTTGTCGTCACCTTAGCAGCAACAGTGTTTTGTTTACAGATTGCGATTGAATAAATTCATTGAACGTTCTTAGTAAAAAGACAGAATGCCTCAAGAACTAATCAACCAAATCTTAAAGAATTATATATGAAATACGGGTAGAAAAGACTAAAAAATATAATAAAATTAGAAAAATTGCGCCAAACCAGTCGCAATTTATTCAATTCTAAATCTGTTATATTCTTCAGTCTTACATTCTCAAGTCCATATATGGACCATGTAGCCTGAACTATTCGAGTCAACATCGATTTAACATTGTGTCGATTGTAAAAGTTCATTTGTGCCACTAATTAGTAATAAAATCACTTTTTATATATTTAAAAAATTATTTTAAAGTAAAAATAAAAAACTAATGTATAAATAAAAAAGGAAACAAAATGGAAAAATTAAGAAATATCCGCAATTAGTAGGGATCATTTTAATAAAAACATTAATTATTTAATTGATTTTTGTAATAGTATAACAAATATTAGTCGCAATAAAGCTTATCACAATAAAAAAATGTGCAAGTAGAAACTTGCACATTGCTTTCTCATAGTTTTTAAGTGTGCAAGTAGAAACTTGCACATTGCTTCCTCATAGTTTTTAAATGGGCAAGTAGAAACTTGCACATTGCTTCCTCATAATTTTTAAGTGTTCAAATTATAAATTTGAACATTACTTCCTCACAATTTTCAAGTATGCAAATTATAAATTTGCACGTTGCTTAATCAACATTTTATTTTGCTTATAAAGCTTCCTCTATGAAGAAGCCAAATTAATAAATATCTACTAATAATTATACATAAAGAAATAGGCTTTTCCTCATAAGAGGAAGCTTTATGAGCGAAATAAAATGTTGATTAAGCAACGTTCAAATTTATAATTTGCATACTTGAAAATTGTGAGGAAGTAATATGTTCAAATTTTTTAATTTTATAATATATGTCAGCTAGTTTCATGGTCTACAATTAAATAATTAATTAAAAATTAATTGTAAATTAACAAACGAAAATAAATGCACTACAATAATCTACAAACGAAATGCAATCGATTTCACAATTTTTTTAAACATGTCACTAATTTAAAAAAAAAAAGTGTCAGTCGTCGGCTAACATCATACGAATGAGGCAGAAGCCATTGATTAGAACGGCGTCGATCCCTTTTCAATTCGCATTAGTACGTAGAGCGGGCAGACAACCGTTCCGAATTACTAAAGCGCTTCATGCGCATTGACAAAACGGAACGATTTTGAAGCGCTGCGCAACAGTAATGCAGTCTATGCGTTTCATGCGCAATTCGGAACCTAATATCTCGCTTCGCGGTGCAGAGCGACACTTTTTTCTGCCAGATTCGTTTTTGTCGCGTGGATTAAGCCTAAGTTCAACGAAATCGGTGAGGAGGTACTATTCTGCATATTTACCATAAGTATCAATGATTCTTAGTCAGAAAATTACGTCATTATTCGTTATGTATATCGCTTAAGTCAAAATAGAGGGATGAAGGTGAAATTTGCAGAGATTGTGCACTTATATATCCCAAAAACCTGTGTTAAATTTGCGATCGATTGTCTGACCCGTTTAAAAGTTATTAACTTTTTAATTTCGTATGAGTTCTTATGGAGATTGACAGGTTATCAAATATATGCATTCAGAATATAAAGAAAAAATAGAGAACAATTCTTGAAAAAATTACGGGGTATAGAGGATACATTGGCACAGATTCTCAATAAATTTCACGATGATTCACCGACTAATTTTTGAGAAAAGAGATAAAAACTGCAGCACTCACAGATCTTGGCGTTCGACCCTAAAAACACGGCAATGTCGCACTGCGAGCTCGGTAACTATATATGTTTTTCACATTTTTGCTGTCGGTTTCTGATATTTTCAGCCGATGTTTATATACGGCCTTTGATGTTTCATTCGCCTTTATACCTTAAAAGTGGGTTTTTATTACATTTCAACATTTTTTAACCTCACTACTAACCTCTGTTACGATAAATACTCTATTTCAATATGTATGTATGTATGGACTCTCACATTTTCTTTGTTATGTCCTTATTGGTCAGATACTATTTTAGTTTATTTCTTTTAGTACTAGAAGTGCGGCCAACTGATCCCTCACGATATAAGTAAGTTGGTAACGCGAAAACCGCCTCTCTTATGTCTTCCTCTTCTTCTTCTCTCTCTGTGTGTCCGCGAGTCCTCTGTGCATATTGTCACGTCTCACTGCGTACTTTTACCCGTGTGTTTATCAATAAAGCTTCTTTATACTCGCGGTGTCTTTTTTGGCTTTCGTGTGACTTCACCCCGCAACAACCTCCCTTTTCTCAGCATGTCAATGATATAATTATATTCAAGTCTCGTTCTCACGATTAACAAATAGTACCAGCTTCCATGCCCGGTGGCGCCACAATCTTCAGAGTAACTTTTTTCCCTAGCCCCATGCATCTATGCTTCTATTCTTCCTAACGTTTTTTGTGCTTGAAGGAGTCACAACTCAGAGTATTTGATCGGGAATTAGAGGAAAGTCTTTTGTGGATAGTATCCTGCCATAATGTTGAAAAGGAGGCTGTGTAACGTGGAATTTGGAGAATGGAATGAGCAAATGAAGAGACTGCGTAAGAAACTGAGAAAGCGCAAACAGAAAGAGACCACCGAAGTGGTTAAGAGGCCTCGACCGCCATTGTGGTCGGCGAGGCATAAGATCTGGCGAATGATAAAGAAATCGGTGAATAATATGGAAAAATATGCTCGTAAACGTCTTGGCGATAAGCCTTCACTAGAGGGAGGACATATCGCGCGTTCGGAAGAGAGTATAAAATCTCTGGGCGATGAGCCTTCACTAGAGGAAGGACATATCGCACGTTCGTAAAAGAAAATCTCGCGGCGATGAGCCTTCACTCGAGGGAGGATAGATCGTACGTATAGCGAGTCAGCTGCTTGTTGTGATTGTTGTTAATCTCCATAACCTCACGGCAGCTGCCGTCATAAGGGAGGAAGCAGACCTTCCCTGATAACCGCCAACGATAGAAAACGATAAAAAATTTCTTATCGTTTTTAATATAATTAGTGAATCGTTTATTTACGATACTCTATCAGAAATTCACGTTACAAAATACTTGAGATCCTATTGTAAATGTCTTATCAACTGCACATCAGTTTCTATCGTTTTTAATATGGTTAATGAATCGTTTGAATTAGTTTTAGTCAATCCATTGCAATCGTTACGAATTGTGAATTAAGGAATCAGATTCATACCGATTTATTTCTTTCAATCGGTTTTTATCGTTTTGAAGAACGCCGGGAACGGGGCAACTAGCGCCAGGAGTCGGAGGCCGCTGGGCTCGGTGTTCGATGTCCGGGGCGGCTACCGCCAGGAGGTCCTTATAGAAAGAGATCCCTTCAGTTACGATACTGGATTTCTCTGCTTTTCGTCTCGCAGGGGGTCTGCTTATGTATTATGACTGGATGTATTTTAAATACAAGAAGCGCTTTCCATCATGCGCGGCCTAGCGGCATTGTCGCGAACTAATCGCCGATTTGGTTGATGCGGATTCAATTTATATCATTGATATACGATAGAAAACGAACCGATTTGCTGCTGTAAAGAAAATGATAAGTTGTATGTCAGAAAATCCTGATAAGAAACGATAGATGTATCGGTTCGGTTAAGTCGTATAAATATCGACGAGATATCTATCGTTTTAACCTTATAAAAACATATACAAAGTAGAAGGCTTTCAAACGATTCAATTTATATCATTGATATACAACAGAAAACGAACCGATTAGCTGCTGTACAGAAGATGATAAGTTGTACGTCGGAAAATCCTGATAAGAAACGATAGATGTGTTGGTTCGATTAAGTCATATAAATATCAATGAGATGCCTATCATTTTATTCTTATTTATCCGTATTAATGCATACGGTAAAATTATTACCATAAATAACGATATATACTATATCGTATATATACGATTGATTCAGACGGGCAATAATTGTACATATAGAAAACGATTCATAACTATAAAATTTGTATAGTTATTTCCTTATTCGGATCTAAAACGATAGAAACCGATTCGATTCGATTAATGTTTTATCTGTCTTCTAAATATGCAACGATAGAACCGATAAGATACGATTAAAAACAATACAGATGTAGCCGTTTTTAATCGTTTTCTATCGGAGATGGTTACCAGGGTTGTGACGAAGGACGCGAGCGAGGAGAGGTCAGATTCTTCTGCGTCAGTTGGCGCGTCGGATACTGACGAGGAGATTAGAATAGATGCAGAGGTTACAAAGGACGGCGCGGTAGATATTGCAGGGAGCCTCAGCAAAGAAACTCGAGAGAGACTTTACTTAAAAGCAGAGCCGGCTCAGTCGTCGGGAGTCGCTCTGTGCTGGTTACAGAAGGGGCGAACTGGATGCGCTAAGGCCTCTACGAAGGGGACGAAGGGATCGACGAGAAACGAAGACGAGGAGGAGGAGAGTAAGCTACGCAAGGAAATTATTAAATACATATATTATATATAATAATAAATATTTTTCTCTTGGCGATAAGCCTTCACTAGAGGAAGGACATATCGCACGTTCGTAAAAGAAAATCTCGCGGCGATGAGCCTTCACTCGAAGGAGGACAGATCGTACGTATAGCGAGTCAGCTGCTTGTTGTGTTTGTTGTTTATCTCCATAAACTTAGCCCTGAGATTCTGACTTACATGTTTTCTGATTTGCATGTCAGGGACTGCAAATAGCAGAGACAAATTTTGTTCCATCGAAAAAACGCTAGACTCAGCTTGGCGATGGTAGCCATGGCAAAAGCCATCTCTCTAATCCGCGAGCTGGAAGAAGATAAAGTCTCAAGTGCTCTGTTGCATTTTTTTTTTTTTTTTTTTTAATGAAAACTGCAGGCAAGTTTTTGGCAGGCTTGCGTTATCTGCAGTCAATAATGAGGAAGGCATTTATCCTGCCAGGTATCGAGGAGGAATATCAGGAACGGTTGAAGAAGTCGTAAAATACGGCCGATTTATTTGACAAAAACGGTAAAAGCCTCTAGATGAAGTTCAAGAGCCACTCGCAGCAGGCTTAAAAAGAAAACCAGGAAATATCCCTGCGTTTCAGAGACTACTGGAGGTACTTTTATTACATAATTCAAACCGAAGCTATCGATCAAGCCTACTTAGATCTTGATCCGTTCATTCGCTATTGAGATCATAAAATCTCGGGTACTTGCAACTCGTGCATTCGCATAAAAGAGTCACGGTGCGGTTTCGCTTCGCGTGTATTTGGCGTGAGACACTACCGTGTCTCTTGATCCAGTTTACGCCTCGGCCTTGTCAGACGCTGGTTCCAAAGGCACCGCTATTGCAGAATTTGCAATCTCTCGATGACGTCAGAGAGGCGATAAATTGACTCTTGAATTAAGGGCTATTAGGCCTTGTACTCCAGAAGATTCTCAGTTGTCGTCTTATTATTATTTATTTTTTCTAGTCCCAAAAATCGGATTGAATTTCCAGATTTGCTTTGAATTTAAAAAACTTAACGAGTTTATATTGACAAAGCACTTTAAATTGGAAGACGATAGTACAGCGGAAAAGCTAATTTCCAAAAACGGTTTTTTAAAGCAAAGTTAGATTTAGAAAATGCCTATTTTCTGATACCAGTAGACGAAAGTTCTTCTGAGTACTCGAGATTTGTTTTCCAGGGCCAATATTTCGGGTCCTTATGTCTACCCTCCTGATCTTAATGTAACCTCTCATGTGTTCACTAAGGTCTTGAGGCCAGTAGTGAACCAGCTGAGTAAAAGAGGTTGTTTTTTTCTTCAGTTACATACTTAAACGATATACCTACTGTTCGTTGCGTCATTTAGGCAGAGTGTGTGGATAATGTAAAGGCCTCGATTGAGCTCTGGAATATTTAGGCCTTATCATAAATTATAACAAGAGTAGCCTGGAACCCAGTCAAAGAGCGAAGTTTCTGGAAGTAACGTACGATTCTGAGATAATAACATTGGAAGTACAGAGGATAAGAAGCAAAGGATACTCAATCCTTTGAAGAAATTTGTCCCCGGGAAAAATGTTTCTCTTAGGCGATAATCAAGTTTTGTCGAATCAATTAACACATGTTGTCCAGCAGTTAAATACGATCGATTATACACTAAAGGATTCGAACGTGTCAGATATTTGTCACTATTAAAAAAAAAATCTGTCCCAGGAAATCTTGAGCCAGTTTTTAAAATGGTGGAAGATAAATATTCTATCTTAAAATTCTCGAATCCTAAAAAAAAAAAAAAAAAAAAATAATAATAATAATAATAATAATAAATAAATAAGGCTCGAGGTTTCTTTTTTGACAGGAAAGAAACAAAAATGGCACATTAACTTTGAGCTTTGAAGCTCAAAGCAGCATTGGTTGTTCAAAAAAGCTTTGCTAGGGATCTTAGAAGTTGTGAAACACTTTTGCGTATGGATAAAACCACGGCTATATCATATGTCAACAAAATGGGGGGAGTGCAGCACCCAAATCTGCATAGGGTAGCGAAGGAAATCTGGCAGTGGTGTGAAGTAAGAAATAAATTAGTTAGTGGTTTCATACATTAAGTCCGAAGACAATGTCGAAACTGACCGAGATTCTCGGATAAGAAATATAGAAACAAAACGAAATTAGAGAGTTACGCTTTTCGTCATGCCGTGAGAGCGTTTCGCCAGATATCCAAAAATTGATCTGCTTGCCACTAGAGGTAACACAAAATGCGAAAAGTTCTTCGCTTGGGAAAACGATCCTTACTGGGCTAGCCAACCATGATTTTCCTTATTTATGAAACTGTTGAAGGAAAAGCCCTTAATTGTTAATCCTGTGCCTGCTTTACTTTTATCCCCCTTATAGGTCTATTCGGCATCCACTAACAAGGAAGCTGCCCCTGATGGTCGGAGAATTATCAGGAAATCTTTCAGAAGAGAAAGATTACCTATCTCAATATCTTCGAAGCTTTGCTGATGGAGTCAACTCGTAAGCAGTATGCGGAATCTTTAAGACAATGGTAGTCTTTTGCCTAGATCAAAGTCTGGACCCTTATCAACCAGAAAAGAGAAATTGATTTCATCTAATTTCTTCAAAGAGGGGGCGGCATACGGATCCCGTAACTCGGTAAGATCGACGATTTCTCTGATCAGGGGTGGCAATATTGCCCAAAATGAAAATATTTCTAGATTCTTTAAGAAAATATTCTTGCTTAAGCCGGTGAAACCCAAGTATGATAGAACTTGGGATGTTGATACAGTTTTCGAAAAGTTGAAGGTTTTTTCCCTTAAACGAGCTGACTCTTGGTTGCTTTACTGAGCGTCTCGTGTTGCTGCTTGCACTGAGTACCGCGCACAGGGCGCAAACATTGACTTCAATCATTTCTTTTCTAGCATAAACGTAGTTCGGAAAGACACGAAATAGAAATATCGGGTCGAATTAAGTCCTCCCGTCCAGGATCATATCAGCTCTTGCTAGTTTGCCAGTTGTTCTGGAAAATCCCAGGTTAGGCTGATGTCAACATTTGACGCTTACATCCAAGCAACATCGCAGTTGAGAGGTAAAGTAGATAATCTCTTTCTGACAGTTAAAAAGCCACTCAGAGCAGCTTCTATAGCAATGATAAATAGAAGAATTAGGCCAGCTATGTCTCGTTGGGGTATAGGTGAGAGATTCACAGCTCACTCCACAGGATATGCGGCGAGCTCGGTTAAAAAAAAAAAGTTGCTTTAGAAACTATTAGGGAAACTGCTAGTTGGTCGAAAAATTCGTAGGTTTTTTGCTAAACACTATAATAGGACTGTTGTTTTAACCACGAAATCCTTGGTAAAAGCGCTTATGTGTTGATAAAGCGCAATATAGGATTTAAAAAAAATTGTTATTGACCTAAGGAAAAAGTTTGCTTTCCTTTGTAATTGGCGTATGACTTACAATTAGTTAGGATTCGTATACGAATTCGAAACAGGTAACAGACAAATAAAAATTATTTTTCTCTGAACCTCTACTTGTTAATCGTAAGAACGAGACTTGAATATAATTGGAAGATCAAACGATCTCATAGAGGGATGTTCGATCGTAATTATATGAAGTCTCGTTCGAGCGATTACTCCCACCCAATGTAATTATACATTTCCCAACCCCAGTTTTATAATAATTTTTATTTGATATGCTAGTGAGCTAGTCGAGCTCTAAACTATATGAAGAATAGAAGCATATAGATGCATGGGGCTAGGGAAAAAAGTTACTCTGTAGAAATTTGCTATCACGGAAAGCCAATTTCAGACTTCCGTGTGTCGGCCTACTTCCGCGCGACGTGTACGATGAGAGGAATCAGGAATTGATTACGCACTCGAGTACTGATGAGAATATTGCGTTTATTGCGAGCCACGCGTAACAGCCACTATATATCTTTCTCGACTCTAACGGTCTCTAAACAGTTCTGCTAACCTCGTTCTTCTTGCTTCCCTCCTAGCGCTCGCGAGAGGGGGAAAAACATAGGGAAGGAGAGACAGAGATACCGCTCCCTACAACTCTGAAGATTGTGGCGCCACCGGGCATGGAAGCCGGTACTACTTGTTAATCGCTCGAACGAGACTCTTCATATAATTACGATCGAACATCTCTCTATGAGATCGTTTGATCTTCCAATTATAAAGAAACCGGTCGGGCGTTCAGAGCAGCCAACAGTTAAAAAAGTAATATCAACAGTGAGGTGTTGCCACGTCTTCTTGTGTTGTTCGTTCGATATTTTTTCTTTTTATTTTTGCATTTAGCGTATTTATTTACCTTTTATAATAATATTTTATACTATTGCGTGATATTTTTGATCATATTTAACCGTTACTTTCCGTCTTTATCCAGATTATATATGTATGATTTTTGTTTCTAGAGTTGGATTCAGGCAAGATTCCCAGCCAAAAGTTTTGAACCTCTATTAAGAATATTTACAAATACGCTGCCAATAATTATAAAAAATGGTTAAATTCACTTAAATCAGTAATATTAATGTCCTTGTTATGATATGCAATAGTAGTCAACCGTTAAAGTATGCATACAACCGATATATATTAGATTTCTCAGATTTATACTATATGCTTTTTGCTGGGAAGGTATACCTGATACATCCTTAAACTTATTTTGTTAATAATTAATTAATAAACAACGAGCGACAGATAAAACCTTTTAAAAGTTACTCATGGTCGTGTCCTTGATAATATATATCAAGGTTAAAATCGATGAGGTAACACTAATGTAAGTAATTATCTGCGAAGATAAATTTAAGATAATTTACTTATACACATACATAGGGAGTCAGCTTTCTTTTTCTGCATGAAACATTTACATGCGTATTTATTTACCGACGCCAAGTTTTTTTGAACAAAATATTGTTATTTTAATAAGCGCATAATGAAAGAATATCATGATAAACAATTTTTCACGTATAATATCAAGTTCTTTTGCATTAAATATTTTACTATTCTATTAAGTAAAGATAAATAAATATTTTACGATGTACCAAACTCATGCTCAGTGACGCCTGGTTTATCACGACTTTTATAACAAAAATATATTAAAACCACATTGCTTCGCACAATGCTATTTTGATGGGCGCGGACATTTGGGGCTCTTTTTATCTTTTTTTAAAAAGATATATATTTTTATGGTATATTACGCATTTTGTAGTATCGAGTGTCTTATAAGTAGTGTTGATTTTATGTAAAATAAGACATACAATTATAAACAACTAACAATATACAGATTCATAATTTATTTAATATGACGTATAAATAATTGGATTGACAAGATTGTGTGTGTTGAGCTATGTTGGGACATGTCGGGGTATATTTCGGTAGGGTGTTTTGGGATGAGTGGGGATCGAGTGGTCAGACGAATGACGTAAGTAAAAATAAGTAAGGATGCTTGGGGGGAGGTGTACGCGAGTATGAAATGTCAATTTATAACTGGACACCGGGACGACGATAACATTGATGATGTTTCTTAAATCCAAATTAGCCGATTTCAATAATTATATATTTTAAAAATCTCTCTTAATATTCGATGTAGACAAAAAAAAACACTTTTGTTATAACTGCACGATTAAGCCTATTAAAAATTTCATCCACTAAATCATTTTTTAGATATGACAATCATGTCTTCGCTCAACTCGATGCTTCAAGTATATAGACATTTTCTGTCTCACTATCCATATCGCGAGTGCGTACACTTAGCGCGAGATATTCCCATGTCTCTTCATGTGTGATGTATAATATGTAAAACATTCCCAGACAGCACGCATGTCCAAAAGCGAGACATATCCCTGGCGAAAAAAAAACTACAAAGAACTATGTGATTTTACTGTTAAATCACGCATTTCTGCAACCAAATAGGAAATATTGTGAAATAGTAGGAAAAACTACGAAAATTGTAAATGTCGTAATAAAACGTAGTTTCTCGTAAAAAAGTTCTACAACTTTTGAGAATATACAATGAACTTCTGCAATAGTAGAGACGTAGTTTATCGTAAATTATTTATATTCAACAAATTAATAATTTTTAAAATATAAGTAATTTACCTGACTATTTATTTATTATTGAAAAAATTAATAATTATTTTTTACTAATTATTAATTTTCAAACAAATAGTAATTCATTTTTGATAAACTATTAATTATTTTAATAATAAAGAATTTATTTCTACTAATTATCAATTTGCAAAAGAAATTAATTCATTTTCACCTAAATACTATAACTTTCACGAACTAGAAATTTTTCTCTGACAAATTACCAATTCCTTAAGTAATCTATTATTCATTTTTACCTAAATATTATTAATTTTTATGTAAATAGTAATTTTTGTGACTAATTACTAATTTGCTAATTCAATAAAAATTTAATTTGTTGTAATTTCTAATTTCGTGAATAATTAAAAAATAAAAAATGAAAATTTTTTTGCCGATCCCTGCTTAACACTACAAAATCCGTGATATCAGTACAAAATCACCTTTTTCAAAAAAGGTAAAAAAAGGCGCTAAGTACACGCAATGTATTTTGTAAATTCAAAAATCCAACCTAAGTGGTACACTGTTGGAAAATTTTTGTACTTTTGTGGAAAATCTGCTGGTTAAAATTTTTGTGTAAAGTAATCAACACATACATGTGTAGATTTAACATATGTCTGCTATGTTAATTGAACTTAACAAATATAAAATGTAAAATTATTAAAATAATTAAAATAATATGTTAAAGTAACACAATTTGAACGTATTTGTTAAATGTGTTAAAATTTATAGAAAAAGAGTATTGATTTTACTCTATAACAGAAATGGGGATGACTGCGCGTATATTCTCGACGCGTCTCGACGTCACTGCCGCGCGGCAAGCGTTTTCGCGTCCCATGTGCAGGAGCCAATGGACAAGAGGCGTCGTTGATCGTGATTAACTATTATGATTGACTATCTAGTCTGGGTAGCTATGGGTTGAGTTTATGAGTTATCGTTGGCGCGAAAAGTGCCGAGTGCGAGTAAAAGAAAATCGGGAAGTTGTATGTGGACTGTGGTAACGCTAACGCACGGCATCGGCACGAAGTCCTATCGGTACCGATTGTGTGACGAAATTCTTCCGAGGGTCAGGATCAACAGCGGGCCTTCGTATTCTTGTTCTGTTCACTTAGCTGTCAAGAGCAATTTGCACAAAAACTTGACGTAGGAACTCAGAAGAATCACAAGATCCGCCGTCGAGTGTCTCCTCCGTTACGACGTATCTTATATGTTCATCTTTATCTAAGGATTTGCCTACTTTTAATAAAATTTTGTTTATTTCATTTTTTCCATGGAGAGTCCGAAGTATATGCTGTATGTGAACGCTGGAACACTTTACAAATATCATCCTCGTGTTTAGGATATATTGTAAAAAGTACGTCTATTTTATTTATAGTAAAATAAATTGATTTGCCGTATACTAAAAGTTGGGAGATCTACGAATTCTTAGAAAACGATTTAGTCATTATAACTAACCATTTTTTGTAACTCTTTAAACAGTTTATGTTTACATATTTAAAAAAATGGAACAATTTATATAACAATTGCAAAACATATAAAATATAAAAAAATTTTATTTTTACATTCTAGAAATGTTAATTTTTTATTAATATATTATATTATGTATAGGGGAGACCAGGGCTAGACCGCTAACGGGGTAAATCCGCAAAATCAAATATCTCGGAACCTGTATATTATGCGAACTCGCTATTAACATTGTAAACGCTGCTTATGGTACCCATGTGACCAACGGAGTTTCGGCAGGTTACCTGCCGTGTTATGATTTTTACGAGGGCAAACGTGTTTTCGGAAGGTGAAAGTGAAATTTTCTGCGCGTGGAAATTTTGTAATATCTTGAATATTATTGTATCACCGAATCTCAAAGTAAGTGATTATAAAGAGTAATGCATGCTGAACACGAATCCAGTGTAGTTTTTTCATTATCGTTGATGTCTAATATTTCGTGGGCGATCAAACCTGAAACTTATGTTTGGGGCTTATCCGCTAGTGAGCACCCGGGGCTAGTCCACTAGTCTCGTCACTGTGGCGCGCCGGGCGCACGACTTCAGCTCACGGCGATTTCAGGTTAGGTTTCCCTCGAGCGGCGTGATTCTGTCTTCCCTTGCACGTGCGTCAGTTGTATAGGAGGGAAATGGTACGCACGTATCGTCGCAAAACGACTCCCGTCGACAAGGAGCAACTCAAGAGGCAGTTCTTGCGGTGAGAAAAGATAAAATGAGCGTTTCCGCAGCCGCAAAACAATTAAGAGGCCGGCCCAAAAAAATGCCACACAAACAGAACCGCAGCCTTCGACGAGCAGTGGGCGTAAATCGAAATCAAGGAAGCAGCAGCGGTCGGATTCTGACGAAGACTTGGATAATACGTGCTGCGTGTGCTCAAAGAAGTTGACAAGCAGAGCATATGGGAAACAGTGCATTGCGTGCGAGCGTAGGGCACACAACACATGCGTGCGCTTGTCAGGATCTGTATTCACGTGCCTTGATTGTTTTATGGAATAGGTAAAACAATTATTTTTTAATGTTTCGCATAAAAATTTGAAATAAATTTTTATTTTTCTCTTAAAAAACAATTTTTAAAATGTATCCTATCATTTTTCAGGATTAGATGTACGTATATGTATTGAAAATGCAGTGTAACGGATTTACCCCGGGGGGGTAACGGTTCAACCCCGGCATTTTTGAGATTTCAATTTTTGCACCGTTGTCGTTTTTGCTCTATACCGGTTAAACAAAGCGACGTAGATAAAAATTTCCTGTATAAATTTTGTAGCTAAAGGTTCACTCTTTACAGTGGTATACCAATTTTAACTTAAATTATTTATTTTGTTGTTAAAAATCGACACCGAAAAAAAACTAGCGGTCTAGCCCCGGTCTCCCCTATTAATAAAAAATTAACATTTTTAGAACGTAAAAATAACATTTTTTTATATTTACATTTAACAAATATAAAATGTTACGTTAACATAAATATTTTGTTAAGAAATAAACTTTTAACAAATAAACAGTGTAACTTTTATACATTATACTAATCAAAAGTTTGAGTTGTTACATTTGTAAAATGTAAAAAGAACATTTCTTACATGTTAATTTCAACATAAAAATTATGTTATTTGTACACACAATTAACTTCAAATTACGATCAAAATTACATTTTTTTTCTGTTAAAATATTAACATAGTATCGATGTTACCATTTAACACAGCCATATTATGTTAAATTTACTCAAAAATTTGAGTAGACTGTTTTGGGCATGTGATTTATGTTATATTTAACACAAATTTTCCAACTGTGTAGCTTTATTTCTCCTTCACAGAATTATGTTACCTAACTCAACTCAAGTGACATGTATTTCAAAAAAAGATGTGAAATCTTTAAATTAAATTGAGCTAATTGCAAAGAGAATATGTATATTGTTTTGAAAAATAATTGTTGTGCAACTACTTTTAAAAAATAAAACCCAAGTAGTATCTTTGTGTTCCTATTCAATAAGAGTTTTCCTATTCCAACCCAAATGGTAATAGCTTCTTAATTCTCCTTAACAAATTTTTAATATTACAAAGAATCATTTTAATTACAAAGAATTAAAGAAGTAACAGTACAAAATAAAAATATTTAATTAAAATAAAATAAATAAATTTTTCTTGTAAAAAAACGGCGCTGCTTTTTTACTCCTGTCGCATTCTTCCCTAAATTATGTTTGTTTTTTTATTTAATCAAAAATAAATTAAAAAATCTTAGTACTGTTTAAATTTTAATGTTTAAATTTCGAAGTCTAGCAGCACCAAGTTTTTTTACAAGAAAAATTTATTTATTTTATTTTAATTAAATATTTTTATTTTGTACTGTTACTTCTTTAATTCTTTGTGATTAAAATGATTCTTTGTAATATCAAAAATTTGTTAAGGAGAATTAAGAAACTATTACCACTTGGGTTGGAATAGGAAAACCCTTAGTAGTAGTAGTAGTAGTAGTATGCTTTTATTGCTTTCCCCGTAGGGTTTACAATCTAGTACACAGTGGCGTTTTATAGGGACGTACCCAACCCTGTACAAACAACTTCTCTCTTCCTATCCCGACCTGGCCATTGCGGCCCTTTACACTCTAGTTCCCTCCCACCCTTCCTCGCCCCTAATCCTTACCCCTCTCCCTCTCCCCTCCCTTTCCCTCCTAGCCTACTCTTCCTCCCATTCCTCCCTATCCTCATTCCACCTCCACTCTCTATCATCTGTCTAGACCCTTCACCCCCTTTCTCTCTTTCTGTCTCCTCTTCGCCTATCTTCCCTGCTCCTGCTTCGTCTCGTCAGCCCTCCTATCTCGTCCCCCTGCTCTCTGCTTCCGCTTTCAGTTCGCTCTTCCGTCTCTCTTCCCTTTTCGCCTCCTCCTACAAATAAACCTTCTTTAGCTCCTGTCTCTTCACCTCCTCTCTCTCTACCACTCTACGTCTACTCCTCCTACGTACACCCTCCGTGCGGGTGCGTGTGTGTGTAACTCCTTCCTTTATCCTCCTCCCCCGCTCTCTTTCTCCTCCTCTAACCCCCGTACGTGTGCGTGCGTGTGTGTGGTGTGTCTGGCTCTTCACTCTCTACGTTTTCCTCTCGCCTCTCTCCGCTCATCACTTTCACTCTCCGTACTCCCCTCTCTCCGTTCTCCTCCCCGTCCTCCTCTCTCCTTCCCCTTGCCGTACGGCGGCCGATCCGCTCAGCTCCCGCACGCTCGGCACCTCCTCTCATTCCTTGTTCTACTCCTCCGTCGCTTTCTCTCCTCTCTCTCTCTCTCTCGCCTGTCTATGTGGCCGGCCCCCTGCATTATTCTCCCCTACTTTCACTCGCCTCGATCGTTCGATCCATCGATCTGTCGAGACAACTCCCTGCTCCGTTCCGCACCTGCCGCGCCACCATCGACGATCCCTTTGTCTCGCGTCAGTTCGATCGATCGCCTGATCGATACTCCATGCTGCCACTCACTCAATCCCTCATCGTGTAACCTGGGCTGATACCCCACATTATCGACTAGCCGGTTCCCCGGCCTCCTCTCGTCCCTTCGCTATTGCTCACCTTCCCGGGCGCCCCGGCGCCTCCACGCCGCCACGCCCGATAGATGAGCCTCCTCGCTGTATTCTCCTTCTCTCTCCTTTCTCTTCCTGTCTCGCCTTTTTCTCCCTGCCTTCACTTGACTGCCTCTCGCTCTGTATCTTGCACTCCCTCTTTACTTCTCCGCCTCCTCTTTCCAAAAACCCTCCGTCATCCTAACCTCTCCTTTCAGTCTCCACTTCTTCTCCCGATTCCCGGCGATTCTCTTCACCTTCACCTCCACCTCCATCTATTCCGCTTCCTTTCGACTTTCTTCACACCCTCCTTTTTTCCTCCGCCTTCCCTCTCACCCACAACACCCTTTTTCAACACTCAAATCTTCTCTTGCTACTGTCCTCGTGTTCTCCGCCGAGGGCTACGGGGGAACTCCAGGAAAACCTTTATTGAATAGGAACACAAAGATACTACTTGAGTTTTATTTTTTAAAAGTAGTTGCACAACAATTATTTTTCAAAGCAATATACATATTCTCTTTACAATTGGCGCAATTTAATTTAAAGGTTTCACATCTTTTTTTAATTATTATTACGCGTTTATGCGCGATGCGACGAGTTGCGAGTACCCAAGATTTTGAGATCTCAATGGTCTAGTTTATACCGATCACTTGATACGCGTATTAAATAGTAAATAACTAGTAAATTAGTTTGATTATTGGCTGATCAGCTCAAATATACTATTTGATACGCGTATCAAGAGATCGGTGTAAACTAGACCAATAACAAGTAAACGGATCAAGTTCTAAGGCCCGTATCACACTAGCGATTGGCGATTGCGTTTACGTTTGCGTCTACGTCTTTTGACCAATCAGAACGGAAATCGCGAATCGCAATCGCCAGCAGCTACTTTCTGATTGGTCAAGAGACGTAAACGCAAACGTAGACGCAATCGCCAATCGCTAATGTGATACGGGCATAAGTAGGCTTGATCGATAGCTTGGGGTCGATTTATATGATAAAGTGTTTTTAGTTTTTCTCTACCCTACGAGCGGAGATATTACGACGCAAAGTCTGAAATGTTAAATTTTACAATTAAGATACGTCGTCGTCGTCGTCGTCGTCGCCGCTGTACGGTTGCTTTTGCATCGATAGATGTCGTTTTTGAGATACCTCGAGTTTGAAAAGAGACAGCATATACGTACGTGTGCGTCGTGTGTGCTCAGTACAGACAGTGCGTTTAGCGCGTTCAGCGCGCTGTCAATCAGTTACTTATAACTTAGGATCCGCGCGCTGGCCGCGGTCGCGTACGGACATATCGCGCTCCCGTGCGGTTACTTTACTCGAGTGTTTCGCTCGGTTTAGTGCGATTTTCTCGCGGTGCGTGTGTTCCCCGCGAATTACGGACGATTTCTCGTCTTCTATCGTGTCTTAGCTGACAAATTCCGTCGTCAGTGTCCTCTCGTCTCACGCGCGTGAATCCTTTGCGGCAGCGGATTACTGCGCACGTGGACAAGATGCAAGGGGCCTCGGTCTCTTGCAACGGTTTGGGGAACGGGGTCTCGGAACTGCCCCCCCCCTTTCTTTCTCCCCGCACAATCGTGATTTATCCGGTCACGAGTACCGGCGTTCTCGCAACCGTCCGCTCTCTCGTTCCCGTTCGCGTTTGACCTTACGTAGTCTATCGGTCCTTCTCCCTATCCATGAAAAATTCGAAGCGGTAGCTATTGTAGTTAAAATCGCTTGGAACGCTGCGGTATGTCGCGAGAAGGGCAGGACACAAACTGTATGAAGTCTTTATACTGTTAGAACTCTTTATTCTATTTACGAGAATATCACACAACACGTCTTGACGCAACGATGGTCAAGGCTCTTATGCACAGGACCGTGACGATTGCACGCAGACAACGACCGTAACGCACGAGTGGCGCTCAGAACGCGCGCCACACAGAAGCTGCCCTCTCTAGAGGCGGGAGCGCATCGCTCGTTCAAAGCCCGGCTCTCAATAGCTATCAATAATATCAATAATACCGGAGTCGCTCCCGGGATGGACATCGAGAGATCTAGTTCGTTTTCGGACTCTCTCAGTAGCTTGGACAATGTGTCCCCGACACGTATCATGCATGGACTCGACTGCACGTAATAATGGCGGTAGCCCGCTCCTCGTGTCTACTGCGCGGGCTATTCCCGACCAATCCCCGATGAACATTGAGCCCGATCTGAACAGGAAAAGGGCCGCTAAGGACCCGTCTAACGCTCCCTCAAGTAAGAGTGTCAAAACATCGTCGCAAGGTAATAGCAGGAACAATGAATCAGACAACAGCTCGAAATCTAGCCCGACACCGCTGTCAGCGGTCTGCACTCTGCAGTTTGATTAACTCTCCGTATGCTTCAACTAATAAGCCCCCTTTTATCGTTCACATCCGTATCATCAACAGCGACTCGGGTGCGGAAACCAACACTTCTAAATCTTTTAGCACTCACCCCCTTTTAATCGGCCGTATTATTATGCAAATTGCCAAAAACGGACTTATAAAAATAAAAAAGAACAGCAAATAAGGGCCACATAGGCCGTTTTAACGAGCGCCGCGGCCGCTAACAGGCTTATCGACGATCAATCCTTAGCTAGCTATAATCTTAAGGCCTTCGTCTCCTCGTACAAAATGATTAGAACCGGCATTATTAGGGACATTCCCCAGTCGCTTCCGATAGAAAGTTTACTTAGTAAAATCGAATCTTCTCCTAAGGCCATTGAAGTCCGTATACTTAATCGCCGGGTTAAGGACGGTAATTCACACAAATACGAACCGTCATGCACGGTTTGTGTTAAGTTCGCCGGACAAAACTTGCTGGGTTCTGTCACTATTTTTAAGGTTAGACACACTGTACTTCCTTTCGTTCCAAAGGTAAAAATCTGTTATGCATGCTTCAGAGTCGGTCACATTACTAGGACTGGCAAGGGCAAACCACGGTGCGTTTTCTGCGGTAAAGACAAACATGATACTGACGTAGCATGCCCTGACAAGCTCTCTCCAAGTAAATGCATTAAATGTGACGGACCGCATCTTGCTAAGTCCTTTGATTGTCCCATAGTTGTGAACCTTAAAAAAGCTCATTCTAATTACAACTCACAACGTTCTTCCTCCTCCCTTTCTGAGGTTTTTGACTTTCCGTTTTATAACCGCACTTTTCTGCACTACAAAACTACAAACAAAATGACATGTCTCTGTCATATGCCGACGTGCTCTCGAACTTCTATAACTCTTCCCCCACTCATTCTCCTCTTCCTCGCGCCCCCATGTTAGATTTTTACCCAGCCCCCCCCCCCCCTGCACTTCTAACAATCGTAACAGGTCGAGCTTCGCTTTCCCCCTAGAACACCGGAACGCCTCTTTCCGGATGGCAGGGCCAGAGCGGAAGATCCCATCTCGGTCCCCTCTTCTGCAGAGGACACTTTGTCCACCTTTACCCCTTCCAAAAGCACTAGTCTCAACCTCAATCCCGATTCAGCTCCCTCGGAAGCATCGCCTCCAATGTGCGATCAGCAAGAAATGTTTTATCACCTCTCCACCATCTTGAATGAACTCAGGAATGCGCTATTATTTTTTCTTTATTTTCACCTCTCCCAGCTGAGGGAATTCACGGCTATCCTCTCCCACCAACCCTCTTATCATCCCACGTACTAAAATGAGCTTTTTTGGTGGCCTTTGCAGGCAATAAATCCAGCCCCACTTTTGCAGATCCTACTAACGTACTACAGTGGAACCGCAGAGGCGTTAATAACAAGCTCCCGGAAATCAAGGTTATTGCCCACAATTACGATATTATTTGTCTCCAAGAAACTTTGTTAGATTCTACCAAGTATCTTAATATTAAAGGTTTTAATAGCGTTAGGCTAGATGCGGATACTGCAGATTCCAAGGGAGTCTGCACCCTCCTCAGAAATAATTTCTCATATTCCATTTGCAATCTTTCGGACTTTGCTCATTTCTCAGTGGAAATGATCGCGATTACTGTGTCTTTTCAAAATCAGGAACTATTTATTTGTAAACTGTATCGCCATACAGGACAAATACCCCCGCTTCTTTTTACGACAGCCTCTTCAATTTTGCCAAGGAATACAAATATGCTCTTCTGGTTGGGGATGTTAACGCCCATCAACCAGACTGGTAAGACAGAAGAACGGACAACGCCGGTGAACTTATTGCCTCGTTTATTGCCGATAATGATTTGGCTATTTTAAACGATGGATCCCCCACATTCTTTAATCTATCTTACATCAGTTTGGTCATCGACCTAACCATTGTCTCAACCGACTTAGCCACCATGTGTGTCTGCGAGAGGGATGGCGACTTGAGGAGTGGTGATCACCTTACCATCATAGCCCGCATAAACGGCTCTCTGGACCCTAAAGTTAGGTTCTCGCATAAGATTAAGTTCAACAAGGACACCTTCAAAGACTTTGTTTCGCTTCTAGAAAAAGAAAAGTAGAGTGGACGACATAGATTGTAACGTGACAAGGTCACGTCCCCTGTCCAGACGGTAGCTCGACCGAGGGAAACGTCCGGGATGTCGCTTCCGCCCGAGAGGATCGAGGCGACCGCGTCATAATCTATTAGGAACTACCTTATTTTGCGAGAATTGCAGATGCCGAGTAGATGGCTAGGAGGAGTTGTAACGGCTTGAGTCGCACCGCGGGAACTGTCAGGAGGCGTTCTACGGAGTTGGCCGACGGGCGAGTCACGCTTGGTCCCATTGCCGATATCGCTTGGAGCGTCTCGCAGGGCGAGCGCTCAACCCCAACGACGTCGAGATGAAGCCCGCTCACGGAGGATCCAAGCAGGGGGACACCCCGATGAGATTCCAGCCAAGGGTGTGGAATGACCCTATCGCCCACGGGATACTGCCTACCGGTCGACGTAGCCATGGCCTGGCCAGCCTGGCAGTCGAGTTACCAGCCCAGAAGTCGCGGCCTTCGCGTTATTAACCGTAGTATCAGGCGGTACTCGTTGCTGCGTTTCGTTGTGGAATGCAGTGCGAAATTGGGATTATTACGGGAGTCGTTACGGTATTGTTGTTATCCGCGAAACGACTTGTCACATACCTCATCCTTGTCAATTATGAAATATATTACCTATTGTTCATATTATTTTTGGTGTGCTAATTGCACTAAGCTCCCTCCCCTCCTCTATCTGAGATCTAACAGCGATCTAAATTACTAAGAATTCACGCCTGAGATATTTAGCGCTGGGTTGGATTTAGTGTACCATGGAGCGAGTATTCGCGCCTGGCACCCATACCGAGTTTTGGAAGACATACCTGGTCGAGCTACCATTCATTACCATTATTACCTTTTACCGTAAATATATATTTAGTGAATTTGCGGCGTGCCCTCTCTCGGCTGGCGAGACCGAGGGAATACGCGTCGCAAGATGTCAGTAATGCCTCTGCTGCATACTCTCAACTAACCTCTATCATCAAGTCTTGCGTCATGACGGCTTTCAGGAAGAAAAATATCTCTCCTTCTAATTTCTCCACCAAGAGTAAACGTCACCCGGCTCCCTGGTGGAACGAAGATTGCGAGGCGGCTGCCAACGCCCGCAGGATCGCTGCGAAGAATTAAAAAAAAAACACTATTCCCTCGAGAACCTGTTGAATATAAAAGGTCGGTCACCATAGCAAGGCGTGTTTTAAAAAAGCAAAAAGCTCAGAGCTGGAAAAATCTCTGCGCCGAATTTGACGCTAAGACCTCCATACAGCAAGTGTGGAGATTCGTCAAAGCTTTTAAAAACAAAAATCAAACCACCCAGTCTAAACAGCGACACGTCTAGAGAAGAAAAATTGATTCAAGCGGCTATCGAAAAGCTATGCCCGCCATCCTGTTCTCCTAACGATCCCTCGCTGGACGAGATGCTTGATGAAGACTCATTAAACACGGAGCGGTTATCATCCTGGCTCGACAATCCAATCACTATGGAAGAAATCCGCACAGCTCTTAATAAGTTAAAAAGAAATCGGTTCCTGGACTGGATCAACTCGATTATAACATCCTTACAGCCCTGCCGGAGTTTTTCAGGAAAAAATTTTGCGACATTTTCAATGGTTTTCTGTTGTCCGGTTCTTTCCCGGACGACTGGTGTACATCTCTCGTGATTTTCTTTCCCAAACCGGGAGGCAAAAGAGTCAGGCCTACATCGCTCATCTCTTGTGTCCTCAAGATAATGGAAAAATGTATGTACAACCGCCTTAGATGGCATCTAGAACACAATGACCTTCTGTCGGACGCTCAACTTGGTTTTAGAAACGCTAGGTCATGCTTGGGTAGCGTGATCGCCCTAACTAATAATATTAAGGCAGGCTTCCTCAAAGGGGCTTATACTGTTGCGGCGTTGGACATCGACGGCGCCTTCGATAACGTTCTTCCTCACATCTTACAAGGAAACGGTCGGAAGTGTCCCTCACCGATTTGGATGGGCTTTGGATATGTTGTAGAGCATCAAAAAATATTTGACTCGTATTTTTCTTTAGCTGCGTATCTCGACGTTTAGGGGTTGAAACAACCCCTCGAATATAACGGATTTTATAATTTTTAGCGAATATCTTCGACAATATAAGGCGTATGAACAAAAGTTTTATACAAAAGGTTTATGGTTTTTTGTGCTCTTTACAATGGCGTAATCACATTTTTCAAATATGTCAAATTTTTTAATATAACCTCACACCCATCTATTATTTTTGCAAAATATAACAATTTTTCCAACGCAAAAATTTAAGAGCGTCGAATGCCAAATACATCTATGTATAATTTTATTATGATACCGTTATTCGATTTTTGGGAAGACGAGATGTGGTATAGGCGTCGCGCTGTAGTTAAGTGTTGCGTTATTTCTGTTCAGTTGCGCTGTACGCTTAAAAACTTCCATTTTTGTGCATATTTTCTCGTACTACAATATATACTATATACTACGACAGAATATGCGATGAAAGTCCAAGCAGAGGAAAAGATATCACGCCATCCGAAGTTCAAACGGTGGTGCACAAAACAGTGTTAAATACGCGTCGAAGTAAATCAACAACCAAAGTTCACGCATTTGAATATCATTTGCTTGTGTCATAATTCCGGAAAGCAAGCATTTCAGATCGTAAGTTTGAAGTGTAAAGAACTGTGTTGTACGCTGTCGTTTTGTGAACACGTAAGTGCATTTTTATTGTTAACTTTTATTGGTTTCTTACGCTTGTTACTTTTTCCTTTGATATTGAATATTTAATATAATTTTTTATTCAGCTTTTACTCAATTCTCTGCCAGTCTTGCCAGTGACTACCCAGATAGCAAAATGTTAGCAGAATGCGCGCAGATTGGCAGCAAATTTGATCAAAATCCCACACCAAAATCATAGACATCTTGTGTCCGCATTAAGCTCGTGTTCTGTCGACAGAGCCTGCTGACAGGCAATGTAAGCAGATTGCTAACAGAAACGCGCAGAGCCTGCATATACAACCTGACAGCAGATTGGCAGCAAAAACCGAGCAGAGCCTGCGCACTCGACCTGAGAACAGATTGGCAGTAAAAACCGAGCAGACTTTGTCCATACCCATACAGCACAAAATATTTTTTAAATATTTTTTAAATATTTTTTAGAAAGATTAAAATAATTCACAAAAATATTTTTTAAATGTTTCTATGTCCGCCAGATTATGTCAGAAAAATATTTTCGAAAATATTTTTAAAAGATTGCAAATAAAATATATACAATAATATTTGTAAAATCTTTCTATCAGAAATATTGCTTCGAAAAATAAAATATGTTTAACCCAATCAGCAATAATTGTTTCACGTTAGAAAGATTTTTTTAATATTTGAAAAATATACATTATACACACAATATACTTTACATCTTACTTTGGAAAATATTATTTTGCATATCTATATCATTGCAGCAATTTGGTTGAGCCTTGCGTTGTATTGCTGACAAAGATATGTCTCGCGGATGTTTAATTTTGCTTCGCAGAAAGCCTGCTTATATTAGCCCTCAACAGAAATTTATTTACGAGTTAGTCTTACCATTATGCGCCGCTTAGTGGCGTCGTTGCAAACTATAACGGAAAGGATCTGTTCGGTTTTTGCTGCCACTCTGTTCTCAAGTCATGCGCGCAGGCTCTGCTCGATTTTTGTTGTCAATCTGCAGCCAAGTATGTGTGCAGGTTCTGCGCGGTTTCTGCTGCCAATCTGCTCACATTGCCTGTCAGCAGGCTCTGTCGCATTTCTGGCTACAGTTTGACAACATCGTCTGATAGAGCAGTTTCCGCGTGCAATTTGTTGCCTTTCTGATACCAAAAATTTAATGCAGACTCTGCTTGGAATCTGCTGCTCAGGTTTGGCTATCTGGGTATATAATCTTTTTGAGTGAGTCTCGATTGCGCACATTACAAATCGGACACGACAATATTTCCCGATCGGACACATTCCCGATCGGACACAGTCCTGATCGGACACAGTCCCGATCGGCACCGTGTCCGATCGGGAATGTGTCCGATTGGGACTGTGTCCGATCAGGACTGTGTCCGATCGGGAATGTGTCCGATCGGGAATGTGTTCGATCGGGAAATATTGTCGTGTCCGATTTGTGATGTGCGCAATCGGGACTCACTCAAAAAGATTATATAGTCACTGGCAAGACTGGCAGAGAATTGAGTAAGAGCTGAATAAAAAATTATATTAAATATTCAATATCAAAGAAAAAAGTAACAAGCGTAAGAAACCAATAAAAGTTAACAATAAAAATGCACTTACGTGTTCACAAAACGACAGCGTACAACACAGTTCTTTACACTTCAAACTTACGATCTGAAATGCTTGCTTTCCGGAATTATGACACAAGCAAATGATATTCAAATGCGTGAACTTTGGTTGTTGATTTACTTCGACGCGTATTTAACACTGTTTTGTGCACCACCGTTTGAACTTCGGATGGCGTGATATCTTTTCCTCTGCTTGGACTTTCATCACATATTATGTCGTAGTATATAGTATATATTGTAGTACGAGAAAATATGCACAAAAATGGAAGTTTTTAAGCGTACAGCGCAACTGAACAGAAATAACGTAACACTTAACTACAGCGCGACGCCTATACCACATCTCGTCTTCCCAAAAATCGAATAACGGTATCATAATAAAATTATACATGGATGTATTTGGCATTCGACGCTCTTAAATTTTTGCGTTGGAAAAATTGTTATATTTTGCAAAAATAATAGATGGGTGTGAGGTTAAATTAAAAAATTTGACATATTTGAAAAATGTGATTACGCCATTGTAAAGAGCACAAAAAACCATAAACCTTTTGTATAAAACTTTTTTTCATACGCGTTATATTTTCGAAGATATTCGCTAAAAATTATAAAATCCGTTATATTCGAGGGGTTGTTTCAACCCCTAAACGTCGAGATACGCAGCTAAAGAAAAATACAAGTCTAATATTTTTTGATGCTCTACAACATATCCAAAGCCCATCCAAATCGGTGAGGGACACTTCCGACCGTTTCCTTGTAAGATGTGAGGAAAAACGTTATCGAAGGCGCCGTCGATGTCCAACGCCGCAACAGTATAAGCCCCTTTGAGGAAGCCTGCCTTAATATTATTAGTTAGGGCGATCACGCTATCCAAGCATGACCTAGCGTTTCTAAAACCAAGTTGAGCGTCCGACAGAAGATCATTGTGTTCTAGATGCCATCTAAGGCGGTTGTACATACATTTTTCCATTATCTTGAGGACACAAGAGATGAGCGATGTAGGCCTGACTCTTTTGCCTCCCGGTTTGGGAAAGAAAATCACGAGAGATGTACACCAGTCTTCTGGGAAAGAACCGGACAACAGAAAACCATTGAAAATGTCAAAATTTTTTCCTGAAAAACTCCGGCAGGGCTGTAAGGATGTTATAATCGAGTTGATTCAGTCCAGAAGCCGATTTCTTTTTAACTTATTAAGAGCTGTGCGGATTTCTTCCATGATTGGATTGTCGAGCCAGGATGATAACTGCTCCGTGTTTAATGAGTCTTCATCAAGCATCTCCTCCAGCGAGGGATCGTTAGGAGAACAGGATGGCGGGCATAGCTTTTCGATAGCCGCTTGAATCAATTTTTCTTCTCTAGACGTGTCGCTGTTTAGACTGGGTGGCTTGATTTTTGTTTTTAAAAATTTTGACGAATCTCCACACCTGCTGTATGGGGGTCTTAGCGTCAAATTCGGCGCAGAGATTTTTCCAGCTCTGAGCTTTTTGCTTTTTTTAAAACACGCCTTGCTATGGTGACCGACCTTTTATATTTCAACAGGTTCTCGAGAGAATAGTGTTTTTTTTTTAATTCTTCGCAGCGATCCTGCGAGCGTTGGCAGCCGCTTCGCAATCTTTGTTCCACCAGGGAGCCGGGTGACGTTTACTCTTGGTGGAGAAATTAGAAGGAGAGATATTTTTCTTCCTGAAAGCCGTCATGACGCAGGACTTGATGATAGAAGTTAGTTGAGAGTATGCAGCAGAGGCATTACTGACATCTTGCGACGCGTATTCCCTCGGTCTCACCAGCCGAGAGGGCACGCCGCAAATTCACTAAATATATATTTACGATAAAAGGTAATAATGGTAATGAATGGTAGCTCGATCAGGTATGTCTTCCAAAACTCGGTATGGGTGCCAGGCGCGAATACTCGCTCCACGGTACACTAAATCCAACCCAGCGCTAAATATCTCAGGCGTGAATTCTTAGTAATTCAGATCGCTGTTAGATCTCAGATAAAGGAGGGGAGGGAGCTCAGTGCAATTAGCACACCAAAAATAATATGAACAATAGGTAATGTATTTCATAATTAACAAGGATGAGGTATGTGACAAGTCGTTTCGCGGATAACAACAATACCGTAACGACTCCCGTAATAATCCCAATTTCGCACTGCATTCCACAACGAAACGCAGCAACGAGTACCGCCTGATACTACGGTTAGTAACGCGAAGGCCACGACTTCTGGGCTGGTAACTCAACTGCCAGGCTGGCCAGGCCATGGCTACGTCGACCGGTAGGCAGTATCCCGTGGGCGATAGGGTCATTCCACACCCTTGGCTGGAATCTCGTCGGGGTGTCCCCTGCTTGGATCCTCCGTGAGCGGGCTTCATCTCGACGTCGTTGGGGTTGAGCGCTCGCCCTGCGAGACACTCCAAGCGATTTCGGCAATGGGGCCAAGCGTGACTCGCCCGTCACTCCTGACAGTTCCCGCGGTGCGACTCAAGCCGTTACAACTCCTCCTGGCCATCTACTCGGCATCTGCAATTCTCGCAAAATAAGGTAGTTCCTAATAGATTATGATGCGGTCGCCTCGGTCCTCTCGGGCGGAGGCGACATCCCGGACGTTTCCCTCGGTCGAGCTACCGTCTGGACAGGGGACATGACCTATGTCGTCCACTCTGCTTTTCTTTTTCTAGAAGCGAAACAAAGTCTTTGAAGGTGTCCTTGTTGAACTTAAGCTTATGGGAGAATCTAAGTTTAGGGTCCAGAGAGCCGTTTATGCGGGTTACGATGGTGAGGTGATCACTACTCCTCAAGTCGCCATCCCTCTCGCAGTCGTAGACATGGTGGCTAAATCGGTTGAGACAATGGTTAGGTCGATCAGTAAGTGCAGAAAAGCCTTTAACATCATGTCGACCCTGGCAGGAGTTTGGTGGGGTGCCCATCCTCAACAGCTTATGATGATTTATAAAGGGAAAATCATTCGCAGCACCATAGATTATGGATGCCAGGGTACATATTCTTGAAATTGTTCGTTATGAAACGTATACGTTTATGAACGAAAAGGTGCATTTACTGGGTTTCCATTGGCGCTCAACTAGGAAATCCCCACCTTTTTGTTCATTAACGAATTCGTTTCATTACGAACGATTTCAAGAATAGGTACCCAGGTCTTTCAGCTTCACGGTAATCTCACCATCTTCGAAAAACTTCAGTATATACAATACAAAGCCATCAGAACGGCATTCGGTTATCGCCAATCTACTCCTATAAACGTTCTACTTGACGAGGCCAAGGAACCTCCTCTACAATTCAGATTCAAGTATTTAACTTCCAAATTAGTCCTTAAAATATTGCTTAGAAATTCAGTCCAGTCTGTTAGGAAAAGCCTTTCTCTATAATCTGATTCCGCAGTATCTGTATGACTAACGTACACAGCAAGACTTAGAAGGAGTAGCTCAGAGAGGAACGGCATTCGCAATCGAAGCCGAGCTTTTTTCACGACAATTATCGGTTGTAAGCGGAGTAATTCCCAAGGAAGAACTTCTGGCCTGTTCATATAACTGATCCTTTGGCTAGAATTCTAACCAGAGCCAAAAGGATGAATTGAGAAACACCAGTTATAGAACGAATAAATACCCAGCCAGAAGAACTCCTGAATTCTCTTACCGGTTTTCTAGAGAAGATTATTGTGGTGTCTGCAAATCTGGTGGTATCCGAAAATTATCCGAGAATGTCGTCCCGTCGCTACTGAAGTCGAGTTCCGCCGAGAACGTCCCGTCGTCACTGACGTCGAACTCTGCCAAGAACGTCGTCCCGTCGTTACTAAGATCGAACTCCGGCGTTTTCTGCTAATGCTTGCCGAGTCTCTCGCAAGGAATACACGATTCCGAGCTCGTACGTCGTCTCCGTTGTCAGAATTCTCAGGATGTGAACGTATGATAAAGAAACTTTTCGTATCCGAAAGTATTGATCGTTACGTTATGCAGCTTGTCAAAATCAAATGTTATTTCCATGCCAACGTGCCGGTCGCGCCGGTCACTCGAATACTTCACGTAACACTCGCTCAACCTTCCTCCACTCCTCCTCGACATCTCGCACCTCGTGATATTTTTAACACAGTCATTATCAGCCTTGACGACCTGCATCCGTTAACCAGATCGCCACATAACTATGAAATTGCCTCCAATTATATTCCATCTTACAGGTATTTTTTATCCATCCTGGGTAAATTGAATAAAATCCATCAATCCATCTCTTTACCAGTTTTTAACCACAGCTTCAACTCGCTGGTTCATAACATCCACTACACTCCCTTCATTTTTCATCCGGACATTCAAAACGTTAATTCCTTTTTCATAAAGCGAACAAAGGATCTAAGGGAAAATGTTATCTCATTCTACACGGACGACTCCAAGGGCGAATCAGGCTACGTCGGTGCTGGCATCTACTCTCCAGACTTAAAGTTACAGGTTTTGCACAAACTACCTTTGGAGACTACAATCTTTTCGGCAGAGGCTTGGGCCATCCTACAAGCGCTGATCATTTGGCAGCAAAACTTCATGAAAGGTTGTGATATTCTCGGATTCTAAGAGCGTCTTGGAAAACGTCTGCTCTAACGCGGCTAACCAACAAAACTACATCATTCCTTGGATTAAAGAAAAAATATACTAGCTCTCCGCTAGAGGCGTCAATCTCCAACTGGCCTGGATCCTTTCGCATCAAGGTATCTCAGGCAATGAATTAACAGATAAAACTGCTAAAGAAGCTGATAGGAGGGGCTATGTTCCTACGATTTTAGAATCCCGCACAGCGATTTCTACTCGGTTTCTAGAGAAACTCTCCGTACGCATTTCAATGAATACTTGCGTTGCAGTGATGGCTCGTACAAAAGCACCCTTTTTTTATAACCATTTCCACTCGGGTAAGGATCACGCGCGTTCTTGGTTTTATAAAAAAAATCCTTCAAAAGAAAAGAAATAGTTTTAATTAATAGACTGCGCAGTGGGCACTTCACTTAAATCATAGTTTAGCCAGGAAAAATATCATAGATTCCGGGGCTTGCCCTTGCGGCGACCCCACGCAAGATATCAACCACGTAATATTTAATTGCGGATTATACTCTAGTAAAGCCTCTTATTTAGTTAAATACATTGGGGAAACCTTTCCTCAATCTCTCAGAGACATTCTCCTATTTTTAAATAATCTCCCTCATCAATTTATCCGTCTCCTTCTCGCGGCATACAAGTCTATGGATCTCCAGCCTTAACCCTCTTTCCCCCCTACCGCAAGGGAGTGGGGACCGTCAGCGCCATGCTAATACCGGATTCAGCTGCGGCATGAAGCACGCGCTCGCGGCAGCTATAGTCTGATTATTCATCTTGCAACGGTGCCATTCGTACCGCCGTAGAGTTAGCAGACAAATTGAATATTTTTGAATTATTATTTTTTATATAATTTGGGAATCATTTAGGGAAGTTTAGGAAAATTATTTAAATATTTGAGAAATAATTTTTTTTTGTTATTAACTAAATTTTATCGAGCGTTAAGTTAGCAAATAGCAACTATGTTTAATGTGTACTATAAATGGAATCGATTGGGAATAATTTGGGGATGACATCTTCATTATAATTTTTATTTAGGAAAAGTCGCTTTTGGCTTCCTCACCGATTTAGCTGAATTTACAGGTACGTGAGCATCAGAGAGAGCATGCACAGTGACGTAAAAGTACGCAAAATTTAAAATATACTATTGTAATGAAAACCTATTGCGCACGCACACACACACACACACACACACACACACACACACACACACACACACACACACACGCGCGCGCGCGCCCGCGCCCGCGCCCGCGCCCACGCCCACGCCCACGCACACGCACACGCACACACACACACACACACCGACGACTGTCGATAAGCGGAACACAGAATACAGGCCTTGAACGGCCAACTGTCTTAGTCAAAGTTTTGTAGTAATTTATTGATATGTGTGTATAAACAGTACATAAATAGGCGAGGAATGAGCTCCGCCGCAAGCGGAACCCCTTCCCCAGCACAAAAAAAACTAATCAAACTCCTAGCCTGATACCTAACTGCTTTATTCAAGACGCTTTATTCAAGATGCTAAACATAGCAACTATCTGCTAACTTGACGCTCAATAAAATTTAGTTAATAACAAAAAAAATATTATTTCACGCAAGGATCGAAGTGTCATAAAATTAGGATGGGCGTCACAAGAGACGAAATATTAGCGGGTCGGATTTATCAGTGTAGTGACAGTCGTGACCGTCGTGACAGATAGTGACATAGTGATCTTGACCACAGGGAGTTGATACCGAGATCTTTAAGAAGGAAGGTGTATTCAAAATTGCATACGTACGTATATGTTGTCTTGTAAAAGTTAATGAGAACGAGAAAGTTATTTGTATCTATATGCATGTGACAGGCACTATAAAGATTTTTCCAAAGTATGTTAATTACTTTTTAGTATTACATTTTGTGTAGTAAAAAAGATTCTGAGAAGGAAAATCGTTGCTCATATTCCGTTTGTTTCTAATTAATACTTAAATCACGATGTCAGTAAGTAAGAAAATGATAATTGAAACGATAATTAGTAGATATATATTTCGCTTCTTATTTCAATTAGATCATATTATACTATGTTATTTACAACTTCAATATAGTATCTGATTGATATTTTATATTTAGTAGAACAAATTAATAATAGTCCTTGCTTGTAATTCAAGATGTAATTGGTAATGTGAATACATAGCCCAAATTTATTCGAAAAATGTTTTGGGATAAAAATTTGAAGGATCACAATTAAAGCAGATAACAGTTTGTGCTTTTGATTGGTTAAAACAGAGAATACTTTCTATTAATTTCTACTATTCTCTGCTTTAACAAAGGTTATAATTCTAAAATATATAATTGAATAAAGTTGTAAATAACACATGATTTAATAGTAAGAAGCGAAATATATATCCATAAATTATTATTTCTTCACTTACAGACATCGTGATATTTTAAGTATTAATTATAAACAAACGGAATAAGCAACAATTTTCGTTCTGAGAATCTTTTTTACTATCCAAAATACACATAAAGACAATTTCAAAAGAATCGGAAAGGGTGCCGTTATTCTACATATTTACCTAAAATTTTATTGAATTAGGGAGAATTAGAAATTTTATTTAATTAGTTATTAGTTACAAAAATTACTAATTACGTAAAAATTAATAATGTTTAGGTAGAAGTGCATTACGCATCACTTAAAAAATTAGTAATTCGTTAGAGAAAAATGTCTAGTTACCTACTAATAAAAGTCAGTATTTAGACGAAAATGAATTAATTTCTTCTTGCAAATTGGCAATTAGTAGAAATAAATTGTTTATTATTAAAAAAAATTAATAGTTTATCAAAAATAAATTAATACTTATTTGAAAATAATTACTAATAATATTAATATATATATATGGAGGGGTTAAAGCCATAGTGGTGTAAGTCAATTTTTTTGACCACTTTTTTTTCTTCTTCTTTCAACATATCTGCATGTGTATACTGCATCTATGAACTTAACTCGATAGGTTAAAAAAAGTGACTTACACCACTATGGCTTTAACTCCTCCATATATATATATATATATATATATATATATATATATATATATATATACACAGTAAAAAATTTTGTGTTAAATTTAACACATTTCACATGTCTCAAATCATCCACTCAAATTTTCGTGTTAATTTAACATAAAGCAAATATGTAAAAAAATAACAAACATAATATGTAAAAAATTAACATGAAAATTTAACATTTAGACGCTATCAGAAATCAAAGTTTATGTTAAATTGACATCTGTATAATGTTAAATGTAATTAAGATAAAATGTTATTTTAACATTTGAGAGAAGTATAGCCGCGCGGTCACCCATTCGAGTTTGTACCTAACGCCGCTTGACATCTATGATCGAACGGACTAGTGGTGATCCTTTGACTCTGACGCTTCCTTGTTACATTTGATGAGAGAAGTATCTATTTTTAGTTTTGATGAAATTATGATGAATAACATAAGAATTATGTCAATTTAACACATAGTAACTATTATAAAAAGGAAGATAACACAATTTATCTGTTCACTTTAACATATAAAATATATCACCAAGAATTCATGCACTTACATATAAATTGTGTTATTTTAACTCTTAAAAATGGTTAATATTAATTTAACATCGAAAAGTTAAGTAACACAACAACGATATGTTAAATTAACATACAACTGTGTCAGAAATTTAACACAAAACTTTCTACACAGGAAAATTTTAACACAAATACAAAATGTTTTATATATATATATATATATATATATATATATATATATATATATAATATATATATAAATATATATATATATATATATATATATATATATATATATATTAGGGTGGCCCTTATTTTTCGACTTTTAAATTTATTCTGCGCCACTCCCCAGAATGTTTCCAATTCGCAAACATCTCTGCCAAACCTCAGCTCGATCGGATAACGAAAACCCGTGCATCTGGATTTTGCTTCCTCATAGAGGAAGCTTTGTTTTCGTAAAAAAAAAATTTTTTTTTTGTTTTTCTGAATGTGTTCAGAATGTTTTAAAACGTGGAAAAATTGCAATTTTAAAAAATGTCTGTATGTATGTATGTGTGTGTGTGTATGTGTGTGTGTGTGTGTGTGTGTGTGTGTGTGTGCCAAATTTACCGAAATTTCTATAACTTCCGCAAATATTGAGATATCGGGCTGTTTTTTTTTTTAATCGATAGAGTATCATTCAAGGAAGGTTGGTATTGAATTTGGCGATGATCGATAAAGGGGTTCTTTTTTTTGGTTGGGACGAAATTCTAATAAACGCTTTATTAAATTTTGAAAAAGAACAAGACGAAAAACAGAAAGAGGAAGAAAATCAGGATTTGGAACACGGCAAGAAAAGGAAAGATGAAAAGCATGGAGAGGAAGATGATAATAATGAAGAAACTATAAAGATAAAAAGAAGAAAAACTGATTTTTAGGATTAACATTTTACGTTTCTGGCGACTACATAATTCGTTTTATATTTGTAACTGAGCATTACAATGATACGGCAGCTTCCTATAAAGATACAATTGCCTTTTGAAACTGAACAATCGCCGATGTTTGAATTTCTCGTTACCTATAGCAATAACTTTACAAGTGATGTTACATAGTGGCATGATTATTATTTATTAATATTTATTAATATCTGTTAATTGTTTGTTGTCTAAAGGCCATATATGCAGAGTAAACGCGATAACTTAAAAAAAAAAAAAACGCGTCAACAATAGTACCTCATGGGTGATGAGGAAACCTATTGTCGTGATTTTACAAACATAGGTTAACTTTAAACCTTAGTTTACTCACTATTCATCTCTTTCTAAAGGGGACAGTTAGAACATCTCAAGTCTCAATAATTAAGACTTCAAAAAATGATGTTTTAGGACAATAAAAAGTGTGCAAGTAGAAACTTGCACATTGCTTCCTCATAGCTTTTAAGTGTGCAAGTAGAAACTTGCACATTGCTTCCTCATAGTTTTTAATTGTGCAAGTAGAAACTTGCACATTGCTTCCTCATAGTTTTTAAGTGTGCAAGTAGAAACTTGAACATTGCTTTCTCATAGTTTTTAAGAGTGCAAGTAGAAACTTGCACATTGCTTCCTCATAGCTTTTAAGTGTGCAAGTAGAAACTTGCACATTGCTTCCTCATAGTTTTTAATTGTGCAAGTAGAAACTTGCACATTGCTTCCTCATAGTTTTTAAGTGTGCAAGTAGAAACCTTCGCTCACAAAGCTTCCTTTATTTTAAGTGTGCAAGTAGAAACCTGCACATTACTTCCTTATGGTTTTTAAGTGTGCAAGTAGAAACCTTCGCTCACAAAGCTTCCTCTATGAGGAAGCCAAAACAAATAAATACTAATAATTATACATCGAATAAAACAAGCTTCGTCATAGAGGAGCTTTGTGAGCGAAGGTTTCTACTTGCACACTTAAAAACCATAAGGAAGTAATGTGCATGTTTCTACTTGCACACTTAAAAATAAAGGAAGCTTTGTGAGCGAAGGTTTCTACTTGCACACTTAAAATTTAAACATTTGAGTTCTCTTGTATTAAACTATTTATTCCATCAATATTGGTTTTTAAAGCGTATTTTCCACAAAAATCGACCTAAAGCACTTTTCTTTTTTTAGTCTCGGTCTTCCCTAATAATTCATTTTTGACAAACTATTAATTATTTTAATAATAAAAAAATTATTTCTACTGATTACCCAATTTGTAAAAGAAATTAATTCATTTTCATCTAAATACTAATTTTCACGTAACTAGAAATTTTTCTCTAACAAATTATCAATTTTTTAAGTAATGCGTAATTCATTTTTACCTAAATATGATTAATTTTTATGTAATTAGGTATTTTTTATGACTAATTACTAATTTGCTAATTCAAGAAAAATTTAATTTATTGTTATTGCTAATTTCGTGAATAATTAAAAAATAAAAAATATAAATTTTTTGCCGACCTTGCTTAACACTACAAAATTCGTGATATTAGTACAAAATTATTTTTTTCAAAAAAGATAAAAAAAGGCGCCAAGTACACGCGCAATGTATTTTGTAAATCCAATCCAAAAATCCAACCTAAGTGGTTGTAGCTTTAATTTCCAAAATTATTATATCACAAAATTGCGTTACCTAACTCAACCTAAGTATATATTTCAAAAAAATATGAAATCTTTAAATTGCGCCAATTACAAAGAGAATATATATATATATATATATATATATATATATATATATATATATATTTATTTATATATATATTTCTTTAAAAAATTGTTGTGCAATTACTTTTAAAAAGTAAAATCCAAATGATACATATTTTTGTGTTTCCATTCGAGGGTCTTCCTATTCCAAACCAAGTGGTAATAGCTTCTTAATTCTCCTTAACAAAATTATAATATTATAAAGAATCATTTTAATCACAAAAAATTAAAGAGATAACAGTACAAAATGCAAATATTTAATTAAAATAAAATAAATAAATTTTTCTTGTAAAAAAAACTTTGCGCTGCTAGACCTCAAAATTTAATGAAGTACTGAAATTTTTGATTGAATAAAAAAACAATAAACATAATTTAGGGAAGAACGCTACGGGAGTAAAAAAACAGCGCCAAGTTTTCTTACAAGAAAAATTTATTTATTTTATTTTAATTAAATATTTTGTACTGTTATCTCTTTAATTCTTTGTGATTAAAATGCCCGGGAAAAAAAGATTATATATAATTATATATAAATATATATGATTATATGTGAATATGAATATGTATATATGAAATTTGGTGCTTTACATGAAATTATATATGGGTCCATGTATGATTGTGGCGGTCTACGCCATTTGAGTACACGCCCGCGCGGTAACTCAGCGGTAGCTGTATTACCAGCGGCTACTTCGGCTCGACGCCGCTAGGCGCCGCATCGCCGGTACCGTTGCTCGTGTTTCATTTCCAACATCAACTTGTATATAAAGGGCCTCCCTACGAGGCCAAATCAGATCTCCTCGGCGCTAGTCGCCGTTCGGCAGTAGCGCGTGAATGCTCACCGACTCGAGGCGCCTGGACGCCCTCGGCGCCAGTCGCCTTCGGAAAAGGCGCACGGTCGCCTGCCGACTCCTCGGCACCAATCGCCTCCAGCAGCAGCGCGTGAATGCTCACCGACACCTAAGCGCTTGGACGCCCTCGGCAGTAGCACACGATCGCTTGCCGACTTCCTGGACGCACGACCGCCCTCGGCAGTAGCGCGTGGACGCTCGCCGACACCTAGGCGCACAGACGCCCGCCGACTTCCTCGGCGCACAGACGCCTCCAGCAGTAGCGCTTGGACGCTCGCCGACTCCCGGACGCACGGACGCCCTCGGCAGTGGCGCACGGACGCCCGCCGACTTCCTCGGCGTACAGACACCTCCGGCAGTAGTGCGTGGACGCCCGCTGACTTCCTAGACGCACTGACACCTTCGGCACCCATGGAAACCAACCCAAGGAAGGAAGGAATAAACACGGCCACGCAAACGAAACGAAGAGGAGGCAAGCGTTTTAAGAGCCAAAGATAATAAATACACTGACACAAACACACCTGTAAATAATGTAAATATACGTTCATTTAAAATGCAAACTTGTGTCACATTCCTTTCTACCCCTTTGCGATTCACAATCCATGGGCCAACTCCTATTCACGCATTAGCGGATAAGTTAGAATAAGGTAGATTACCGATAAATATAAACGATAAGCAGTATCCCATAATGATTATACATATATGGGCATATATAATTCCAAATATAACTAGATATGAACAATAGATCATATATGCACTCATATATGGATCCATATAAGATTCATATGGAAGTATATATAACCCTATATGATTATATAATATCATTATATATGATAATATATGATTATATATAATTATATATGATCATACATAGAGACAAAATTCATATATAATCATATATATTTATATATAATTATATATAATCTTTTTTTCCCGGGTGATTCTTTATAATATTATAACTTTGTTAAGGTATAACTCATGCAAGAGTATCAAAAACGCCTATTTTAGCAAATTGACAGAGGATTTCTCAAAAACTTGACGTAATACGCCATTTTTTTAATGGTCAGATTCGTACTTTATAGCGTAAAGAAATCTACCAGAAATGACTTATAGAATGTCAAGCGATGTCAAGGCAAATTTGGTGTTGAACAGTGTTATCAAAACAACATATCAAAAAATAATTCTTTGTTTGTGTTCCTTTTGTCAAAACTTTGTTAAATCTTGTTGAAAATTTGTTAGATTCTTCTAAAATTGTTTATAATTTGTGTCAGAATTCACATGATAGAATTCTATTTATAAATTAAAAATATGTACACACATAAAAATACACGGTATAACATATTATAAATAGAATTCTATTCCGAAATTTGACGCGAATTATAGATTGTCTAAAGCAAGCTTTAATGCATTTTAATTAATAAATAGTATTATTTCTTCGTATTAGTAGGAAATACCTCGATGGATATAATAATGGGTTCTAAATCTTCATACTCTATTTCAACCATTCTTGCTGCAGCTTGAGCGACAATTTGATCAATAGCAACAATCGCACCAATTATTTGACCTTGGCTGGTAACCTGTAGAAATAGAAAAAAAATTAATAGATTCTTAATTTCTTCCAAGTTCTCTTAACTATAGAGATGGGATCAAATTCAATATGTACTTAAAAATCCGAGTCAAACGCATTTTCATTTTCTGGGATTCGATTAACATTTATAAGAAATAATATTTCATGTCCCCTGTAACATTTTCTGCAATTGCAAATGTCGGCAACAAATTATGTTTATCGAAAAGCTGCAAATAAAAAACATACTGTTATTGTCAATTGTTAGCACACTTCCGTTAATGTGCAACAACCTTTGTCGACAAAATATATGACAGAGAATGGTAGCTAACAGCAAGCAGATACCGAACATATTGTTGGTAGATTGATGGCAAATGCCAAGCAGTTTAGCTATCGCAAACAGTGTCAGCAAACATCTCGCAAAAATACAACAATGTATGTTGACGACAGATGACTCGGATAAGCGAGCAAGTCTGTTGAACGCATTGACGGCAGATTCACGATGAGTATCAAACAGCTTTGCTATTACAAAAGTGTCAGCATTTGTCACGCAAGAATGCAACAACATCTGTTATGTCGTAAATCTTTCGTTATTACAATGCTCCATCAAATACTTTCATTGTTTTCAATTTGCCAACATATTGCCAACAAGTAAGGTCATTTTCAAATAAAAAGAATATACAAATGTCGGCTCATCCAATAGATGGCATTCGATAGGATCCGTTTCCCGTAAGAAAAATACGATGAACGATGGTATAAGAACGATACATAAATCACGAAACTGTACAACTTGTATCAGTTGTTTCGTAAAGTCCACTCTTATAATAAAGTGTGGCACACTTTGTAACGGCCTGTCTTTGTCGTCGAACGCGGACTAGCTCGCCGGACCAGGAGTTCGACAGAAGGCCCAGAGACAATAATCCGGTCTTACAGCACACTTGAGAGAGTTTATTCAATATGGTACAGGTACAACGCGATATATACAGAGAACGGTAGTGCGGGTGCACTCGGCGCGGTTTTTCGGGACGGACGCGGTATTACAAGCAGGACGCGGTATATACAGTCGGACGGCAGTGCTTATGCACTCGGCGCGGTGTTTTACGGGACGGACGCGGTATTACAAGCAGGACGCGGTATATTACAACGGAATTTCTATGCGGTCATAGGACGCGGCCTATCAGGATCACGCGGGCTATGGATCTGGAGCCCTGCGGCTGGTGGCAACGAGAGCCCTCGTTGCGAGGCCGAGCGTGCTCGACCCCGCGTAGCCGTGCCGTCAGGAGTTCGTAGGTAGGAGATCGGGGACACCCGAGAGCACTCGGTCGAGACTCGGAGCTCCGAACCTCGTTGGTGTGTCGCCTAGGAAATCGGTCGGGTCGGCTTCGCCAGGAACAGCGGAATGCTGGAGTGGAGACGAAGTCGTCTTTTCTCGCCGGAGCGTCGGCTTATATACCCCGGTTCGGCGGGCCCGATAGGAGGGAGGCCGTTCGTCAGGCGGGTCGCGTGGGGGTACGCTGACGCGCTCGCGTCCTCGGCGCGGCTTCGGCTTTCTTCGGCGTCTCTCGGCGCCGCGCGGGGGAAGGCCCCGGTGCCGCGTTTTAATCGGTCAGGCGGCATCCGGCGGGTGATGATCAGGAACGATACCTTGACAGGGCGAATCGTTACAACTTTTTGGATTGATGGTAACGTTAATGAAACCTTATTTTAGTTAATAGTTTCTGATAATAAGACTGATAATAATTAAATAAACACAAAGGCCTATATTCTCAACTCTCTTTTATTGATAAAAGCGCGCTTTTATTTCTGAAATGCTATAGTATATATGTAACGTAGTAAACTATTGAGGAATCGTTTGTTCCGTTTTCTTTTCAATTTAATTGTTCGACTTGATAGCAACTTGCCGGCAAAATTGCAGACATTTTATTATCTGGGTTGGTCTACGTTTGGTGCCAATCGGCTGCCGCTTTGCAGTATATTGATCTGTCCTGAGTTTGTTGTCAATCTGTCGCTATTGTCAGATTTGTTCTGGTATTGTCGTCAATTTGACTGCGGAATATGTTCTTCGGATTTAGTTCACATTCGAGACTAACTGAAGACACAGTAGGCCCTGGCTTTGGCATTATCGTTCCGCTGGCATTTGTTTCCCTTTTGGCAACATCCCACAACCAAAATGTTTGCTGGGGTATTGTACTTGAAGTAATCAATTCCGGACTACTTAGTTTTGAATTTTAAAATCAATATCTGGATTCGAAATGTACTTATAAACAGTTTTTATCGTAAAAAATCGAATCTTTTACAATCTAACTCTACAATCTGGAACTCTAAGAATTCTAGACAACCAAGTCTGTCTAAAGCAAATAGATCCAGGCATCGGCTACAAAGTTTGTCGGCAGAAAGACTACAGATTTGATGCCGGTTCTGATATATCACATGATGTCAGCAGAACGATAACAGAAGTATAACAAAATCTGCTAACATAAAGATAACAGACATTTATCGGCGCGCAGTTTAAGTTGGAATATATATGTATATTCATCGCTTGTAATATATAATTATAAGCACTAAGAACGAGCTTTGTTCACTAGCCCCTTTTATGAAGTTATTTATATTCTGCGAACTTGACTAAACTAATTGTTTATAAAGATAACAGATTGGTGACAGAAATCGAGCAGATCCTGCTGACATAATTTGGAGGCAAAAACCAAGCAGGGCCTGCTGACATAACTTGCCGGCAGATTGGCAGCAGAAATCGAGCAGATTCTACTGTTTGATAGCAATTTAACCCTAGCTTCCCACACTGGGGTTTCTGTAGCCCCAGGTAAACTTCTCTAGTTTGCTATTTCGAGAATTTTCGATTGAGAGGTTGACAATTGTACGCATTACAAATTTAGACCGTCGTGAAGGTATAGCGCTACTGATCCGGTTCAATCGCTCACAAACCATTAAGGGGATGCTGGAATCGTCTGTTTTACCGATAAAGTACCATTTTCTTTCTACTCATGTAGCGTCGTATTAATTTGACAGAATTAAAAATGCTCTTTCATAATTGCAGTACATACGTCAATGATTCAAGGAAACTCCGATTTTATATAGAAAACGAGAAAAAATTACGGAATTACAGATTTTCTTACCTACTTTTATCCTAATATAGCGTCTCGAGTTACAGCGATCCTTGTCTATACAAGGACATATATAGGTCGATAACATAGAAAATGGTAATTTTGTCGGTTATATAGACGACTCCAGCATCACCTTAAGTATTATAAAAGTAAAATTTTGCTGAGGTGTACATAACTCGACTGTGGGAACCATGTCCCGTAATTTTTCCAAAAATACATTTTTGTTTGCTTTATTTTTAGGTTTATATTGAAGTGTATGCATAGAAAATAATATATATACATATAAATATATTAATATTAATGAATTTTGTCAAAAAAATAATGCAAACGAAAAGCAAGACACGTAGCGCGACTGAAATTCAGCAACTGCTACGATCAACACAAAAAGACGAATCGGAAATCATTGATGACTCTAGCAATTTCGAACAAGATTTCGAAGAAGTTGTTTCTGCTAATGAGTCAGAAGAGAATGCAGAGCTCGAAATAAAAACTGTATTTGACGACGATTTGACGCATTTTGCGATGCAACCTCCATCCCTCTCTATTATGCACAGCGTGTGTTACAAAAAGAATATTAATTATCATTTGAAATGTGTTCATAACAATAAAATATTAATGCTATAGATAAAATGTGTTTACGAATTTCCTTTTTGCCGTAAGCATCGTGTTTATGTTTCTTGATAATTTCCCTTTTATTTACGTTCAATTTACAATATTAATGTTTTATTAACATGTGAAATGCTTAAATTTACCGCTTTACGTCTCTTTTTTTAATAACTATAGTGTTCGTTCAAAGAAAATAAATTATAACAAAAGTTTTATACGGCATTTTACGCAGTGCGAAAAGTAAGAAGTGCAAAATTAACAACATTGACCCCTTGCAGTTTTGCTCTTAAAATTAGAATCTGTAATTCGCAAATTTTTTCCTTGTCATTTCAAGTCTGCTTTTTCAGAATCCACAAGAAAATTTGACTTATCTCTGTTAGAAAAAAAGTTACGATTTTTTTTCAAATGAGTGCAAAATTCACGATTTTCAAATTTAACTTTTCTTTACAAACGAATATTTTACAAACTACTATCTTTTTCATATTTTCTTATTCATAGGCATATTTTTTGATAATCGTATCGATGGAAAAAAGCGACTAATCAATTGATTTTTTCATATATTTTTAGCTAAATATTTGACATCGGGTAGCCTGTACCCTGGGGTGTGGGAAGAGCATAAAAATTTGAAAGTGTGGGAAGCTAGGGTTAAATGGTTGAATAAGTCACTGGTAAGATTATCTTTAATGATGACGTTTTTACTCCTTTTTCTATTTTCTGTCTTTGAAGGAAACATTATTGAACAATTTTATTAATACAAATATATTTTTTACTTAAAAAATTGTACAAATGAGATATAATTTAAATATATAATAAATGATTTAATTAGAGGGAGGGAGGGAATTTTACTCCAATCACAGCTGTGTTGCAAGTCTATCAATTAGTTGGCGCGTAATTTTTATGGTTGGAAAATATCTATTATAAAATTAAAAATAATTTAACGCAAACATTTTGTTGCGGCTCTGTGCCCTTTCGTTATATATGTTTGATTTCTAATCATTTGAGCTTATCACGATTATTAAATATATAAATTTCGTATTATAACATTAAATGTAAGAAAAATTCTTTAGATTTATGTTTCTTTAGATTTTATTCCTATTAATTCATTTTTTAACTTTGATTTGATTTATTAAATAAAATCTTGTGTTTGAACCGCGCCTTCAGGCGTTCTCATTATTAACATTATTATATTAATATTATTATATGTTAATATACGAATTTTATATTAATATTTGTTTTATATTAACTGTTGTTTTCAATATTTGTCGATAAATGTAATTACAATAGTTTTTAGAAGATATAAGGTTGTGTTGAATGTGAGTATGAGCAAGAAAGAAGTGTTGGAGCTAAGAGATCATCGGCATCACCGCTAATCCATTCGATCATCGAAGTCAAGCAAGCGTTGTGCGCGATTATTACTTGGATGGGTGACCGGCTGAAAGAGAGCGCATTTTCGAGCCGAGGAGCTGTGTTCGTGGTTCGAACACAGTTCGATCATAGTACTTGATAATCTCCTCTGGTTCTTTGCAATTGTTCACGACAATTTTTTTTCTCTGTGCTCTCAGCAAATGATACAATCAAGAGACACGGTAGTGTCTCGCGCCAAGTATACGCGAAGCGAGACAGCACCGTGACTCTTTTACGCGAACGTACAAGTTGCGAGTACCCGAGATTTTGAGATCTCAATAACGAGTGAACGGATCAAGTTCTAAGTAGGCTTGATCAATAGCTTGGGTTTAAATTATATAATAAAAGTGTTTTTATTTTTCCGCTATGTGTCCACGAGCGGAGATATTACAATGCAAAGTCCGAAATGTTAAATTTTACAATTAAGAAACGTCGTCGTTGTCGTCGCCGTCGCCGTATGGTTGCTTTTGCCTCGATAGATGGCGTTTGAGAACATCTCGAGCGTCCCCCCGGGTCCCCTCCATGACAATGTTGCTACACTGAAAAGAGACAGCATATACGCGTACGTGTGCGCTCGTCGCTCAGTGCGTTCGTGCGGACAGCGCGCTGTCAGTCATCAGTTATAACCTAGAAATACATATCGCGTTCGCGCGTAACACCGTGGTCTCTCATCGTTAAATACTACGATCGTTTAATTCAGAATAACGGTCGCGTCACGCAAGAATCGAAGTGCCCACAAGAGGCGAAATATCAGCGGGTCGGAGATATGTAGTGACAGTCGTGACCATTACTATGTTTACGCGAGCGTTACTTCTGTAGTAACTTACGATAATTCACTCCTTTACGCGGGATGAATTTTTATAAGTTACTACAGAACCCTCGTTTACGTGGAGGAATTATCGTATAAGTTACTACAGAAGTAACGCTCGCGTAAATGTAGTACGTGAGCGTTACTTCTGTAAATAGTGTGTGTGTATGTGATCATCAATATATCATATAATATTATATATTAGAAGGTGCACCCAAAATCACACACGTATGCATATGCTGTCTTGTAAATGTCTTGTAAATTGCTGTCTTGAAAAAGTTGAAGAGAACGAGAAAGTGATCTGTAGCGCAATTCGTATTGTAGGCAAGTTAAAATATTAATTGAATCGAATCCATTATATTATGATAGACGTTGATTTTATATCTTGGTGTCTGGAAATATTAATTATTCACGAAAGCAATAATAACAAAATAAATTTTGGTAAATTTTATATTCGTATTCAGCAATCTCTAACATTTCAAAAAATAATTAAATTAAATATGTTCTTCTCACACACAAAAAAGATTAGACTCTAAAACGATTAATTAATATTCAATCTAAATATATCATAATAAAAATTATAACAGCAAAATTTTTGGAAGTGTTTATTTTTAATATAACATTAACATAATTATTTATTTTTTAAACTTTTAACTGCTTAATTAAATGATTGGTAAAACTGAAGGAGAGCTCCCTCCTCACCGATTTCGATGAAATTAGGCTTAATCGATTCGTTTTTGCACAAAACGAATGAATCTGGCAGAAAAAAGCCCCGCTCGGCCCCGCGACGCGAGATATTAACTGTTAAAGTTGACGACTATCAGGTTACGAGACCTGTCATACCGACGCGATGCAGCAACTACGGACATGCTCCGCGACCACATGCGCATGCTCCGTGGTCACATGTGTAGTCGATGTACTTGAGCGCCCAACCTCAATTACATCATATATTGTTGTGTGCAATTCAAAAATATTTACAATGTCCTATTCAGTAGAGCAATTAAATAGCAATCCGTGGCTAGCGGTTCAAGATGTTGTTGGCGATGCAAAAACATGGCCCAAATTTATCCGAAAAATGTTTTGGGATAAAAATCTCAAAGATCACAATCGAATGATCCTTGTCAATTTTTCCTACTTGAATGCAGTATCCGAAGATTTTTTGCACGATATATTAGCTTTTACATTGAAAAATGCGTATACAGCGGAAAGGAAGCGCAATATTAAAGATAGATTTAGCTATTTAAATCACGAGGTAATTGTTTTAATTTCAATTGATAAGTATATATCAAATAAGTATTAATTATTATGTTTTTTATACTTTTTAGGATTTAGGACATATTCGACGCAGCCGTGCATACAGTTATCACGTTTATTTTAAGGAAATGTTAGATCTCAACTTTAATCCAATTAATAAATAATAAAATTTAATATATTGTTTTCAAGTTTGTAGTTTTGATTACAACAGAGAATATTTTTGAACACAAATTATTTCTGTTACAGATATTAAGCGTGTTGAAGTTAACAAAACAGAAATAAAATTTTTAAAGCAGAGAATAGTTGGTATATAAAAAGTACATATAAATCTGTGCTCTTCATATACCAACTATTCTCTGCTTTAACAAATTATTTCTGTGTAATTTGTTAAAGCAGAGAATAGTTGGTATATGAAAAGCACATATTTATATGTACTTTTCATATACCAACTATTCTCTGCTTTAACAAATTACACAGAAATAATTTGTTAAAGCAGATAATAGTTGGTATATGAAAAGTACATATAAATATGTGCTTTTCATATACCAACTATTCTCTGCTTTAACAAATTATTTCTGTGTAATTTGTTAAAGCAGAGAATAGTTGGTATATGAAAAGTACATATTTATATTATTTTACACAAGTTTCTCGCTGTAACCCATAATAAAGAAAAATTCATTAGTTATTTAATCGAGCATCATTTAATTGCTAAAGAAATACAGTGTCCAAAATGTGGTAATAAATTAATAATTGATACAAGTAATGTCAGATTTCGATGCCGAAAAACATATTATGAAAAGAATTCCAGCAAAAAATATGTAAAAAAACAATGTCAGTCCCAAACAAGTGCAAAATGTGATACGTGGTTTAGCAAATATTCCTTTTAAGTTGCACTTGTAGAAGCCTCCGAGACATCTGCTTCAGCTTCACCAGGGATCTTCGGTGGATACATTTCCGCAATCGTACAGAAAAAACCGCTCAACCGATCTTCGTAATCATGAACGCGTTTGAAGAGATATTCAGCTAAATATCCCACCAAGTGTGAAGTACGTGTTCCGTACCGTGGGATATTAGCTCTTACCTCTCTCCAAACGCGTTCTATGTGCTGGGTGTGGGCTCCTAAAATTTAAAAAACTGTCAATGCATTTATACATTTCTTAATTTTTCTTTAATATATCATAGTTAAAGTAAAAAATTTGTAAACTATTTAAAATGTTTATACTTACCAGTATCTGGGTCGACGAAATTCATGGAATGATTAACGGTCAGATGTTGGAAGCCTTCATTGTTTAAACAATTGTAAGACTTCCAACAATCTGACATTATCGTCGTCCCAGGTAGGATCCACTCCTTTATGATTCCCAGCAAAGTTTCTTCTGTACGATCCGGAACCGCAACAAGAAATATTTTTGTTGAATCGCGTTCATATCCACCGAAGATCCATTTCCCTTCGATAATTCGGCCACGGTTGTATTTCCTTTTGCCGATTTTAGCCTCGTCTATTTCAACAATTTTGTTGGAGCCTCCAAGTTTAGTCGAATTTTTTTCGGCCCAGTATATGCAAACCTATATCATTTTAAAATAAATTTGCTAAATATATATTTAAAATATTTATATTTCATGTATTAAATGTATCAAATTATATTTACTTCTCGGCAAAAGGAAATCCAATCAACAACCGAATGATCGGAAAGTTGTAACTCCGTGCACAAAAATCGATGTCGCGGAGGCCGTAACATTATAAAGTATGCTGTCAGTCGGCATGCGGTTTCTAAGCTTAACTTTGACTTGCTAAACCACGTATCACATTTTGCACTTGTTTGGAACTGACATTGTTTTTTTTTACATATTTTTTGCTGGAATTTTTTTCATAATATGTTTTCCGGCATCGAAATCTGACATTACTTGTATCAATTATTAATTTATTATTACATTTTGGACACTGTATTTCTTTATCAATTAAATGATGCTCGATTAAATAATTAATTAACTTTTCTCTATCGTGTGTTACGGCGAGAAACTCGTGCAGTCTCATTGTCGAATCGTCGTACGTCGAACATCGGACGCAGTGTAAATCCTTTATTGGACTCGTAAAATTAACAAAAGAGAATCAACACTTGAAATTGTTTTACTTACCGCTTGGACAGTTGTCACGTGACCTTCTTTTGCATACGCGTGCGGCTACGGAGCATGCGCATGTGGCCGCAGGGCATGTTCGTGGTCGCTACCAGTCGCTACATCGCGTCGGTATGACAGGTCTCATAACCTGATAGTCGTCAACTTTAACAGTTAATATCGCGTCGCGAGGCCGAGCGGGGCTTTTTTCTGCCAGATTCATTCGTTTTGTGCAAAAACGAATCGATTAAGCCTAATTTCATCGAAATCGGTGAGGAGGGAGCTCTCCTTCAGTTTTACCAAATGATTTATATTCAACTATTAATAATTTTTAAAATAAGCAATTTATCTAAGTAGAGACTAATTATTTTTTATTGAAAAAAATTATTATTTTTCACTAATTATTAATTTCACAGGCACACCAAAAAAAAATGTTGGTTGTTCACTAGACTACACCACCATACCTATATGTTTTCGGGATCGCTAAATCCGAATCCGTTGTCCGTTTTACCCCATCACGTCAGGTTTCGTCCCTAACCTCAAAAAATACCTCAGAATCGCTAAAATAGCGTTTTTAAAGCTGAATAGTGAACACTGGCGACTGAAATTCGTAGACAATAGACTACTTATGTTTTTGGAGATATTAAATTTGAATTTTGAAGTCGAATCAATCTTAATAGGTTAAAATTCCTTTTCAACTCTAAATATATCACAATTCTCTATTTATTTTTTCCTATGGTATCTAACTCTTTTACTCTCAAAAGATCTATGGAGTGGGTTTCTTTTACGTTTGATTCCTTTTCGCGCGTTAGGGATCCTGGTCCGATCGCAGGCGAGTCAGCCGTCCTAGGGGTGGTAAAACCCTCATACCTCCCTAGGCCTAAGTATGAGGGCTTTCCGTCTTTGACGAGGACAATGTCAACTCGTCAACGGACACACTACGGCTTCATCCTCACACCCTAACGCCCCCCTGCAGGGCAGCACGCTTCCGGCGTCGTACCTTGACAGACCGGAAAGCGAATCATTCTACACATCCTCTTTCGGGACAGTTGTCATCGCCTACAGCATCTGTCAATGTGGCAGGATTTATTCGATATGATTGCTAGTTGAACTAGCAAAACTAGACCAAAAAATACGAACAACCCATCTTATAGATGATCTTGATGAGAGATACTTAAGAATTTAGTAAAGAAGCTAGAAACTTGAAAATGGGATATCTTATTAGTTTTCGTTTATTTGGAATAAACCCATTACTCTAAGAAACTAAAGTTACGAAAGGGAGTCAAACGTAAAAGAATTTCGAGGTATTTTTTTTAGGTTAGGGGCGAATAGTGACGTGACGGCGTTTAGCAGACAACGGATTCGGATTCAGCGATCCAAAAAACATATAAATATGTTGGTCATGCTTTATTTCTCAACATGAAAAGGGCCATTTTAGCGATTCTGAGATATTTTTTGAGGTTAGGGATGAAACCTGACGTGATGAGGTAAAACGGACAACGGATTCGGATTCAGCGATCTCGAAAACATATAGGTATGGTGGTGTAGTCTAGCGAACAACCAACATTTTTTTTGGTGTGCCTGTGTTTTCAAATAAGTAGTAATTTATTTTTGACAAACTATTAATTATTTTAATAATAAAGAATTTATTTCTACTAATTACCAATTTGCAAATAAAATTAATTCATTTCCACCTAAATACTAACTTTCACGAACTAGAAATTTTTCTCTGACAAATTACGAATTCTTTAAGTAATCTGTAATTCACTTTTACCTAAATATTATTAATTTTTATGCAATTAGTAATTTTTTGTGATTTGCTAATTCAATAAAAATTTAATTTATTGTTATTGCTAATTTTGTGAATAATTAAATAATAAAAATAACAACTTCAAAAATTACTCGACCCCACTGGCCATTACTCCTTTATTCTTCCTCTTCACAACGTTTCGGCCTCAATCAGGCCCTTTTCAAATGAGATGTTATACATCAAGCAACAACTAAATCACGCATCGCCAGACGCCGCGTCCAAACCACATCGTGCGCACGCCGAAACTAAAAACGAATATGTCAAACTAGAAATGTCAAAAATAAAAACCAGAAGGAATGTCAGAATTAAAACGTAGAAGCTTACATAATTGTTGCATCGGAGGAGTGAGATAGTAAAACTCGCGAACATCGCTAGCGTAACCGTGAAGAAACTTATTTTCTCCACACGGTCCGCAACGTGCCATATTCAAAGTCGCACTGACAAGAATCATACACAATGACGAATTACATTACAATTAAGTCGTGTTCCCAAAATACCGCAGGACAGGCTAAGATCAAACAAGTTACCGTGTTCTGAAAGTATACAAAGACAAACCGAAATCCTACACAGCCTCGATGACTCGATCGTATATTGCGGGCAAATTCTCCGTGCCTTTTTGGAGGTTGACCGCATCTTTGCACTTCTTGATAAAAAACATGTTGAATATCATGTATTTCTGTGCACATCGTACATTGGCACTCTTTCTGTATTATAACGACATCTAACGTCTACCGGTGCCCGCGATATACTTCCCCTTTTTGGGCACGTTCGCGCATCGTGTTCATGTATTATCGAGACCTGTCCGTCTCTCGACTCTCACTCTTTCGAACGATCGCGGACACGATACTTGTGTTGTGTACTCACGTTCCGTGCGCGCCGGATAGACTCACTTACATCAATAAATTCGTGTTGTATTGTCAATATCTCGCGATCTCGATAATTTCCTATACCGAACCTTTCGATAAACAGACGGGAATCTCAACAAAACATTTCAGAGATCTCCCTTTTTTTGAAATGTCTTTCCTTGTGCAGAACTTTCGGATTGAGCCAATCGAAATCGTGATTGTGCGCGAGGCGATGTTTCGTAACAACCGAATGGTCGTTATCGTGCTTTTTGATGTCATTTCGATATTCTTTTACACGTGTCTCTAGATGCCTCTTAGACCCAATTTCACCAACCATGGTTAGCTTAACCGACGGTTAAAGTTAGCAGGATTGACCAATAGAAATGAATCTATTGGATTTCTATTGGTCAATCCTGCTAACTTTAACCGTCGGTTAAGCTAACCGTGGTTGGTGAAATTGGCCCTTAGTCTGTCCAATGTAACATGAGCTGCAGTTTACGCAATCAATTTCATAAACTAGTTCAGTCTGTTTGAGAGGCTGCAGTCTGTCCTTACCCTTTTTAATTACGCAATTTAACTTCTTCGGGACTGTAAGAAGTGTCTTAAATTTGACACCTCTCATTGTACGTTCAATATTCGCACTAAGACCTTTAACGTACGGTACCGTCATAAAATCGGCGAGATCCCGACGCACAGTGGCGGATTGATAGGGAAGCCTACGAAGCTTAAGCTTCGGGCCTCCAACGAAAGGGGGGCCCCCCAAACGAGCGCACCATCTCCCGGCTTTCAACGCGTAACTTTTCACGAGTTCACGCTAGAGAAAAACATACCCTGGAGACGACAATGGATGCGTTCCGAAATTCACTGCTAGTGCCGAAAATCTATAGTATACGTGACGTGAACTGTAGATTTTCAGTACTGGCAGTGAATACTGGAACGCATCTACAAATGTTGCTAGCTAGTAACCCTAAAAAGTAAAGTCTCCTATTGGATATCAGATCGTTGTATGTCAGATGTCAGATACAGTGTGAATTCTCCATAACCTAACCTAACCTAAGATTGGCAAAAGTAATTCTTAGATCTTGTTATATGGGATTTCCCTTTTGGTTACCTTCTCACACCTCGAAGTGTACTTTGAAAGGTCATCGTTCCTCTAATTACCTCACAATTTATACATGCAGAAAAAACGAAAATCTTTGCAACGTATTGAATGTTTGATGGAGTATGATGTATGTTGTAAATAAAATTTCTAAATATTATTTTGTAAGTTGATTTCATATTTTACTTTCTTTCTATCTTGTTTCTCACAATTGTTTACTTTAGTGAATTATTATTATTTTAGGGAAGATTTATTGAAAATGTCTGAACACAAACGCAAATATCTGAGCGGAAGTCATAAGAGGAAATTGAAAGAACAGAAAGAAGTAGAACTAGCAAAATGCCAAAAACTGTCAAGTTTCTTTTCATATATACCTTCTACTTCGGCTTCTCAGAGTTCTCAAAATGATTTTGGAAGTCATACAAATAATGAACAAAACGTCGAGGAAAATTTAGCAACAGGTATAGAAGAATATAAAAAAGGAGAAAAAATTATTCAGTATGCCGATCCAGTTATCCAAGAGAAGAGTACGGAAGACAAAACTAATAATGATATAATTAGAGCAATAGAAGACTTTGTTCAGTATAGAGACTTAGCATTATGGCCTGATTCACTTAATACGGAATTTGTCAATAATTGTCTTTCAAAAGAAGCATCGTTTTTTCACAATAGAAAGCAAGATAACCTTTATATTGATTCAAATAAATATTATAAAGATCAAAGCAGACAATTTAGTAATAAGTATTTCGAAAAATGTTTAAAAAATGGACAGAAATTGATTAGATCATGGTTATGTTATTCCAATAGTAAGGGATGCGTTTATTGTTTAGTATGTAAATTATTCTCAGTGTCACAGACATCTCTTAGAACAACCGGTTATTCCAATTGGGTTAATATACTCCGTACTTTAGACGAACATGAAGAATCCCCAGATCATAAAAAATCAATGCTAATATGGTTAATACGAAAGGAGAACAAAACTGTTATTGATAAGCAATTTGAAAAACAGATTAAAAATGAATCGGAATATTACTATAATGTCCTAACGCGTGTTGTTGCCATTATTAAATTTCTAAGCGAAAGAGGATTGTCATTGAGAGGTCACGATGAAAAGTGGGGATCTCCACATAACGGTAATTTTATGGGGCTTGTCGAATTGATTGCAGAATTTGATCCTTTTTTACGAGAGCACATTGTAAAATCTCAACAAAATAAAATGCTAAGTTATCTATCAAAAACTATTTATGAAGAGATAATTGAAATAATGGGAAAACGAGTTTTACGACAGATTGTTAATGACATTAATGGAGAAGACACAAAATATTACTCAGTCATTGCTGATTCAACACCGGATTTAGCACATACAGACCAACTTGCAATAATTGTACGATACTGTACAAAAGGAAAAATTTACGAAAGATTTTTATCGTTTTTAACTATTTATAGTCACGCGGGTTTTTCTTTATTCAACACTTTAAAAAGTTTTTTAGAAAAAATAGGACTTCCTATTGAGAACTGTCGTGGCCAGTCTTATGACAACGCTGCAAATATGAGCGGAAAATATAACGGATTGCAAGCACATTTAAAAGAGACAAATAAGTTTGCTGATTATATACCTTGTGCCGCACATTCTTTAAATTTAGTTGGGACAGAGGCAGTAAATATTGTACCTTCTATCACAAGTTATTTTGGTATTGTTCAGCAATTATATGTATTTTTCTCGGCATCTACGCATAGGTGGGATATATTAAACCAACATGCAAATTTGCCCTTTTCCATAAAAAATCTTAGTCAGACAAGATGGTCTAGTCATTATGAAGCTATACATGCCTTAAGAATGAGTTACGACAAAATTTTAGATACTTTAAAAAGTATTTTTCAAAATGATTTAGAAAAGACAGATTGTCAAATGGAAGCCAAAAATTTATATAACAAACTTTTGAGACTAGAAGTTGCTGTATTAACAGTACTTTGGGAAGAAATTCTTGAGAGATTTAATAAAACTAGTAAAACATTACAATCTCCTGGTTTAGATTTATGTGAAGGTTATGCTCTAATTTCATCTCTTGAATCATTCGTAAAAGCCATCAGACAGGATTGTAATGAAAAATTAATCGAGTATGAATTAAAAGCAACGGAAATGAGTTCAAACATTGAAAAAAATTATAGCGACCTAAATCAAAGAATTAAAACAAAAAAATACTCAGACGGTAAAAAAGGTAAAAATACACTCACAGGGAGAGATAAATTCCGTGTTGAGGTAGTCAATATGTTGTTAGATTCATTAATTTCAGAACTAAATAAAAGAGGAGAGGTATACGAAAAGTTAGGAAAAAAATTTAAATTTTTAATAGATATAGGAAATACAACTATTTCAAATATTGATGACGAAAGTATTAACTTCATTACAGCATATTATAATATTGACATAGACCAAAATTTAAAAAGTGAATGCATACAGTTTAAAGAATACATCAAATTATCTAAAAATTTATCTGAAGAAAAAATTTTAAGATGTCCAAATATATTAAGTTTAATTTATGAAAAAAGTCTTATAGATATTTTTCCAAATCTCTATACAATTTTGAAAATTTATTTGACACTGCCGATAACGAGTTGTGAAGCAGAAAGAGGCTTTTCTAAATTATCTTTTATAAAGAATAAATACAGATCTAAAATGAGAGATGAAAGACTAAATTACTTATCAATTCTTTCAATAGAGAATGACATTACAAGAACAATTACTTATGAAGAAGCCTTAAAAGAATACGCAAACGCCAAATGTAGAAAAAAATTAAGAGTTTAACTACTTTTTTAAATTCATATCTTTAGTATATATAGCTAGAGACCCTCTAGTAAGAGTTTGGACACACGCCCCAAACATGGCATTTTTTGTACAAAGCCAATCAGTGAACACCAGGTTCGTGTGTCCAGGACTCTGACTTAAGGGGGTCTTTATACTCTATATATAGTCAATTATTCTAAAAAATGTAATTTGTTTTTGTTTAACCGTTAAACGTTTATAGTATTGATAAATACTATTTATTATAAATGTTCTACTAATAAAAATGTATTCCATTCAAATTGTATATTTATTAATATTTTAATTTTTTATGAACTGTTACCTATAGAAGAGAAAATTATGATAATGTCAAAATAACGAGAAAACGATCGAATCATAAGTTAGTTTTTTCGTTATATTTTAATGTTATTATAATTTTCTCTTCTGACCGGATAAGAGGCCCCAAAATAATATTAGCTTCGGGCCCCGAAAAGTCACCATCCGCCTCTGCCGACGCATACCGGAGTCTGCACTTGAGTCAGCTGAACTATCTCTTTTCTTTAGCTCACCGAGCCGGACATTAATATATTTATTGAGAACCTCAGCCGGAAAACAATTATTTAAAAGAATTTTTCTGACCGTTGAGACATTGTCGGAGTGGAACCGGTTATTGGAAACCAGAATGGCTCTATCCACAAGATTCCGTATGATATTAACCTTATATTTAAACGGGTGGTTTGAGAAATAATTAATATACCGTCCCGAGAATGTCGGTTTTCTGTACCAATTAGTTATTAAAGAGTTGTTTTCTCGAATCACAGTGGTATCCAAAAAATTTAATACGCCGTTTGTTTCCAATTCATACGTAAACTTTAACCTGATGTGATAATTATTAAATATTTTGAGTAGCTCATCGATTTTCGACCGTGGAACCACCGCAAAAATGTCATCAACGTATCTACGGTAAAAAGATATAGCAAAACTCAACATTTGCAGACAGTGTGTCTCCAGATCCTCCATAACCAAATCCGCGAGAATCGGGGAGAGGGGAGATCCCATCGGACTACCGAAAATCTGCTCATAAAATTGTCCGTCGAAACAAAAGCTGGTGGAACTCACGATCAAGTCTATCGCGTACGTGAATTGAGGAAGACTAAGATCGGTCTTCTTCGTGATATGACGCCATCGCTTCTCTATTGCTTTGATGACAAGATCTTTGGGAATATTAGTGAAAAGAGCAGTCACATCTAACGAGACCAAAACTTCGTCATCCTCAACTCTTACACCGCCAATCATTTCAGCGAAAGACCAACTATCCTTGACATGTGAACAAGGTTTAGGTACGGATTTGTCAAGAATGTCATGTAACAACCTAGCCACACCATACATTGGACTCCCTAACGCAAAAACAATAATACGGAGCGGGAAGCCACTCTTATGGCTTTTCGGCAATCCGTAGCATCTTGGGAAATTCCCATTGGTACAATTAAGTTGTTTGTATACCTGATCACTGATGATGCCTCTGTTATACCAAGCTTTAATTAATTCATTAATCTTTGTAGTTATTCTTTTTATCGGATCCTTGTTTAATTTTTTATAAGTAGAACTGTCACTGAGCGAAACGGTCATTTGATTGAAATACATGTTCCTGTCCATAATTACAGTTACTTGGCCTTTGTCCGCTTTAGTAACAAAGACATCATCATTCTCCCAAAGAAATGTTACGCAAAAATCGAACTCCTGCAAAATGAATCTCTCTATGTGCCTAATGTGCTTGTCATTACTTAAAAACTTATACAATGAATTGGCTATACGGATACGCGCTTCTTCCAACAAATCTTCATCAATTCTATACATATTACACTCAAAATTCTTGATTATGTCCACAACAGTCCCTACACGGTCTATTTTGTCCTTAGGATTAATAGGAAGAGCAAATCTATCTTCCAGACTCAGAAATTTTAAATTCTGTCTGGAATCTGTTTTTTACTCGTATTTACAATCCATTTATTATGGTCAAAGTTTAAAAAGGAATTATACAAAGGAATCTGTGTAGACACAATCGAGTTAAACTTATTACGCAATCTTTCACTGACCGATCTACTGAATCTGGATATAAAATCACTATTGTATTTGAAAAAATCAAGAGACACGATAGTGTCTCGCGTCAAGTCACAGCAAAGTTTTTTCAATTTTTCAAAATCACAGGAAAGCGAGACCGACCGTGACTCTTTTACTCGACGCGACGGGTTGCGAGTACTCGAGATGTTGAGATCTCATATAACGAGTGAACGGATCAAGTTCTAAGTAGGCTTGATCGATAGCTTGGGGTTCGAATTGGGGGGGTATCTCCTATAACATTTTCCGCTACGTGCCCTACGAGCGGAGATATTGCGACGTAAAGTTGAAATTAAAAAAAAGGTTAAAAAAAGGCGTCAAGCCACACGCGTTTGAAGAAAGTGGTTATCTCAAAAAGAACCGATGAGTTATCTTTGTACCTAAAAAAATCGAAGTATCTCTGTACCTAAAAAAAACTGATGAGGTATTTTTATACTTCTAAAAAACCGATGTGGTATGTTTGTATTTTCACAAAAATAAATGATATCTATAAATTGCGTCAAGTATAAAATAAATATATATATTCTTCGGAAAATAACTGTTGTATTATTTTTAAAAAATATCTTTGTATTTAAGTGTCTTCTTACACAAGTCATAATAGCTTCATTTTTCCTTACAGACATTATAATATAACCAAATTCCGTTACCTAACTCAACCCAAGTGATATGTATTTAAATAAATCTTTAAATTGCGTTAATCAGAAAGAGAAGATACAATTACAAAATTTTTAATCCAACACAGGAATACAAGGTATTTAAATGCAAAGATATTAATTGCAAAGATAAAAAACTGTTAAAGAAGTAACAATAAAAAATGCAAATATTTTATTAAAATTAAAAAAAAAATTTGTACAAAAACTTGACGCTGCTTTTTTAAAAAAGGTAATTTTGTTGTGACTGGAGTAAAAAAGCAGCGTCAAGTTTTTGTACAAAAATTTTTTTTATTTTAATAAAATATTTGCATTTTTTATTGTTCTTTAACAGTTTTTTATCTTTGCGATTAATATCTTTGCATTTAAATACCTTGTATTCCTGTGTTGGATTAAAAATTTTGTAATTGTATCTTCTCTTTCTGATTAACGCAATTTAAAGATTTATTTAAATACATATCACTTGGGTTGAGTTAGGTAACGGAATTTGGTTATATTATAATGTCTGTAAGGAAAAATGAAGCTATTATGACTTGTGTAAGAAGACACTTAAATACAAAGATATTTTTTTAAAAATAATACAACAGTTATTTTCCGAAGGATATATATATATTCATTTTTTACTTGGCGCAATTTATAGATATCATTTATTTTTGTGAAAATACAAACATACCACATCGATTTTTTAGAAGTATAAAAATACCTTATCGGTTTTTTTTTAGGTACAGATATACTTCGATTTTTTGAGATACAAACATACCACATCAGTTTTTTTTAGGTACAAAGATACCTCATCGGTTTTTTTGAGATAACTACTTTCTTCGAACGCGTGTGACTTGACGCCTTTTTTTTACCTTTTTTTTAAAAAGGTAATTTTGTTGTGATTAGATATTACGTCATGTGGTAAGCTAGCTCGCAGTCGATTCTCGATATCAACAATTTTCGAACGTAAAAATGTTAAATGACAATTCGTGTCACTAATTTCAAAATTAAGAAGTTTCTTCTGTACAACCTTCTTAAAGCGTTCAAATTCGTGGTTAACGCTATTACTATGGAATTCGATGTTCAGACGGAGGCGGTGAATGTGCGAAGGTAACACGTCATATCTCCTACATCGAAGCATAAATGTCAATTGTTGGCTTGCTGCGTTGATCCTGCGTTTGGTATTAATCCATGATTTCAAAAGAGCTGTGGATTCAGATCCAAACCGTCTTGTGATGTACTTGAAATATCCTTTATTCCCACAAAACATCATCTTTTTGGTCGCTTGATGTATAACATCTCACTTGAAAAGGGCCTGATTGAGGCCGAAACGTTGTGAAGAGGAAGAATAAAGGAGTAATGGCCAGTGGGGTCGAGTAATTTTTGAAGTTGTTATTTTTATATGTACTGGCGAACCTAATATACTGGATTAAATAATAAAAAATAAAAATTCTTTTGCCGATCCCTGCTTAATATACTACAAAATGCGTGATATCAGTACAAAATTACCTTTTTCAAAAAAAGGTTAAAAAAGGCGCTAAGTACACGCAATGTATTTTGCAAATTCAAAAATCTAACCCAAGTGATAGTTTAATTTCTCCTTAACAAAATTATCACATCACAAAATTATGTTATCTAACTTAACCCAAGTGACACGTATTTCAAAAAAAGATGTTGTTAAGGATCGAACATATTCTCGATGTAATCGGGTCGCGAGGCTGACTGCTACATGCCTGCTATCAGTCTCGTGGCACGGATTCGATCCGCACGGGGTTGTCGATCACGCCGTCCCGCGTGGCCGATCACGCGTCGATGCCGCCCCACGTACAGGTGCGCGTATGTCGGCATTATCGAGAATCGGAGCACGGCGCAACTCCTGACACGCGCAGTGTCTTTGTTCGCGAAAATTGTGCCCACAGCGCAACTCCGTCAATCGTCGGATCAATCAGAGAGCGCCGCGTTCCGGATCTCGCCTTCGTTTCCATCCCTCGAGAACCCTCCCGGCGGAAGAGAACGATCGCAAGTCAGACTCATTTCACACGTCTCTGAATCAAGTTATCTCGGCATAACAGCAAACATTCTTTGTGCGTGGTTTCTCCACCGATTCGTGCGCGGCATCGCCGCCCAACCATCTCAGCAAAGTGCGTGAGTGTCAAGAGACTTTACATTCTCTACGAGATTGATCATCGAGCTCATCAAAGGAGCTCGCCCCGGATTACTGTCGTCGTGTCGCGTTTGCGCTCAGAGTCTGCCTCTCGGACAAGATTTCCTCCGTCAGACCGCAATATTTCCGTCGTAAGGGCATCAAGCTGATGCTCAGCAAGATCTCCGTCTCGCGTTTGCGGCAGACTACTGACTTTTCAAGATTTTCGAGCGATTCGAACGGCAGTGTCTGTGAAATTCACCACGAGTTCCCGGCGCAAATCAAGTAGATGTCTCCCCCAAATCTTTGGCTTCGATAAATTGTCTCGCTGTTCCAACATTTGCTAATACAGATTTTTCCCAGTAGCCTTGTACATCTGTAGGAGGTGGATCTTCAGAACGCCTGTGAATCCACATCACAAAAGCTATTGCGTGCTTGCAACCGCCTATAGGAAAATAAATTATATAAGTTAATTAATATTTGTTATAATACACATTAAGTAAACTGATCATATACAAAATCAAAGATTTATAGATCAAACCTACCACTTGAAGCAGCACAATCTTGACATTCCACATTAATAATATAATTGATTCATTTTCTTCATTAACTGTTACAATAACAGAATATGCTTTATTTCGAACTCGGCGGTGTTCAGGACAAACTTTGGCTTTATATAACTGTATGTTGTGTGATTACGTATGTTTCGAATAACCGCGCGTATTAGAGTTGCGGCGCCACTACAGGCGCGACCAATGAGTAGCGTAGGCGCCACTACAGGCGCGACCAATGAGTAGCGTAGGCGCCACTACAGGCGCGACCAATGAGTAGCGTAGGACGGCGATCGTAGGTTGGTACCTCGCCGATTACCGCGCGGAAGAAAGCAGACTTCCGGGAGGACACGAACGAAACACGAACGAAGTCACACGTGCCTTGTCGTGCTCTCCGATATTATTCGCGTCAGTGAATAAAGTAAAGTGTTAAGAAGCATACATACGAGATATTATTTACCGGCACCTACACAACAAAGAATGGCGACGAGGATGGGATCGCTGGCAGCAGGCTGGTGAGGAGAGTACGCCGTCGTGTGTGCAAGAGAAGACGAGGGCTGCGTGCGTTACGGTTACGTGCAACGTGCGGCAGCGGACATTGTGCGTTGTCCTTACCTCGAATTTCGTACTTCATACGAACATACATACGTGCCATACGTGCTTACATACGTGCCTACATACGAACCTTTATATGTGCATACATATTTCGAGACAATTCGATACGTAATTTCGACAAAATGGCGGAAGTGGTGATGCATGGAAGTTTCTCGATCGACACCTTCGAGCCAGCAACCACCGAATGGAATCGTTGGCTACAGAGATTCACAGCCGCGATTAAAATTTTCAAAATACCGGACAATCAGAAAGTGTTATATTTATTACACTACGTCGGGTCAGCAGCGTTCGACGTGATCTGTAATCGGCTGGCGCCGACGGATCCATATATGAGTACATTTGACGAACTGATCGCCAGTTTCGGTGAGTTTTACGCGCCTCAACCTTTGGAGATTGCGGAGAATTTTTGTTTCTACCAGAGAAAGCAGAAAGAAGAAGAAACGATCAAAGAGTACGTGGCTGCGTTGCACAAGTTAAGTGTGCACTGCAATTTTGGTGCGTACTTGAAGACAGCATTAAGGAACCAGTTTGTCTTTGGCCTGGCAAGTCAACGGGCCCAGTCGAGACTGCTGGAAACAAAGGACCTAACCTTCGATAAAGCCGTCCAGGTTGCGACAGCGATGGAGCTGTCAGAAAAAGACGCTCGTCAACTACACATGGGGACAGCGGCGATCGAATATCTGGGTGCCAAGAGCAACAAGGGAGAGAAGAAGCAGCCCCGGAAAAAGAAGCCGGCAAAGAAGCCATCCAAGGAGAAGAGCGAAAATAATACAGCTAATGTCGGTAAACCTAATGTTCAAAAACCTGTTGTAAATGCGAATACTAATATTTCTTGTTATAGATGCGGTGGCAACCATTTTGCGAATAAGTGCTCTTTAGATCGCGGTATCAAATGCACTAACTGCGGGACAGCAGGCCACCTGCGGAAAGTTTGTTTTGCAGCGAGACATGCGACTACGAATATAGTAGAGGAAATTGCGTTACTGGAACATACAGAACATCGTGAAAAATATTACGAGACATTCAGAATTGAAGGTAAATCACTGCGTTTCGAGGTAGATAGTGGACCGGCAGTTTCGGTAATCAGTACAGATACCGTACGAAAGTATTTTCCGCATAAAAAGTTACAACCTACAAATGTAAAATTAATTAATTTTTGCAAAACCTCGGTAAAAGTAGTCGGGATAATTTCAGTATCGGTCGCGTGGCGTGGCAGTCTGGTCAATCTAAATTTGTACGTCTCTACCGTGAATCGCGAGCCTCTAGTGGGACGTGAATGGATTAGGCAATTACAATTGCAGCTTACAAATTCGATTAATACAATTAATGATACATGTGCTATACAAAAACTAGATTACAAAAGATACTACAATGTTATCGCAATAAATTACATACGGAATCTACAAAAATTAAGGGTTTTCAAGCTAAACTGACAGTAAAGGAGAATACAACTCCTGTATTTCTGAAACCACGAACTGTGCCTTTTAAGTTGTTACCGTTAGTAGAGAAGGAGTTGCAAACGCTAGTACGAGACGGAGTACTTGAGAAAGTGAATACTTCGCGGTGTGCTACACCCATCGTGCCCGTACTTAAAAAAAATAATAAAATACGCCTGTGTGGTGATTTTAGTATAACGCTTAATTCTAACTTACTGGTGGATGAGCATCCTCTTCCTACCACTGAGTTATTCGCATCAATGGCAGGAGGAGATAAATTTACAAAAATAGTAGTAAATAGCTTGAAACAAGCCTATTTACAAATGGAAGTTCGTGAAGAAGACCGCGAGTTAATAACATTGAATACACATAAGGGTCTTTACAGGAGCACTAGGCTCATGTACGGTATTGCATCTGCGCCTGCAATTTGGCAGCGCGAAACAGAAAATATATTACAAGGAATTGACGGTATTTCAATTCTCTTGGATGATATTAGGATTACCGGGCCTAATAATGAGATTCATCTCAACCGTCTCGAACAGGTGTTGCAACGCCTAGCCAATGCTAATATACGTATCAACGAAGAGAAATGTGAATTTTTCAAAGATAGCATAGAATATTGCGGATACAGAGTCGATAAAGAAGGCATACATAAAACGGTTGGAAAAATGCAGGCAATTGACCAGATGCCACGACCCAAAAATGTAACAGAGTTACATTCCTTTTTAGGAATGGTTAACTATTATGGCCGTTTCATAAATAATTTAAGTACAATTCTTACACCGTTACATACCCTTCTACAGAAGGACATTCCGTTCAAATGGTCACGTGATTGCGAGCGAGCCTTTCAAGAGGCCAAGCATCATTTTAAAAGCGACACAATATTAGTACATTTCGATACGAAATTACCGCTCATTCTTGCTACGGACGCGAGCCCTTACGGTGTCGGGGCAGTCTTATCGCATCGTTATCCCGATGGCACTGAGCGTGTTATACAGTATGCGTCACAAACTTTAACGAATACGCAGAAAAAGTACGCGCAAATAGACAGAGAAGCTTATGCGATAATATTTGGAATCCGAAAGTTTCATCAATATTTATACGGAAATAAGTTTACCCTCTACAATGACAATCGGCCTTTGGTGCAAATTTTTTCACCTTCCAAGGCTTTACCTACGTACACAGCATTAAGAATGCAACATTATGCAGTTTTTCTACAAGGATACACTTTCGAGATCAAATACAAGAATTCTAAGCTTAATAGTAACGCCGACTGTCTATCACGCTTGCCTATCGGTTGCGAATCTGCTGCAAAGTACGATATAGTGGATATCTTCGAGTTGGAAATATTACAGGATATGCCAATCTCGGTAGACAGGTTAGCACGCGCTACTAACGAGGATACACAATTACGAGAGATATTAAATGCGTTACGAAATAAACAAGACATTCCTGCAAAATTACGTTTCAATATTAATCAGGCTGCGTTCAGCATCCAACAGGACATACTTTTATGTAATGAAAAAATTGTTATACTAAGTTCAATGCGTGAACAATTACTGCGAGAGCTTCACAAGAGTCATTTTGGTATTGTCAAAATGAAGGCACTGGCGAGAAATTTATACTGGTGGCCTGGTCTCGATCGAGCTATTGAAGAAATAGCGAGAGCTTGTAGTATTTGTAATACATACCGAAGCGATCCACCTAAAGTGGAGGTACACGAATGGGAACCTGCAAAGGCATCTTTCGAGAGAGTACATGTTGATTACGCGGGACCTTTTATGAATACGTACCTGTTCGTATTCGTAGATGCTTTTTCAAAATGGCCTTTCGTGTATCCAGTCAAAGATATGACCGCGAGTACGACTATTCGAGTATGCAAGGAAATTTTTACAGATTTCGGGTTGCCAGAGACAATGGTAATGGACAACGGACGTAACTTTAGATCGTCCGAATTCCTAAGATTCCTGACGACTTGCGGAATCAAACCTAAATTTACAACACCTTATCATCCGTCTACCAACGGACAGGCTGAACGTTTCGTACAAACTGTAAAAAGTTCCTTACGCAAGATACTTACCGATCCGAGAAATAGAGGACTAAGTTTAGACGATGCATTACGTACTTTTCTCGTGCAATATAGAATAACCTCCCATTGCGTTACAGGGGTGGCTCCGGCTGAATGGATGTTCAAGCATCAAATGCGTTCACGTTTTACAGTTAACTTGTCAACGGAACCAAAAATTGTTACAAGCGTTAATGTAGATAAGAAGTTTCGAGAATTTTCGGTGGGGGAAACGGTGCGATGCCGCAACTACAGAGGTTCACTTAAGTGGAAACGCGGCGAAATTATTTATCGTACAGGGAAGTTACACTACCGAGTTAGACTTGATGACGGCCGAATTTGGGAACGGCACGTGGATCAACTTCTCCGTTCGGGGGAATACAGGGATCACTCGGGAGAACCAGGAACAGAAATGGACGCGAATCCACACGGTGCGATGGAGGAGCGTGAGAACGAGGCAATGCCACAAAATATTGGCGATGCAGAAGTACAGTTGCCGGCCGAACCGGCGGAAGGTCCACCACCTCAAATAGAGGAAGCAGTAGCTCCAGAGCCTGCGCAAAGAAGGGTACTTCCGGAGCGAAATAGGAGGCCGCCAGCGTGGTTGGCAGACTACCGTTAGTGCGAAAACGTTTTAGTGTATAACTTCCTTCCACGGAGGGAAGAGTGTTGTGTGATTACGTATGTTTCGAATAACCGCGCGTATTAGAGTTGCGGCGCCACTACAGGCGCGACCAATGAGTAGCGTAGGCGCCACTACAGGCGCGACCAATGAGTAGCGTAGGACGGCGATCGTAGGTTGGTACCTCGCCGATTACCGCGCGGAAGAAAGCAGACTTCTGGGAGGACACGAACGAAACACGAACGAAGTCACACGTGCCTTGTCGTGCTCTCCGATATTGTACGCGTCAGTGAATAAAGTAAAGTGTTAAGAAGCATACATACGAGATATTATTTACCAGCTAGCACCTACACAAAACTGTACATATTGAATTTTCTCTTTTTACACAAACATAACCTATTGCGGAATCTCCATAGTTTTGTCGAGAAGAACTAAAATAACAACAAATAAATGTGTAACGCATATTAACAATATTGTAAAAGATAAATATAATCAAATTTTAATATATTTTCTTATGTTAAAAACTATAACTTACACGTTCATTTTTGCATTGCGGACGTCAGCAGCATTAAAGTTGTCATTATTTTTCACATATTCACATACCATAAACATGTCTACTTTTGGTAAATTATTGGAATTACCTTTTACAAAGCCCGAATCAACCATTTTTTATTTTATCTCAAGAAACTCGAATAAAAGTATAAACTCTTTACTTCGCTATATAACACCGTCTGAAACTTCTCGTCGTGACGTCACATCACCTTCGGTTAACTTCGGACGTTTCCGGGGCATCATCGGATAGTTTGAATATTCATGTTTTAAAACGCTTTAATTATTAATAAATTCACGTTTTTTAAAGCGAAAAAAATTATTTACAATACAATTTATGTATAAACTATCATATTATGTTTTTCAAAAATCGTTTTTGACCCAATTATTTTTCAAAGCAATATATATATTTTCTTTGCAATTGGCGCAATTTAAAGATTTTACATCTTTTTTTGAAATGCATGTCACTTGGGTTAAGTTAGGTAACATATTTTTGTGATATGATAATTTTGTTAAGGAGAAATTAAATTACCACTTGGGTTAGATTTTTGAATTTACAAAATACATTGCGTGTACTTGGCGCCTTTTTTTTTACCTTTTTTGAAAAAGGTAATTTTGTACTGATCGTATCCACTTGAAATTTTCATAGAAATTCTGATTAATAATATGAAAATTCTGAGAAATTTTTCCACCAGCACATAATCTGCTCAATTTCTGCTGTCAATCTTGTTGGAAGGCAATGACAGATTATAGAAGTCTTTAGTTAGTTTTTGAAAGACGCGCCAGTTTGTCATGCGCGTCTTCTCGAGATGTCTCTCGCTATTACCGTTTCCATTTTCTTCTTTACCACGCGCAACGAGAGAGCGCTCGTTTCATTACGTATTTTTCCGTTCTGCCGAGCTAACCGTTTTGTACAAGAGGAATGAAATATACTTTTGCAGTTCGTCAATTAGCTTGTGTGGCTTACTCTGTTCACCCCAATATATTACAACAAATCTGCCAGCAGATTCTGTTAGGAGGCCCTGCTCGGTCGCCAATCTTCTCTCAGATTTGTTGGCAGAATCTGCTAGATTTCTACCACCAATCTGCTGTCTGATTATGTTAGCAGAACCGTGCTGGCAGAACATGAGATGAATGCAGACGCAGTTAATGTCAGTCTGCTGATCAAATGTGTTGCCAATCTGCCGACAGACTGCTATCATTTTGCTTACTGGAAATGAGGTTATTATAGTTTAAAAAATGTATAAATGTGTAAAGTTTTTAAGTAACTTCTATTCTATATTTTTAATTACATTTTTATTTTATTTTATTTCAACGATTGATAATCTGATATTTGTAATTATCCAAAAGTAATATATTAAAATAATTGTTGCTTTATACAAAAGTTTTAATTCGAAGAAACGTAAAATTTCTAGTAAATAAAGTATTCATAAAAGATTCGAATATATTTGATACAGATTTGCGTCCACCTGGAAGTAAAATATTCTTCTTTTTCGAAGTACTCATAGAAGGTTTAAATCCTCATTTCGTCCAAGTTCAAGTCTATTTAAAAGTACTGTTTTTATTTTTCGAAGTAATCATAGACTATACGTATACATAGCGGCTTGTAATCCAATTTAAAAACTACCATATACCCAGATAGTCAAGCGTGTTAGAGCATATTGAGCAAACTAATACATTGCATGTGTTTTCATATATTTGCTGTAAATTTGCTGACATCGAAATAGAACACGTTATAAATACAACTACATGACTGCTTATACATGCAATCAGTTGACGCAATTTCAAGAGCAAACGGTCCGCAATATTGGTACGTTATGTTGTCTGCAACATGTCAGCAACATGACAGCAATGAATGATTCATTGTTCCATCTTAAGCATCATGATGCAAACGTGACGACAACAACACATATATAATGATTTCCATCCGTTATTGTGTATATGTCATCAAGCTATGAAGTTTTTTAATTGTATCTCGTTGCTAACGAAATGTTGACAATATGAAATTGTCACAAATCCCTCACAAATTGATGCTGTCACGTTGCAATCAATTTGCTGTTAATAGAAATATAATTCATATGAGTTCAACCCGACAAGCATAATGCTGTCTCACCTTGTCCCGAGTTTGTCAAAATTAGTTGCATTAACGATAAGCTGCTTGTTGGCAACATGGCAGCAAACTTACAGCATTTGGCTATCTGGATAGGGGAGACCGGGGCTAGACCGCTAGTTTTTTTTCGGTGCCGATTTTTAACAACAAAATAAATAATTTAAGTTAAAATTGGTATACCACTGTAAAGAGTGAACCTTTAGCTACAAAATTTATACAGGAAATTTTTATCTACGTCGCTTTGTTTAACCGGTATAGAGCAAAAACGACAACGGTGCAAAAATTGAAATCTCAAAAATGCCGGGGTTGAACCGATACCCCCCCGGGGTAAATCTGTTACACTACATTTTCAATACATATACGTATATCTAATCCTGAAAAATGATAGGATACATTTTAATAATTGTTTTTTAAGAGAAAAATAAAAATTTATTTCAAATTTTTATGCGAAACATTAAAAAATAATTGTTTTACCTATTCCATAAAACAATCAAGGCACGTGAATACAGATCCTGACAAGCGCACGCATGTGTTGTGTGCCCTACGCTCGCACGCAATGCACTGTTTCCCATATGCTCTGCTTGTCAACTTCTTTGAGCACACGCAGCACGTATTATCCAAGTCTTCGTCAGAATCCGACCGCTGCTGCTTCCTTGATTTCGATTTACTCGTCGAAGGCTGCGGTTCTGTTTGTGTGGCATTTTTTTTGGGCCGGCCTCTTAATTGTTTTGCGGCTGCGGAAACGATCATTTTATCTTTTCTCACCGCAAGAACTGCCTTCTTGAGTTGCTCCTTGTCGACGGGAGTAGTTTTGCGACTATACGTGCGTACCATTTCCCTCCTATACAACTGACGCACGTGCAAGGGATGACAGAATCACGCCGCTCGAGGGAAACCTAACCTGAAATCGCCGTGAGCTGAAGTCGTGCGCCCGGCGCGCCACAGTGACGAGACTAGCGGACCAGCCCCGGGTGCTCACTAGCGGATAAGCCCCAAACATAAGTTTCAGGTTTGATCGCCCACGAAATATTAGACATCAACGATAATGAAAAAACTACACTGGATTCGTGTTCAGCATGCATTACTCTTTATAATCACTTATTTTGAGATTCGGTGATACAATAATATTCAAGATATTACAAAATTTCCACGCGCAGAAAATTTCACTTTCACCTTCCGAAAACACGTTTGCCCTCGTAAAAATCATAACACGGCAGGTAACCTGCCGAAACTCCGTTGGTCACATGGGTACCATAAGCAGCATTTACAATGTTAATAGCGAGTTCGCACAATATACAGGTTCCGAGATATTTGATTTTGCGGATTTACCCCGTTAGCGGTCTAGCCCCGGTCTCCCCTACTATCCTATCTAAAATTTTTCTTTTTTTGATCATAATGATTATTTAGATATGAGTTTTTTCGATATTTAAACTACAACTTTTAGTACACAATATATATTAAAGATTGCTTGTCAAATGTTTAGAGTATCAAAATAGGTTCATATTTAAGTGATCGTTATAATCAGAAAAAAAAATTTGGATTGGATAGTATATGGTAGTTACTAAACTGGATTACAAGCCGCCGTGTAAACTTAACGTAGTCATACAAAGTTCGAAACTGCGCCAACAGATTCGAATCTGAGATACGAGGAACGTTACGAATAAAATAATGTCTTTTAATTTTTTTTCAAATCTGGCGTTATAAAAAGTTTTGCGTTTCATTGAGTTATTCTTTGAAGTCTCAGGTCAGTATTCATAGTCGAATCTTATTTCAAGACCGTCTTAAATAATGTCTTAAGATGCTAATATGGCTGATTGGTTTATGACATCTTAAGGCCTTAGCAGAACGTCTGACTTATAATTTTAAGATAATATTTTGTGCTTTAAATCTTTATTTTTAGCAACGTACAATACTGTCTTGTGTCTCAAGTCTTACAAATGTTGACACTTCGCACACTCGTTTAAGACTTGAGACACAAGACAGTATTGCGCGTTACTAAAAACAAAGATTTAAAGCATAAAACATTGTCTTAAAATTATAAGTCAACCATTCTGCTCAGGTTCTGATATATTGTACTTAAGATGGTCTTAAATATATGTATAATATCTGACTATGGCCGGTATTCATAGACTGCGGTCTACTTGACGCTACAAATGCTTCGAAGCATTCCTCTTCTCTTTTCTTTCAATGAAGAAAGAAGGAGAAGAACGCTCCAAAGCATTTGTAGCGTCAAGTGGACCGCAGTCATAGTCAGTTCTTATATCAAGACCGTCTTAAGTAATGTCTTAAGATGCTAATACGGCTCTGTGATTTGTTCATACCACCTTATAACTAGTCAAGCACAGTTTTCACGTTGACGCTCGGCCGGCTCGACGCTCATTTTCAGCGAGAAAATCTTCAGGAATAATATTTGTTTATTTATATATATATCCGTAAAATATTACTACTTGAAGATATTACTTGAAAATAATTAATATTAATGTATTTCGAAGTCTATTTTTGATTGTACTGGGACGATCAACGACGATTCAGCGTCAACGCTGGATGTTGAATAAATTCAACTTCATTTCTTGACGCTAACATTAAAGTGAAACCACGTGACTCTAGAAATAATATTTTTTTATTTATTTATATTATATAAATAAAGGACCTCGCCATATTCTTATGGAAATTGGGTTTCGGTGAAATTACCCTTATGGAAAAATACACTCAACTTTTGGTGTTAACTGTAAAAAAAAACACCAAAAAGAACTCTTAAAGTTAAGTGTCAAAATAAGGTAGATATTATCACAACAAAATTACCTTTTAAAAAAAAAGGTAAAAAAATGGCGTTAAGTATACGCTAGCTCGAAGAAAGTGGTTATCTCAAAAAAACCGATAAGGTATCTTCGTACCTAAAAAAAACTGATGTATGTTTGTACCTAAAAAAAACCGATGTGGTATGTTTGTACCTCAAAAAACCGATGAGGTATCTTTGTACCTAAAAAAAACCGATGTTGTATATTTGTACCTCAAAAAACATATGAGGTATCTTTGTACTTAAAAAAACCCGATGAGATATCTTTGTACCTAAAAAAAACCGATGTGGTATGTTTGTATCTCAAAAAATCGAAGTATCTCTGTACCTAAAAAAAAAACCGATGAGGTATTTTTATACTTCTAAAAAACCGATGTGGTATGTTTGTATTTTCACAAAAATAAATTATATCTATAAATTGCGTTAATTATTGCGTTAATTATAAAATGAATATATATTCTTCGGAAAATAACTGTTGTATTATTTTAAAAAAATATCTTTGTATTTAAGTGTCTTCTTACACAAGTCATAATAGCTTCATTTTTATTTACAGCATTATAATATAACCAAATTCCGTTACCTAACTCAACCCAAGTGATATGTATCTTTTTAAATAAATGTTTTCTTGATTGATCTTTAAATAAATTTTTAAATTGCGTTAATCAGAAAGAGAAGATACAATTACAAAATTTTTAATCCAACACAGGAATACAAGGTATTTAAATGCAAAGATGTTAATCGCAAAGATTAAAAACTGTTAAAGAAGTAACAATAAAAAATGCAAATATTTTATTGAAATAAAAAAAAATTTTTGTACAAATACTTAACGCTGCTTTTTTACTCCATAACCACTTTCTTCGAGCTAACATGCTGCGCGTGTACGTGGCGCCCTTTTTTACCTTTCTTTAAAAAAGGTAATTTTGTTGTGACTGGAGTAAAAAAGCAGCGTTAAGTATTTGTACAAAATTTTTTTTTATTTCAATAAAATATTTGCATTTTTTATTGTTACTTCTTTAACAGTTTTTAATCTTTGCGATTAACATCTTTGCATTTAAATACCTTGTATTCCTGTGTTGGATTAAAAATTTTGTAATTGTATCTTCTCTTTCTGATTAACGCAATTTAAAAATTTATTCAGAGCACTGGGCAGAAATCACATATTTTGTAAGAAACCGGTAATCTAACCTATACTACGTTTACGCGAGCGTTACTTAATTCTGTAGTAACTTACGAACGATACGATAATTTCTCCGCATAAACGGGAGATTTTATGTAGTAACTACGATGATATCATTCGTATAAGTTACTACAGAAGTAATACTCACGTAAACGTAAAATACTATAATTCCTGTCACATGCACTTAGTCGCATAAATTCATAAAAGAGTCACGGTGCGGTCGCGCTTCGCGTCGTATAATAATAGGATAATTACATGTAAATAAAACAATTACCTTGAATCAGAAAAAATATTAATCGTCGCATCACGTAAAGAGTCACGGTCGGTATCGTTCCGCACGTATACTTGATGATGACGCGAGACACTACCATGTAGGTTAACTGACTGTGACAGCGCGCTGAACGCACTGTCTGCACTGCGCGCAGGACACACACGTAGTATATACATACTAACTGCACTAACTGCACTGAGCGCAGTATGCACACGTAATAATAACATATCGATTTCGAAACTGGCGATAGTAGCGCGCCAGTGTCGAAAAAGTGAAAGTTACATTCCTCTGATGGCTCTGATTGGTTGATTGAGAGACGTCGGCGTTAGGAGGGGAGTATCTTAATAATAAAATTTCACATTTTCGACTTTGCGTCGCAATATCTCCGCTCGTAGGGCACGTAGCGGAAAATGTTATAGGAGATACCCCCCCAATTCGAACCCCAAGCTATCGATCAAGCCTACTTAGAACTTGATCCGTTCACTCGTTATATGAGTTCTCAACATCTCGAGTACTCGCAACCCGTCGCGTCGCGTAAAGAGTCACGGTCGGTCTCGCGCTCCGCTTTAACAGAGTCCGCTTGTAAAAGAACTCCGTATACTTAACGCGAGACACTGCCGTGTCTCTTGATTTCAGTACTATTGCGGGACAGTGGATTTCGGTGAAATTGTTCTTTAGTCTCAGCAAGTATAGTGTTTAAAGGAGTAGAAATCCGATAACCCAAACTTGTCCTGATTGCCTTGTTCTGAATTATCTCCAATCTGTGAAACATTTTGTTGGTTTGGAGGGCGAAAATGTACGAAGGGTACTCTATAGAGCCATGTAGAATGGCTCGATAAACAGTCAAGAGTATTTGCGGGTGAGCCTCCCACCAGACGCCTCGCAGAAAAGAAATAATGTTGGCAGTTTTCCTAGCCTTCTCAACAAGAAAGTTCATGTGAAGATCTCCACTGAGTTTGGGGTCCAAAATGACCTCCAGAAATCGAACCGACTCGTAGGGTCTGATCGTGTTTTTCCCCAGACGGACCTGACAATCCGCCCGATTGATCGCACCATTCTTAGAAAAGATCATCATCTGGGTCTTGCTGGGCGAAATTTCCAGGCCTCTTTCTCGAAGAAACTCCCGAATGCTGGCCAACGAACTTTCGATGGATCTGTTGGCTTTAAAAAGATTCGAGACTGAGGCATAAATTACGATATCATCGGCGAACTGCAAGATTTTAGTACGATGTAATCTAGTACCCAACAATCTCAAGTAGAGATTGAACAAAACCGGACTAAGGATTGAGTCCTGTGGGGTGCCCTTACGTGAAATCCTGGGAGGAGTAGGTCTATCATGAACCACAAATTGCACCTTTCTTTCTGAAATTAGATTTTGAACAAATCTGCAAATGTTTCTGGGAAAATTGGCATCAACCAGATCCTAGGCCAGAATTTCAGGAATTACATTATCGAAAGCTGACTTAATATCGATAAACAATGCCACAGTAGCTTGTCCATTGATAATATTGTGGTGAATGTCGGATGTTAGGACGGTCAGGTTGTCGGTACACGATATAAATTGACGGAAACCGAACTGATGCTTAGGAATGAGGATATTACCGGAACTGTACGGTTCAATCGCCCAGTGCAGTCGAGTGAGAAACATTTTCTTAAGCAACTTGAGAATGCAAGAAGTAAGAGCTATGGGGCGGACCCCGCCTCCATGGGAATTTGGGATGAGATAAACGAGGGAATGCGACCACGCTTCCGGAAAACAGAGAAGAAGCTTCTTTAAAGTTGAAGGGAGAGCTTTGAGGATTTTATAATCGAACCGATCAACACCCGGACTCGATTTGCTTTTAATGGAATTAAGAGCAGCATGGAATTCTCGGTATTGGAATGGGTTGTCCATCCAAAACAGAGATTTATTGTTTCGGGAGCTGTTCTCCGGGATGGGAACCCGAGGGCCAGGACACGAGGGTGGGCAGATATTCGCGATTCAATGACGCCGTCATCCGGAGTAGCCTCCACTGAAGCCGAAGTCAACCTGCGATTACAATATTTTTAAATCATTTTCCAAATGTCCCCTGTAGGAATCAGGAAGTCAAGGGAAGAACAATAGTCCTTCCAACCCTCTCGCTTGGCTTTTCTCAGAATCTTTCTAGTCTCATTAATCTTATCACGGAAAATCTGGTAATTCTGGACCGTGGTGTCCTTGCGATATTTTTTACACGCGTCCTTTCATGCCCGAACCGCCTCGCCTCGGTACAATGGTTCTTGGTTCCACCAAGGAGCTGGGGGAAGACCGGTCACTGTGCCATTGTTACAGCGATGTCCAACAGAAACAGAAACCCTAACTGGCAGGGAAAATAAGTTAACCACGTCCATGAGCTTTACTGTAATAAAGGTTCGTCGTCCCCCCCATTTGAGGACTTTCTCCTGCATTTTCTCAGCGCATTTCTCTAAGGTTTTACAGAAGTTTTTAAACTGTTCTCGGGAGAATTTATACTTGTAAGAGAAAATAGATACCGTGTTGACCCTACGATTAATGGAGACAAGTATGGAGCAATAATCACTGCCAAAGTGTCCCGGAAAACAGAAGTTTTCGAGAAAGAGGCAAGGCCACTCGACCCTATCGCGAGATCAAGAAGCGACGGAGATTTATCCGGAAGAGGAATATATGTGAACGTGGATAGAGTTGAACAGACTAAACGGCATTCTATCTAACAGATCCACTATTACTTTACCAGCTGGATTGGAGTGAGAGGCACCCCAATGGGGGCATTAAAATCACCTATAATCAAAGAGTATTTATACGAATCGGCTAGATTAAAAATTCTTAGCCAAGTGCTGGGCAGGCAAATCGCATTTGAATGTCGGTAAATGCCAATAACGGCGGCATTACAGTTATCAATATTCAATTGGAGACCAATGGCCTCCACGAACGGATCCAGTAAACCAGTAATTTTAATGTCGGAAAAGAAGACGTTGCGAATAAGAATCAGCATACCTCGTATGCCTGGATCTGTGATGTCCCTGCGCACCACGTTGAAGCCCCGAATGGAGAAGGAATTCTCGGACTTAAGGCAGGTTTCTGTCAGAACAATTATGTCGTGTGACTCACAAAGTTTCTCGATGTCCGCTTTTTTACTAACAGCCCCTCTACAATTCCAAAAAATGATGTTAAAGCCAGAGAATGCTCCAGAGGGCCCAGGATCTCGACTCATTTTTACTGCTGAGCCCACTGAGTCCTTGCAAGATAGAGCAAACTTGCTGTATGATTTCAAATAAGCGAGAGTTTTTTAGCGAGAGGAAGTAAATCGGGAGCTGATTGACCAAAGTAATAAGAACTTTTATGAACTGAGATTGTTTGGCGTATCGCCGTGTACATAGTTTAAATTAGTCGTGCAACTGTATATAAGTAATAGTAATTAGATTAGTTATACCTGTTTCCTCTTTTTTGTAATTGTCGCGCGAAACGTCGGCGGATCGCGAGCGGTAAAGTATGCGACTCACCTATTGGTGCTGCCATCGGCCATCCGCCGACGGCACCCACTGCCCCCCAAAAAGGGAGCACCTACTCGCCCGCGGCACGTTTCAGGACCGCGGGCACTCATCGTCAAGTGGCCGTGGAGCACGGAACACGGTTCTCACCATAACGCAAAAGATCTTGAGGAACGCCCGGCCGCATGACCACCGATCTCTCGCCTGCTCTCGCCTACTTGCCTGCTTGCTTTTGGCCTTCACTTTTCTCACCTTGCATGTGCCTACCTTCGCTGCTGCATGCCGAACCAAACGAGGCTATCTGAGCGGCCACGAGGCCCACGGACAGGACGAGGACCGGTGGATTCCAGAGGCGACCGGCGCATCACGGTGAATCGCTTTTCGCTTTTACAATTTTCGCTGCATGCGCATTTTTGCTTTCGCGTTATAACTAGTCGTCAGGGGATTATAATTACCCCCCTCTAGTCCTTCGAGCAACATCGATAACTTTCGCACATCTCGCCTTCAGAGGCCTGACACCCCCTCGTTCAGAGATTCTTTTAGAGAGCTGGAATTGTCAAAGCTACCTTTATCAGGAGGGTCGCTGCCCGAGGAAGTACCAAAGTAAATGCCGGCACACTTTCAATGTTAAGTGACCATTATCATTGGGAGAGGAAAAAACGGCGTACCGTTCCTCACGCAATTTCTGTAGTCGAAATTGAGACGCGCGCTCCTGCGCCTGTAGGCGACCGCGGTCCCCCTCGTTTACGCGACCCGGGGGGCCACCCAAAGCCCGGCCCACGGTCCCCCTATCTGTTGGCTCACCAATGCATGGTTCTCGGAGGGCCGCCGCGTAAGTGGGCTTAAAACTAGCACTATTTCTAATTTGCGCACTGACACCGATGCCTGTCTGCGGGCTACTAACCGAGGCACCCAGCGGTAAGCTCGACAGAGGGGATTGAGTAAGATTAGGGAAGCTAGAGTCTGAGCTATAGTTAAGAGAAACCGCTGCACCCCGCTCGACGCGTTTGCGAGTCTCTAGTAGTGGGACATTTTCAACTGACGCGATATTAATGATCTGTTTTTGTTTAGCGTAAGCAGGGCAGTTTGGAGACGTGAATAGATGTTCTCCTTTGCAATTGATGCACAAAGGAGGACGATCTAGGGTAGACCTCGGGATTGTCTGGCTTATCGTGACTTAACTGTGTGCATCTAATGCAACGCGATTTGCCTCTACAATCTCCACTAATATGACCAAATCTAAAACAATTGTAGCAAATTTGTATCTGCGGGATATACGGTTCCACCGCTACTTTGGTTTTGTAGATGGCTATCTCCGGAGGCAAGCACTGCCCTTCAAACTTAACTCTAACCGATTTAGATGGTTCGAACTTAACACTTCCATCCTTGCCCTTTTTAGCCCTGCGGTTCATACGTTCCACAGAGAGAATCTTTACGGGGGATTCGATCTCTTCTAAGATCTTCTGCTCGTTAAAACAGAGGGAAGTGCCCTTGATCACACGACGTGCATGATTTTAAAAGCAGGGATAAACGCAATGATATTTTTTTCCTTGAGAGCAGGATCTTCTTCTTCTTCTTCTTCTTCTTCTTAGGTTTATGGCTCCTGCCTCTTGACAGAGTGCAATACGGTCAGAATCAAATATCTTGTAGATAGCCGACTAATAGCTGCTTGTAGAGTCGACTGAGGTGTGGGCTCCTTATTGGCTGAAGCCGCTGTGTGCCTGGGTATGAAAGGGGAGCGGAAAGGTCGGTTGTGGGGGAATCGCGCGCGCCGTTTGAAGCGTACAGTATTCACAAAGCAATCCTAAAAGCCTTACAAAAGGCCGTGATGAGTTGACATATTTTGTTTGACGGGTATTTGAGGATTTCGTAAATATCATGACACCGGGGCCCTCTGAGTGATCGTATAGCTAATCGAAGGCCCATTTAATCGTATTTGGGTATTCAAAAACTAAATGATTGAAATCCTGGATTTGATTACCGCATGGGCACGATCCATCGTCAATTATATTTTTTCTGAATAAGCTATGATTGAGATTGTAGTGATTGGCGCTTAATCGAGTGACCGCAACAATTGATTCCCGTTTCAATCCTAGTTTAAAGTACCACTATGGTACCATGATAAAATAAATTAGAGTATAGACGTATATTTTTTTAAAGAAGTGAGTATCTTTGTGCCGCGCTCTATTAAAGAGATAATTATGGAAAAGTGTCGTAAGGTTTTCTTTGCAAAGAATGCACAAGTCTGTGTGCGGCAATTTAAAACCAGGAAAGACACCTTCGCGAATAGCTCTTTTTGCTAAAGCGTCGGCGATTTCATTGCCTACGATCTCTTTGTGAGATGGGATCCATATTAACTGAATGTTAATACCTCGCTCTTCAGCTGATTCTAATTTGGATTTGATAAGGAGGATCAGATAATTTGATTTGCATGTGAGCGGATTAGTGAAAGCTTCAAGGACACTTCTCGAGTCCGTAACGATTGTGACCGTAGGAGAGCCCAGGTCGAACGAGGTGAGCACTGCATTATATATTGCCCATGCCTCCGCGGTATAGACCGAAGCCTGAGAGGATAGCTCATACATGAGATTCAGCTATAGCTGCGGTGAATAACATGCAGAACCGACCGACGTAACATCCCGCGTCAACCTTGGATCCATCTGTATAAAACACAATGGAATCCTTCATGATAAGTCCAAAGGCCTGATCAAAAATGCTTTGTACAGAAGATTTAGGCACTCTATCAATAATGCTCAGTAGATCTTGTCCCGGAAAGTAGTATGGAGGTGTGTAAAGAGTAGAAGAATACGAATGTTGAAATGGAGAGGGGTAGAGCGAACTGTTGAGTATCGGCGTGTATTGTCTTATGTGCTGAAAGAGGTTTACTAATGGAAATTTATCCCGAATGTAATCCGCCGCGTCCGGATCATCATGAATTAAATCCGCGATAGCGTGCAATTCTTCACTAACAGGATGATCAGTGACGGAGAGAATCTTGAGAAGATATTTAGATGCCAAGAATTTGAATCTTAATTTCAGCGGAGGCTCTTTAACCTCAGCAAACATTGTATTGATAGGTATAGAAATCCTGTATCCCAAGCAGGCTCTGATAGCTTTATTCTGAATGATCTCTAGTCGATGAAACTTTGTGTTAGATTTGAATGTAAAGATGTACGGCGCGTATTCTAGGGAACCTCGTAGAACCGCGCGGTAAATATTGAGGAGGAGCTGAGGATGGGATCCCCACCAAATGCCACTTAAAGAAGAAATGATATTGGCAGTCTTGCTGGCCTTGCCAATAATATATTCTAGAATCTAGAATCTAGATGGAGATTTCCTGATAGTTTAGGATCCAGGAGAACGCCCAGAAACCTCACCGATTCTGAGGGTTGAATCGTATCATTACCGAGTTTAACAGTATATTCAGCTAAATTAAGGGATACTTGTTTTGGAGAAAATTATCATCTTGGTTTTTTACTAGGAGAGATGTCCAGACCTCTATTTCTAAGATAATAACTATAAATAACTAATATTGGCCAGCAAAATTTCTAAAGATCTAAAGACTTAGCGGAGCCGAGAGGCTGATGCATAAATGACAATGTCATCCGCGAATTGTAAAATTTTTGTATGACGATGAAGACAGCTACTAATGAGCCTTAGATAAAAATTGAACAGTACCGGACTATAAGCTAATCCCTGGGGAGTACCCTTGCGTGAAAGTTTGGAGGGAGTGAGCTTTCCTTGAACGACGAATTGAACATTCCTTTAAGAAATCAAATTTTGAATGAATCGGCAGATGTTTCTTGGAAAATTAGCCTCAATTAGATCGTTAATTAAAATTCCTGGGATGACGTTATCAAATGCTGATTTTATGTCGATGAATACAGCCGCCGTGGCCTGACCTTTGATATTGTTGAGATTGCGGACGTAAGAACAGTGAGATTATCCGCGCAAGATTTAAATCTGCGGAAACCGAACTGAAAGTCGAGGACCAACGTTGAATCGGAAGCATATAATTCAATCTCCCAGTGTAATCTGTGCAAAATCATTTTCTCCAGAATTTTTAAGATGCAGGAGGTGAGGGCAATTGGCCTAACGCCTTTACCGTGAGGTTTCGGGATAAGGTATACCAGGGAATGGAGCCACGACTCGGGGAAACTACCTTTAGCAAAAAGATTATTAAGGATTCTGAGAAGTAGCTTTTTTAAAAGAAGAGGGAGAGTCTTAAGTATTTTGTAATCTACTCTGTCGATACCTGGACTAGAATTATTGCGAGTTGAGTTGAGCGCGTGATGAAATTCGCGATATTGAAAAGGGTTGTCAAGCCATAGGAGAGAAGTATTGTTTCTAAAATGGTTATCGGGTATTTGAATAGGGGGGCTTGAACAAGAAGGTGAACAAATGTCCGAGATAGCTGATTCAATCCGAGAGTCATCCGGTGATACCGTTGGACCATCCGTTTCTAATTTACGATTACGAAATCGTACGTTTGATCATCTTCCAAATATTGCCCGTAGGAATCATGAAATCAAGAGAGGAGCAGTAATCTTTCCAGCCCTCTCGCTTAGCTTTTCTGAGATTTTTCCTTGTTTCATTGACTTGATCGTGGTAGATGCGGTAATTCTCTACCGTGGGTTCCTTACGGTATTTCTTACATGCTCGTTTTCTGGCGCCGAATGCTTCAGAGCAATCTTGATTCCACTACGAGGCCGGCGGGGGACCGCTGTGGGTGCCTTCACTGTTATTTTGATGTTTTGAGGAGATCGAGTCCTTTATTAGGGGAGCATATAAATTAATAATATCCTGTAGGCTGTCGAAGAGAGCCTTGTATTGCATCAGAGGTTCATTGTCCCTCCATTGTCCATCCAAGTACCTTTTCTTGAATGTTCTCGGCTTGAGTCTCAAGAGTCCGTGTGAGATTTTTAAATTGCTCGCGAGAAAATTTATATTTGTGAAAGAAAATTGATTTGGTTCTGATTTTCTTATTGACAGTGACCAAAATCGGGCAATGGTCAGTGCCCAAGGTATCCCGGAATACACGGCTCTCAACAAGCGGAAGGATCCAATGGCTAAATCAATTAGAAACGGGTTTTTGTCGGAAGGGAGGATAAACGTGGGAGTAATAAGATTAAGCAGATTAAAAGGCTCTTTGTCCAAGAGGTCGACGATTACATTCCCCGCTGCGTTAGCGCTGGGAGCACCCCAAAACGAATGATGTGCATTAACATCGCCTAATATTAGGGAATATCTGTAGTTACTAAGTTGAAAATTTTTTGCCAGGTGTTGTAAGGGCAGCGGGAGACAGGAGGATGTCTGTAAACACCAATAATGGCTGTATCAGTGTCTTCAATCTTAATTCTTAACCCGACAGCCTCAACAGAAGGATCCAAAGGTTCGTAAGGTCAATTTCAGAGAAGAAAATGTTATCGCGAATAAATACCAACATACCTCGTTCGCCTGGGCCCCCATCCTTACGTATCGCATCGAATATGAAAAGGTTGTACTGGACTTAGACACGTTTCCGCCAAGATAATATCGTATTCTTCACCTAATTTTTTGATGTCCGCTTTTTTGTGGACGGCTCTCCTACAATTTCAGTAGAGAATTCCGGAAGCATATCTGGAGGTCGCTCTCGAAAATTACAGTTCATACTAGCGCTCAAAACCGCTGTTTAGCCCTTGTAGAATAACGCAAAATTGTCTTAACATGTCAAAGAGGTGGAAGCCTTTAAGCTGATGGAAAAAATTCAGAGAGTCGATTAATCATAGCTATGATGGCTTTTAGAATTTGGGGTCCGCAAAAGTTGTCACATGAGTCATCGTTACTAGACTGGAAATTATTAGGCGAGCTACCAAAGTGGAATACAGGCGGGTAGCTTATGCTCTCAAGCTTGCCATTTGGATAAAGAAGATAGGAGTTGTGCTCGTCGCGCAATTTCTTCTGTTGCAAACGAGATGAGATATCCTGACGCGTTTGTGTTCCCTTTCGTGTTCGGGAGTACCTTCCACTGTTTGAGATTTTGAAGTCTGGCTGAGACGCATTTCTTTCTTGTTGGTTGAGGAATATTTAATTGAAGGATCCCGGAGGTTCGCTGCGTATGATGGTCTAGAATTGGCGTAACAATTAAAGTCAAACTGAGAGCTATTGGGGATATACGGAGAGTTCCTGCGGACTGAAACTTACGCCTAGTGACGTTCGAGTTCTCCCGCTGTTATTCGGAGAAGAAGGCAAAGAGGGAAAACTACTAGTAAACTTCGAGGGAACTGGACATGCCTCTAGTCACGCGGGCTCGAGCTTCCAGGATAGGAATATTTTCTATTGCTGCTATGGTTACGATTTGTTTTTGCTTAATAAAAATTGAGCAATTGGGGGAAGTAGGGAGATGTTCCCCTTTGCAATTGATGCATTGAGGACGTAGTTAGAAACGCGGACAGTCTTCTGGTTTATCATGCTTTGATTGTGAACATCTGAGGCAACGAGGTTTGCCCCGGCAACCATCACTGATATGACGAAGCGGTGGCACGAATAGTAAATTTGAACCTGCGGAATATATAGTTCCACCGCGAGCTTAGTGCTATATAGCGAGATTTGAGAGCAGGATGATCAATGACATGATTGGCTAAACCGGGGGTTTTAAACTGCGCCCTAACTTTATTATTGCCAATAGCCCTAATTTCCGAGAAACATCAGCTTTAATGATTTTATTAAGAATTTTATTAAGATTTTAGAAAGAAGCAAAGGATCCGGGGCTAGATTTTCATCCGCATATTGGAAATGCACAAAATAAGGTGGTAAGTCATGTTCCCTGTACCGATTATTATTTCTTTTATTCCTTTTCCCGGGGACCGTCGCCGATTTCGAGCTCGGATTCGCAGCAGAGGCTGCCTCGGGGGCTTGCCTCATAACGCCCCGACGAGGGAGGACAATATCCATTGGAACATTGGATGCCCGGACATCCGCGACAGGGGACACCGCATCGAGCGTGGGGAAAAGCGGAGGGGGAATCCCCGCGCGAGCAGGGGATAGCATCGTCGCTATCGAAATCGACCATCTCGTCCCAAGAATTATTCTGATTTCCCTCATCTTTACAATCTTCGCAAGCACTCACGGGTTTAACAAAGTCCGCAGAGTGTGACCTAACCAGCGGGGGACGAGGAGAGGGAGGGATCGCGGCGTCAGCATAAGGGGTCTGTTTACCTTTGTGATGATTCTGTTTTTCTTTACCGCCCATCTCGATAGAACTTTCTTTCTCGTGGTCAAAAGCTGTGTGGGAACGTTCTCCCGACTGTAAGCGAGACCTGATATTGGAAGACGATTGCAGAATGCAGAAGTTGGCACGCGCCAGTGCGTTCAATGTAATTCTCAAAATCACTTTGCGATACAGAGAGCCGCCGCGTGTCCGCGGGACCCTCGCACGAAGCCACGCAGTAAGGGGCCGAAGCCTCCTGCATCACCTCGCGAAATATCGCAAAATCAACCACGGATTCTAAAAAGACCGACGAAATACACTACAATATAAAGGCTCGATTAATGAGCCGAAATTAAAACCCGAACTTTAATGCACGCCGCGCACAATCACACGAAAAACCGCGAAATACCACAAATGCGTAGGAACGAACAAGCAGGCACAGGAACGCAAAAGAGAGGGATGCACACGTCTGCTCGCTACCACTGCTCAAGCGTGAAAACCGTTATGCGGAATTGAATGTCCTTAATGCACATGGTACATAAAACGGCAGCAGAGCGTATCACAGTTAATCAATGATATTTTTCTATTCTGTTAAAATTAAAACATTCCAATAGAAATACTAAATGTCACAGTTGATTGGTTACGCGAGTATTTATTACGCTTGTGTCCATGTGAACGATAAAATCAGAATATTACGTAACAGAAAATGCGGAACGTCTCTGCTTGGATACGCGATACACAAGTTTACATTTTATCCGCACTGATTCTGCGGAAACTGCGGAAGTATATTTTTGTGAACTTGTGTGCGAGTGTGAGAAGACGAAATGTCAGAAATTCAACAGAGATCCGTAAGAATATTATTAATTTCGTAGGTTATGAATGAAATTCATGAATGTGACAGATGTATTGCATGTATGTGTGGTTCCGAGCCGCATAAGTTTGCTTTCTAATGTCCCATGCAACGGAAAATGCGGAAGCGTAGTCTGTGCGTGCCAATAATCTACACTCTTCCGATGATACAATGAAAGGATCTATGAAAAACAATCTTTAGATTAGCAAGCGTCAATTGCGCTTCCGCGAGTTCCACTCCATGGGACATGGAAAATACATTTCAGCGGAACGCAACTGGCGGAATGTCTGCGATTGGACGGACTTCGTTCCGCCAATTCCGCATTCCGCATACGTTTCGTGCCATGGGATGCACCATAAGTGTGCGGTCACATGAACTGATATTTTCCGCGTAACGCGTATCGCGTATCGCGTATCGAGTATCGCGTATCGCGTAACCAATCAGAAGCGCGAAAATGCGCGATATGCGTAACCAAAAATGCGAGACGCTTCTAATTTCCAGCGAAGGTTAGTAAAATAACTAATGATGCTAAGACCTTGAGCAGGTCTTATCTTGAGATGCAAAGTGCATTCGAGGCTTGCAAGGCAGAATTGGCCGAGTTTAAGGCCAAACTTGCTGCAAGCGAGACTGCCTCCCCTATAAGGGAGGTAGAAATGATGGAGACGTCGCCTCGCATCGAGATCCAAACCGGAGGGTAGCCTTCGGACGGCGGTCCCTCCTCCCCTTGTGCATCCATCCACTTCCGGCATGGAGGTGAGTGGATGACATTAGGCGCGGCGGTCTGGGGGGGGGCTTGGGCGGATTCCCTACGGGGTTTCCGCCACTTGTGCTCATCTCAGCCCGCAGAATTCGTGGCTCGTTTTGAGCCTTTTTACGGGGTTCTTTATATTATGTTCTGTTTTTGGTTTGTCTGTCTACTTTTATTTTATTTACAGGAGCTTGCAGGAGGGACTGGGGAAACGTGGGCCGCCGGTCTGCCGGGTAGTCCCCGGGCGGCGGTTCCTCCTCCCCCTGTGCATCTGCCCACTTCCTCGCGGGGGTGGGTAGATGATGTCGCGCGCGGTGGTCCAGGGGGGGGGGGGCCTGGGCGGATTCCCTACGGGGTGCCGCCACTAGTGCTCCCTCCGGCCTACGGGTATTCGGTCCGAATTGAGACAGCCGATTGGCACCAAAAGTAGACCAACCCAGATAACAAAATGTCTGCAATTTTGCCAGCAAGTTGCTATCAAGTCGAACAATTAAATTGAAGAGTAAACGGAACAAACGATTCCTCAATAGTTTACGTTACATACATGCTATAGCATTTCGAAATAAAAGCGCGCTTTTATCAATAAAAGAGTTGAGAATATAGGCCTTTGTGTTTATTTAATTATTATCAGTCTTCAAAAACTATTAACTAAAATAAGGTTCCATTAACGTTACCATCAAGCCAAAAAGTGTACCACACTTTATTATAAGAGTGGACTTTACGAAACAACACATACAAATTGTACAGTTTCGTGATTTATGTATCGTTCTTATATCATCGTTCATCGTATTTTTCTTACGAGAAACGGATCCTATCGAATGCCATCTATTGGATGATCCAACATTTGTATACTCTTTTTATTTGAAAATGACCTTACTTGTTAGCAATATGTTGGCAAGATGAAAGCAATGAAAGTATTTGATAGAACATTGTAATGACGAAAGATTTATGACATAACAGATGTTGTTGCATTCCTGCGTGACAAATGCTAACACTTTTGTAATAGCAAAGCTGTTTGATACTCATCATGAAACTGCCGTCAATGCGTTCAACAGACTTGCTCGCTTATCCGAGTCATCTGTCGTCAACATACATTGTTGTATTTTTGCGAGATGTTTGCTGGCACTGTTTGCGATAGCTAAACTGCTTGGCATTTGCCATCAATTTGCCAACAATATGTTCGGTATCTGCTTGCTGTTAGCTACTATTCTGTCATATATTTTGCCGACAAAGGTTGTTACACATTGACGGAAGTGTGCTAACAAAATTGACAATAACAAAATATGTTTCTCATTTGCAGCCTTTCGATAAACATAATTTGTTGTCGACATTTGCAATTGCAGAAAATGTTATAGGGGGGGGGGGGGTTAAATTTAAAACGTAACAGGTCGAATATCTTGATAATTAAATAAAATATCAGGGTCCGGTTTTTTTAGGTTGTATTGTTTCGAGGCAGACAAATTTTGATAACAAAAAAATTGACCTTGGGTGAGGTGTCAATGTCAAATGAAGATCAACTTCATTTTTTTTAATGGCAGCATAATTTTGTAAACACCTACGTTTGTAACCTTTCTTATTACGAGTTCAACGCTCTATGACCCAAGGTCGCCGAAGGTCAAATGACCAAATGCTTACGATATTGTTGCCTTCGAACTGCTTACAGTACGGCTAACTGGCTCAGTGAGTACCCTAGGCGCCTTGAGACTTTCTTCGCTATGTGTTTATATTCGTGGCTATTTTCTTAAAGAAAAATCCAGAGTCGAGTTCAGAAAACACAGGAAAGAAAATCAGAATAGAGTCCAGGAAACATAGAATAGAAAGCCAGAGTCAAGTCCAGGAAACACAGAAAAAATAGCCAAGAATGTAAACAACGTATAGCGAAGAGAGTCTCAAGGCGCCTAAAGTGCTCATGCTCACTAAGCCAGTTAGCCGTACTGTAAGCAGTTCGAAGGCAATAATATTGTAAATTCACATTTGGTCATTTGACCTTCGGCGACCTTGGGTCATAGCGCGTTGAACTCGTAATAAGAAAGGTTACAAACGTAAGTATTTACAAAATTATGCTGCCATTTAAAAAAATGAAGTTGACCTTTATTTGAACTTAACGCCTCTCAAGGTCAATCTTTTTGTTATCAAAATTTGTCTGTCTCGAAACGATACAATCTAAAAAAAAATCGGACCGTGATATTTTATTTAGTTATCGAGATATTCGACCTGTTACGTTTGAATTTAACACCCTGTATAGTATTTTTAAGCTAACATATAATTTCTCATTAATTAATGAAAACAAAACTTTATTTTTAATATAAATATGTTTTTATTTTTAATTTTTGTTGGAATTAAAATTGATGAGTTCAGATATAGAACATACTCGTATTTAAGCATTAATATTTTGCAAAATGTTTAAAAATAACAGAAATTTTTATGTTACTTCGTGCATATCTAAAATTAGGAAAAATGGACGATTTCAACAAAGAAGATTCATATCTATTTTTGTGTTTAAGAACGTACCTTTTCTGATATAAATACTTCTTCATCATGAAATACAGCTCCCATCCATCTACTATCTCCCGCTATGTCTTTTGAAGAGAAAAATGACACAACTCCTTCCGTAGATAGTGCCTTAGATGGATCAATTTTCAAGATTTTTGCGTGCGCTCTAGTAGAGAGAACCAATGCTAAGTACAATTCATTTGCAAATTTGGGCATGTCGTCACAATATACCGCTTCTCCCGTTGCTTGCTTAAATGCACTAGCGTGTACAAGAGGACGTCCTATTAGATCATACGATTCTTGATTTTTAGGCACCTGTCAGAACAAAACATCATAATTTTATTGTATTTAAATAATAATTTGTAAGCGTTCAGAATAAAATATTACCACTTGATAATATTGTGAGCTTTTTGGTGCTTTATAATGGAAACAATCCGAAGCGCTTTCTAATTCCTTTGATATATACTCGACATCCAAAACGTTTTTCGATAATTCCTTGGAGATGTGCATAAATCCTTTAAAAAATAAACTAAAAAAAATATGATTTGAGTTATTTGCAATATGCTTTGTTAATTTATCTCTTAATTTATCTCTTAATTATTAACGTATTCTAATAACGAACCTGAGAGTGAGAGATCGACGGTATTTAATCATTCCTCCTGGTGCATTATCTGCTAATGGTAGTTCCTCAAGTAAGGAATCATAAACCTCTTCCAAGATCGATTTATTCCATTTTCTGAAATTACAGTGTTCGATAAAACTAATTTTTTTCAAAGTCATAAAAAAAGGACATTTTTGCAATTTCTGTGCTAAATATTTTCTGATAAAACTCAGCTTCTGAAATGTTCTATTTTATCAAATCTTTGAGATATTTGAAATTAAAAATGTTAAAACAGGCTATTTTAACATGTAGTTATGTATGTACAATATTGAAAAAGTTGTGTTCCATTTGAAATTAATAATAAATATTTAAAACGTTCAGTTTACAAAAAGAATAAAATCCTTCCAAGAATAAAGTTTTTTAGTACAGTAAATTATATCAATTTATCTTTTTATTAAAAAAACCTTAACAAGCTTTTATATTATCTATTCCTCATTCATAAATTTTTGAATTATCCTCTTAAGGATGTTCTGGCTATACAATCCCAGACAAAAGTTACTTCAATTTAAAATTAAGTGAAATTCTATGTTTTTGTGAGTTTAAGACATGCACCATATGGGCTCCGTGTAAAGAAATTAAATAATGCTAGTTAATGTGATATTTGGCACTACTGCACATTTTGCAAATTTTGTGATTGTCAGCAAAAAACTTTTGGACGTGAATTTTACCTGAAACAAATTGTAAGAAACAACAAAACGTTACGTACCTATATTAGTAATATTTTATGTATACAAACATTGAATAATACTTAAAAACGCATAAGATGTGTAAAAAAATGATTGACATCACGATGAAAATCATTGACATAATATTTGCCTTTCTAGCCCTATGTATCATAACTATTTTTGGAAGTTTGCATTGCTTAAGTAGAACGTATTTATCGCTCGTCGAAAGCAAAAGCTAAATAAAAGTAATATTACGGCTTATATTCCGAGCAGTATTAGGTTGTTAATAAAGAACCATATATAAAATTCAATATTAAGTAAAATACAAATTGTGTGATTAATCATTTCCGTCCTGACATACAGTTGCCACTAAGGACAGTCGCGCTAACACGATCTTGATTTAATATCGGTCCTTACTACTTCCACTTAATTTCTGACATACAACGATAATTTCCAACGCTGAGCATAGCCGATACCAAGATGCAATCAAATTCCACAGAGGACCGCTGCTACAAGAAAAAGCACCGAAATCGCATTACCGTCAACTGCGATTTATTGTAATCGGTAACAATTTTAACGTAATCACGTGCCCCATGACAATGTTAATTTGAATTTGACTTTGACCTCGTTTCTATTGTGTGTCGTATCTGTTCACCGACGATGACTATATAATTTTAAATGTTTCTTATGTGAACTCCAACAGATATCATTATTTTTATTATTTTTATAACTTTGTAATATCAACTTATGCCCTGAGGAAGACCAAGTAAGGTCGAAACGTTGGCTTCATGATTAAAATTTGAATTTTATATATGGTTCTTTATTAACAACCTAATACTGCTCGGAATATAGGCCGTAATATTACTTTTATTTAGCTTTTGCATTTCTTGTTTATTAATAACTCGAGAACGCGTTAGTGAATCGATATCAACTTTTTTAAAAACGTTGCTGGGTATTTTATTTACTCACAAACAAAGTTTCAGAATATTGTCAATGATGCTTCCTTATAATTTTGTTTATATAAGTGGGAATATGCTGCTATTCTCCATAAGAACTTATGCAAAATTAAAAGTTAAATAACTCGTGAACCTAGAGAATCGATTTCAGGTTTTGCACACATGTTTGGATAATAAATAGAAACAATATATTAAATTTTCAAAATATTATCAATGTTGGCGCCAGAACATCCTTATAACGTCTTAATCTATTTTTTATTCAGTTATTATAATTATATAACTGCCTAAGCTTAACATCCATCGTAATTCTTCCATCGCTATAAGGATCATAATAAAATATCATACAATTGACATTCTGTATTTTATACTTATTTACATAGTGGCACATCTTATGTGTATATCTAAAATGTATTTTTTAGAGATTTTTAAAGTTGTATATATTAGCTTTATCTATTTATCAAAATTGTAAATATCCTGGATTCACTCATCTTTCAAAATCATTTTAGTCTCTTCTTTTTTAGCAATTATTAAAATATCTCTTTTTTGTAGCTTTCTTTTCCCTTCCTTCGGTCTTTATATCTTTCCTACATTTTTCTTTTATTCTTCTCTAAAATCCTTTTAAAAAAATTCTGAATTCAGAATTTTTTTCTTTAGTATATTCTTTAGATATAATATTCTTAACTATCTATTTTTTACTTTTATTACTGCATAGGGGAGACCGGGGCTAAACCGCCAGTTTTTTTTCGGTGCTGATTTTTAACAACAAAATAAATAATTTTAGTTAAATGTGGTATACCACTGTAAAGAGTGAACCTTTAGCTACAAAATTTATATAGGAAATTTTTATCTATGTTGCTTTGTTTAACCGGTATAGAGCAAAAACGACAACGGTGGAAAAATTGAAATCTCAAAAATGCCGGGGTTGAACCGCCACCCCCCCGGGGCTAATCCGCCACACTGCATTTTCAATACATATACGTACATCTAATCCTGAAAAATGATAGGATACATTTTAAAAAATTTATTACAAATTTTTATGCGAAACATTTTTTTACTTATTCCATAAAACAATTTAGGCACGTGAATACAGATCCTGACAAGCGCACGCATGTGTTGTGTCTACGCTCGCACGCAATGCACTGTTTCCCATATGCTCTGTTTATTGTCAACTTCTCTGAGCACACGCAGCACGTATTATTCAAGTCTTCGTCAGAATCCGACCGCTGCTGCTTCCTTGATTTCGATTTACGCCCACTGCTTGTCGAAGGCTGCGGTTCTGTTTGTGTGGCATTTTTTTCAAGTCGTTCAACGTGGTTCTCCGGACATCGAATTGTTTTGCGGCTGCGTAAAGCACTTATTTTATCTTTTCTCACCGCAAGAACTGCCTTCTTGAGTTGCTCCTTGTCGACGGGAGTCGTTTTGCGACGAAACGTGCGTACCATTTCCCTCCTATACAAACTGACGCACGTGCAAGGGAAGACAGAATCACGCTCGAGGGAAACCTAACCTGAAATCGTCGTGAGCTGAAGTCGTGCGCCCGGCACGCCACAGTGACGAGACTGGCGGACCAGCCCCGGGTGCTTACTGGCGGATAAGCCCCAAACATAAGTTTCAGGTTTGATCGCCCACGAAATATTAGACATCAACGATAATGAAAAAACTACACTGAATTCGTGTTCAGCATGCATTACTCTTTATAATCACTTACTTTGAGATTCGGTGATACAATAATATTCAAGATATTACAAAATTTCCACGCGCAGAAAATTTCACTTTCACCTTCCGAAAACACGTTTGCCCTCGTAAAAATCATAACACGGCAGGTAACCTGCCGAAACTCCGTTGGTCACATGGGTACCATAAGCAGCGTTTACAATATTAATAGCGAGTTCGCACAATATACAGGTTCCGAGATATTTGATTTGGCGGTTCAACCCCGTTGGCGGTTTAGCCCCGGTCTCCCCTACTAATTCCATTATCAATTATGTTACTGTTATTATATTATATTATATTATATCATATTATATTATATTATATTATATTATATTATATTATATTATATTATATTATATTATATTATATTATAATTATATTATATTATAATTATATTATATTATATTATAATTATATTATATTATATTATAATTATATTATATTATATTATAATTATATTATATTATATTATAATTATATTATATTATATTATATTATATTATATTATATTATGTTATATTATGTTATATTATGTCATATTATGTTATATTATGTTATAAATCTGCAATATGTACAGATATCTATGATACCTTTTCTGTTGACTATTGTTATATCTCTTAGAACAAATACTACGTTTATGCGAGCGTTAATTCTGTAGTAACTTACGATAATTCCTTCGCGTAAACGGGATTTTGTAGTAACTTACGATAATTTACTCCGCGTAAATGAGTGAATTATCGTAAGTTACTACAGAAGTAACGCTTGCGTAAACGTAGTAAAAGTAATTTATTCCAGTTTCAATAAAATATTTCTCAGTAGAGAATTATAGACATTAGGAGCATCCAGGAGCACAACCGCTCATTGAGCGGCTAAGTAGCAATTAAGTGCATGAGATTGGTTGGATCCAAAAGTAAGAACCAGTCTATTGCTACTTAAGGTGCGTTCCACTTAACGCTCATAACGCTTGCAAGCATCATTTCGTCCTTATTTAACATTTGACAAACAACAATGATGAAATGATTCCACCTCTATGAAGCTAGCCGACAGAAATTACTAAATTTGATCATTTTTAATTTTTCTAATGCCCGTTCTAGACCTGAGGATGATCCTACTCGCTGCTCATCCGACTGCGGTCGTCCGTTTATACACTGCACCATTTTAAGTTGTTTTAGGTTGGTAAGATTGAAAGCTAACTTCAGTATGATTGTTACCCGTCTGCACTGTGTGCTTTTCATTTAGCGACTCAAGCTGACACAAGCGTTATTCTGTCTCTTTTCAACATCTAGTGAGCAACAAAGACAGAGTGACGCTTGTGTCGTTAATTGGAAAGCACCTACTGCTAGGATGAGCCACAAGTAGGATCATCCTCCGGTCTAGATAGGGCATAAGTACCCCAGCCACTAGATGGCACCAGACTAGCAATAGCTATACGCGATTTGGTTGGTACGATTGAAAGCTAACTTCAGTATGATTTTAATCCGTCTACACTACTCACTAGGATGAGTCGCGAGTAGGATCATCCTCAGGTCTAGAACGGGCATTTCTAAAACAAGCCACGGAATATCCCCTTCAATTTTTTTTTACTTACTTAGGAATCCTGTATATTAATTATACTTATGAAACATAATGTATAATTATTTGATGATAATAATATTATACCTTCCAATTATTTTCTGACAAGTTTGTCTCGCTAAGATCGTAGTAGGTGCCATCCCACCGAATGCAATAAGCGCTTCCTGAATTATACTCGTATCAGGAACGAAATATACATTTAAGGCCATGTTGACTATGGCAATATCATCATCTCGCCTCTTCGCTTGTTTGTAGGCAATAAAGTATTGATTCTGTAAAAATATAAAGGCGAGAAACAATCCTCATTGCCGCGACAAAGTTATTTATTAGTACCTTTATTATTACTTTTTACCTCTTTCGTGAAGGGAATGTCAATAGAAACTAGTACTTCCTCAGGTAAAACAATGTTACGTCGATATCCGACGAAAAAGGTATGATCCATTGGTACAGTTCGACTATCATGGTTTAAACTGCATAAATTTAATTTAATACACGCAGCCATAAAGATTGGATTTAAATCTGATATTGGACTACCAGTCATTATGTTGCCACCCACAGCCTAATCGAGAAAGATTTGTTATTCAAATAAAATTATTATTATAAATAACAATAATAATGCATCAAAAAGACACCCATACTTACAGCAACATTTCTTATCTGTTTTCCAGCAAACCAATGTAACATATTTATTATTTCCCTGAAGATCCTTGTATTATATTCTATCGGGATAACATTATAATTGTATGTTATATCCAACATATAATTATCTTTTTACATAATTTTTTACATTAGATAAGATTATTGTCAAATGACAATTAATGATTATAGTGATTATAATGATCATAATGATTATAGTTATAATTATTTATACACATTAAATTGTTTATACATTTAAACTTTTAATTATAATATTAATAAATATAATTCTAGATATATATTACCAGGTTTTATTTTAATATAGTATCTTAATGTTTCCTCAAGCTCGACTAAAGTCACACTCGCACCCACTCTTAATGCCTCTGGTATTTCAATAATTCCATGCATTTCTTTGATTTGCGTCGGTTGTATAAGTATCGGGTATATTAAATGTTTAAACTTCATTTCAACTCCTGTATCAGTATAAAATGATTTCTTATATTCTGACATCGCAATATGTACGAAAGGGAAATATACGAACCGATTTCCGTGTTACCGATGACAATCTTAGCATTTGGATACTGTTTCTTAAGAGCAAGCAATGTTTTGAGATTCGTAGGTCTATACCAACTGACATTTTTCCCTTTCACTATTAGATATTGCTCGTCCAATTTAGATTCAATCTGTACAAAGAAAACGTTATTTCTAATCTACAACCTATATCATCTTACAACACGTTACTTAACTCGAAAAGGCCGTAGCCGGATAAGAACCATCAATGTGCCCCCACACGGATTATGCTGATTTTTTTTTTGCTTTGATTGCTATCAGTGTCACTTACAATTTAGCCAAATATTAGCCCTTAATATTGAACCGTTTTGGTGTAAAAAATAAAAATAAAAATTTCGAAAATAATTTATATCTTTTGATCGGGTTAACCGATTTTGATGAAATTTTAATATGTTTTAGATATCATTGAGACACATTTGTGGAAAATTCAGGAAAGGTTTCTGACAGAAACATTGATAAAAAAATAAATAAATATTGCTTTTTTTAGTCCCAATATCTTTCTGGTACAATTACGAAAAAATTTTTGTAGAATCTTGGAGTAGTTTCCTATCAGACATAATTTTTTGGAAGCAATAAAATGGATAGGCGGTATACTTTTAAAAAATAAAATATTCTTTTTTATTTTTTAAAACTATGATATGCTTTTGGTACGATCGCCATATATTTTATGTAGAATTTTGGGATAGTATTCTACAACAAGTAATTTTTTCGAACCAATAAAATAGGTAGGCAGAAGTTTAAAAAAATAAAATATTGTTTTTTGTTTTTTAAAATTATGATATGCTTTTTGTACCATTGCCATATTTTTTGGTAGAATTTTGAAACGGTATTCTATAACAAGTAATTTTATTCTACTATTATTAACAGTTATATTCATATGGATGGACTAATCTTCATCACTATCTTCACAGATAATAGGCGTGATGCCGTTTGTTTTAAATATATTTTTAAATATATAATATATATATTTCAATATATTATATATTTAAATATATATCTATATATTATATACTTCAATATATATATATAATATATTTAAATATATAATGACTTCCGGTTGCGGTTCGGTAGAGAGCACAAGGCGTGTGTAAGCGAGGAGGAAATTCGACGGAAAAAGCGGTTTAGAGAAGGCTGGGGAGGTTGAGGACGGAGGTGAAGGGAGAGTGGAGGCGCGTGATAGAGGGGAAAGGATCGGAGAGGCAAGCAGCAGGTAAAAAGGGATAAAAAGGAAGGAAAATAGCCGGGAGAAAGGTGACAGGTTAAGCACGGACGATAGACAATATAGACGGGTGTGAAGAGTACAGAGTCGAATCGAGAAATCGGCGCACAAGCGGGCATAGACTAGCGGTGACATAGAGAGGTAAGTACGGGAAGCACGGGGTAGAGCATAGATCAGGCAGAGAAAGAGAGGACAACCAATAAGGCTGCGGATGGAGACAGGGAAGGAAAGATTAAGAGAGAGCGAACAGGAAGGAGGTATTACAGGGAGGAGGGAAGGAGGAGACGTAAAGAAAATAAAGGGTAGGCCAACAAAGGCAAAGGAGCTGTCTCGAAGAGGGAGAACTGACAGCCTTGGATCAATTAAGGACGTAATTCAAAAAAGGAAAAGAGAAGATTTAGAAGAAGAGACAGCCAGAGTGGAGAAGGAGATACTAGAAAAATTCAACGCCACAAGAAAAATGAACAGGTCGCCGCCAAATAAAATTAAGGAAGAGGAAGAAGGAAAAGAGAGCATGGCAACAGAGAAGATGCTAAAAGAAATCCTAAGGAAGATGGAAGAGCAGGAGAAAGAAAGAAAAAAGGATAAGGAGGAGATAAAAAACGAGATAAAAAACGAGATAAAAAGACTAAAAGAGGAATACAAGAGAAGAGAGGAAATATGGGAGAAGCAGAGAAAGGAGATGAAAGAAAGAATAAAAAAGCTAGAAAGTAAGATGGAAGAAGAGGTAGGCATGGGTGGAGTCGGGAGGAATGAAGGGAGAGACATACTGGAGAAGGTGAAGGAGGTAGAAAGGAATGTAGAAATGGCCGAAAGAAGAGAGAGAAGGAATAACATAATCTTGAAGGAGGCGAAGATAGGAGGCGAAAAGGAAAGGAGGGAAAAAACGGAGAAAATGAAAGAAGAATTAAACAAAATAAATGCAGGCACAGAAGAGATGAAAGAGGTAGGATACGGAAGTAACAGAATGGTAATGATTAGATGCAAAAGCTGGGAGGATAAAAAGGAAATAATGAGAAAAAGAAAGGAGCTAGGCAAGAAATACGAAGTGTTCCTGGATGATGATCTCACAAAGGCAGAAAGGCAAGTACAAAAAGAAATAAGGATCGAGAGCTGCCAAGGAAGAAAGAGAGAAAGGAAAGAAAGTAACAATTGGATATCAAAGAATATGGGTAGGTGACAAGGAATGGAAATGGAATAAAAATAAAGGGAAGCTGGAGGAAAAGAACAATCTGCGAAAGTTATAAAGTAAGAAAGTTATAAAGAAAAGAAAGGCAGATACGGGAGACGGAGAGACCAGAGAATAGAACAGACGAGTCGTAGGAAAGCAGGAAAAGACGAGGGAACGCTGGGTGTCAACGAGGTTGGCAGCCATGCGGGACGAGGCGCGAGCGCGGAAGGCATAAAGTTGGCACCCTTGACGTTGGCACAATAAGATGGCGAGGAGTCGAGACGGCGCTGGGTATCAGCGAGGTTGGCACCCGTGAGGGACCGCAATCGATCGAGGACGACGGGTCGATCAAAGAGGAGGAAAGCTCAGTGACACGTGGACCGAATTGGAGGCGGAAGGTGAAGACGGAGAGAAGGTAAAAGCAGCGAGTAAAGGGAAGAGAAAAACGAGGAAGTAGAAGAAAGGAAGGGAAGAATTAGATGGAGGTAAAGAAGTGGAAAAGTAAGTAAAGGAGAAGAAAGCGAGAGACAAGAAAGAAGGAAGGCAGGTGGCACGCATCGCACGTGCACGTTTTGAGGTTAAGAGAGAAAGAAGGAGAGAGGATAAGAGCTGATAAAATTTGCTTGTAGGAAGAAAAGAAAGGAAAAGGGCGGAAAAGCGGACCGAGGCAAGGCTAGAGAACAGAGGAAGGTAATAGGAGAAGCGACGGGAGCGCACACGAACACAGATCGGCGGACTTGGGGGAGACGAACGCAAGCGAACGCAGTGGGTGCTAAACAGAAGGAATAAACAGTTACATAAGGATTTTTGTTTACAGATATCGCAGGGAGGAGAAAAGAAGGAAAGGATGGACGGAAAAATAAAGTGCAAAGGTACGATAATAATTGACAAGGAGGCGATATAGACGATAGTGGAAGGACGAACAGCGAAAATGATAAAGGACGTTAAGGAGGAGATAAAAGAACTGAAAGAAGAAGTAGAGAGGTTGAAAAGAAAGGTATACAGAATGGAGCGAAGTACAGGTAAAAGGAAGAGGGACGAGAGTGAGGAAAGAAGAGATAAGGTATGTAAGAGAAAATGGTGGTCCAAGGACTATGAAGGGAATGATGATGAAAAAAGAAGGAAGAATGTAGTAATTAGGGTTGAGAAGGAGAGATGGGGAGGAAATGATTCAAATTGGTGTAAAGTGAAGCAACTTTTCACAGAAGGGCTGAAAGTAAAGGCGGAGGTGAAGGAGGTGAACATGATAGGACAGAGAGGACAATGGATAACATTATTGGTAAGGATGGGAAGTGAAGATGACAAATGGAAGGTACTAGAAGCAAGGAGGAAAGAGGGAAACAGAATGATGGTGAAGATAGACGAAGACAAGTCGGTGGAGCAAAGGATCAGAGAAGGAAAAGAGAGGGAAAATAGAAAGGAAAGGAGAGAAGAGGAAAGTGGGGGAACAGGGAAGACGGCGGAGGACGAGATCGCGGAAAAGATGGAAGAAAAACTACTGATGGACACGGACGAGGACGAAACAGATAAAGAGAAAAAGAATTGATGAACACGGACGAGGACGAAGCGGAACAGAGGGAGGGACCGGAGGGAAAGCACTGGAAGGGATAGGGAGGGTAACAGTAATGGTGTAAGGTCGCCCAAAGGCCAGGTTTCGAATAGAATTGTAAAGGGTTGGGTACGTCCCTGTAAAACGCCATGTGTATGTAAATAATGGGTTACGGGTATATGTTTGTGTACAGGGTTGGGTACGTCCCTTCAAAACGCCCTTTAAGGCCCCTTGGGGCAAATAAAGTACCTTTTGTAAATATTTAAATATATAATATATTTAAATATATATATTATTGGGTGTACAACTTAGTTCGGTCCGTTTTCAAAAAATGGCTCTGGCTGTTATGAATGTTTCATAGTGACAGCTGATTTCGGCGGTTTCAGAGAGGTTAGACATCTGTCAATAATATTCAGTTTATATCGCTTTGAGTTTCATACAAAAACCTTGTTTTTTACTGTGTTGAATATGTCAAATTTTGTGTTAACTAAGCAGCATTTGCGGGAGGTTTTAATTTTCTGCTTTAATATGAAGAAATCTGCGGCTGAGGCACATCGAATGCTCTCAAATACGTATGGTGAGGCCGCTATTAGTGAAAGAACGTGCCGAAAATGGTTTCAACGCTTCAAGAACGGTGATTTTGACGTCGAAGACCGGCATGGCGGTGGAAGAGCGTAGTGTATTATGAGCTACTAAAAGCGACTGAAACAATCACAGGCGATCGGTATCGAAAGCAATTGATGCGTTTGAGCCGAGCACTGAAAGACAAACGGCCGCAATACAACGATAGACACGATAAAGTGATTTTGCAGCATGACAATGCTCGACCCCATGTCGCAAAGCCCGTCAAAACATACTTGGAAACGTTGAAATGGGAAGTCCTACCCCACCCGCTGTATTCTCCGGACATTGCTCCTTCTGATTACTGATTGTTCCGACGGATGCAGCACGATTTGGCAGGTCACCGGTTCACTTCTTTCGCAGAAATCGAAAATTGGCTCCTAACTTGGATCGCCTCAAAAGACGAGACATTTTTTCGAGATGGAATTCGAAAATTGCCTGAGAGGTGGGAAAAAGTAGTAGCCAGCGATGGACAATACTTTGATTAATCTGTTCATTCATTTTGTTCTGAAATAAATGCATTTTTGACCACAAAAAAACGGACCGAATTAAGTTGTACACCCAATATATATTTAAAAATATATTCAAAACAGACGGCATTACGCTTATTACCAATGAAGATAGTGATGAAGATTAGTCCATCCATATGAATACTATAACTGTAACTGTAAATAATAATATGAGAATGATTATGTGAATGAATGTGTATGTGTACTTCATTATTTTGAGTGTATGTGTACGTGTATGTGTAATGAAGTGTACTTCATTAATAAACATTTGATTTAATACGATTATAGTTTATCCTTTTATAATGTTGAGGATTCAAGCGATTTATTATTGTTAATTTTGTATCTTTCCGTTACATGTATTATTCTATAATTTCCTTTGGAACCAATTCTTGTTTATCAAGCAAAATAAACGTATTTGTCACAATAGTATAAGTTAGGAAACGCCGAGAGGCCCGGAACCAATTGACACGCGCCTGAATTCGACAAGCGCCAATTAGAGCGTTTTCCAGCGTTAATCCCCGCCAGAAAACCGTTTCCGAAAAGACTCACGACAGTCGTCCGGACACTTCGCAAATGTACACATCAATAATTACAAGCGATTCGAGCGAAGTTAAGTCCGCGCTTCAACGGTTCGATTTCTGTGCGCTAGGCCGTTTCGTTCTTTTGCGCTGGGCGCGCAACTCTACGCGAACGCCTTTTCGGTTTCTCGCCCCGTGCATGCAATTCCAATCGAACCGAGAAAATCGGTGCAATTCGCAACCGAAGCGTTAAATAGAGAGACTTTCTTCTCGCTATCCGTTGGAAGGATAACACCTAGGTCAGTGGTGCCTCCACCCCAAATGTCTGGGCCTTTCTAAACTCAATTCCGGACAATTAATAACAGAATAAAGTTTGTTAAATTATAAACGCTGTACTTTTCATTTCTGTGGTACATTCGGATCGACAGTCTTTGTCCGTCGCCTTTGTTCGTCAGTCGTGCTCATCAACAATATCGGTCACCGGGTTTAAAGTGTGACCTCCGTGTGAAAAACAAAACGGAGCCGCACGTGAATATCTCGCGTCTTTTTTGGACGGGTCCGGCGGTTCGTTCGGCGTCAATTCAGTGCGCGCCCGAACATATAATTATTTCAATTTACTTTATTTTATTATTTTAGTACCTGCACCTATTTATTTAATCAATTCCGGAAAATTACTTGTTGTAGAATTCCATTCCAAGATTCTAAACAAATAAAAAATATGGCGATGGTACCAAAAAAACGATAATTTTGAAAAAAAAATTTATTTTTTAAAGTACCTTCCACCCATTTTATTGTGCTGGAGTAAGGATTAACGTTAATCAATGCGCTCTTCTCCAGTACAGTTGAAAACAATTCTTTTTCTTTTATTTTATAAACCGCGCCATGCTGTGGATCCTGTTTTGCGTTCCTCGCCGTACCGTGGCGCTACTCTTTTTATATATATCGCTCAGCATCCCCTGATTCGGTGCACTCTCATTTTGTACGCACACTGCGTTTGTTACCTCGATATACTTAACAGACAAATTTGATATTTCTTATTATTGATTATTTTAATAGTTTGGGAATCGTTTAGGCAAGTTTAGGATTATATTTTCATAGTTTAGAAAATAATAGTTTATTTATAATTAATAAAAATTAATTGAGCGTATAGTTAGCAGACATAATTTTAAAACCAATTTTTTTTTCTTTTTAAATTAACGTGAAATCATTTGGGATACACGTTTGTAATGTTTTAAACGTTTGGGAAATAATAATTTCATCTGAAAATCAAGTTACATGTGCGATAGCTGAACACAGTTTCACCATGGTTTGTGAGTCATCCAATCACAGCTACCTACATAAGAACGTGCAAAGTGCTGCTAAAGCATAAAAGAAACGTTTACTTTCCCAAAATGGATTCATTATTATAGCGCTAATTGTTGCATCTTTCTCGCGCATTTTAATTATTTATAGATGGGAACCCGGAGTAATTCCCAATCCTGCGATAATTTTCATAATAGGGAAGCTCGCGGTGGCCAATCCATATGGAATGCTGTCCTTTGTTAAAATAACGTTGACTAAGTAAAGGAACATACAAGGAGTATAAGATGAAAATTCCATTTTATTTTCTAACAATGGCACATTTCTAAATGTGTTTTAAAGCGCTTCGCGATTACAATTGTCACTGGAAATAAAGTAAACTCTGTTCTATGAATATAATATGGATTTAAAAAAAGCGAACTATCTTATTTTTAAAAAATGCATCATAAATGCATAAGTACCGGATTAATGGATTCTATGGCAATGTATAATAAGTTCCTTTGCATGTTAATCGAATTAACGTCGAAATAATCGTAAAATATATATTTATTTTGATTAAGCTATGATAGAGACAAATCAATCATTTATGTTAATATTATTGCATCCCTACTCGTCAATACATCCTATATAATATATCGAAGTACATGCGGGGACGGGGGGGTCTTCGCCCCCCTTTACACCCCCCCCCCCCCCCATGGTCGGTGTGACTAAACCTAGAAGTGTGGGCGGGGAGGGGTCTTTGCCCCCCCGCACCCTCCCGATGCACGGGGCGGTGTGGGTGAATGTTGAAGCGTGGGCAGGGCAAGCTTCGCCTCCTCCGCCCACGCATGTACTTTGATATATTATATAAGATATATTCATCATTGAAAGCTAACAATAAGTGATATGCATTATAAGTATATACATACGTTTCAAATTCGCGCACTTTTGCATGCACGTGCGGCCACTGAGCATGCGCATGTGGCCGTAGGGCATGTTCAGTGTTGCTACATCTCGACGGTATGACAGGAATCATAATCTGATTCTTGTCAACTTTAACGTTTAATATCTCGCGTCGCGGGGCAGAGCGACACTTTTTTCTGACAGATTCTTTCATTTCGTGCAAAAACGCGTCGATTGAGCATAATTTCATCGATATTTGAGGTGAGGCCCCTAAACTAAATAATTACCCATATTTCTTTTGTGGAGTTCTAAAATAATATAACTTTACCTATACATACCAAGAAAATGCAACAATTAGCGCCAATAATGAATCCATTTTGGGAAAGTGAAAGTTTCTTTTATGCTTTAGCAACACTTTCCACATTCTCAGCTGTGATTGGATGACTCACAGACCATGGTGAAACTGTCCAGCTATCGCACATGTAACTTGATTTTCAGATGAAATCATTATTTCCCAAATGTTTAAAACATTACAGACGTGTTTCCCAAATGATTTCATGTTGATTTAAAAAGAAAAAAAATTGGTTTTAAAATTATGTCTGCTAACTATACGCTCAATTAATTTTTATTAATTATAAATAAACTATTATTTCCTAAACTATGAAAATATATTCCTAAACTTGTCCAAACGATTCCCAAACTATTAAAATAATCAATAATAAGAAATATCAAATTTGTCTGCTAAGTATATTGGGGTGCGTTTGTTCTGCGAGTCATTATACCGAATAAGTACGTTGCTTTATATTACATATAATCAGTGTGTGTGTTTCTATCCGAATCTCAGCCCAACATATTGGTTCGAAAAAATTATTATTAAAAAATTGTTATAGAATTCCGTCTCAAAATTCTACAAAAAAATATGGCAATGGTACAAAAAGCATATCATAATTAAAAAAAAATATTTTATTTTTTTAAACTTCCACCAACCTATTTTATTGGTTCGAAAAAATTACTTGTAGAATACTATTCCAAAATTTTACATAAAATATATGGCGATCGTGCCAAAAGCATATCATATTTAAAAAAAATAAAAAAGAATAGGGGAGAAGTCGGCCCCGGAGCGGAGTCGTTTTTGCAATTATCTCGAAATCTGTATGTTGTGTGAACTCGCCATTAATAGCGAGCGCAGCTTATGGTGCCCACGTAACCAACGGAGTTTAGTGAGGTTATGTGCCATGTTGTGATTCTTATCGAAGCAAACGTGTTTTCGCAGGTAGAAGTAGGTCGTTCGCTACGGGGTACCCGTCACGGGTGCTCCACTGGGTCGTGGAAGGTTGGGGCTGGGACTCAGGAGTGTCAAGAGACGCTCCTGGGTCTTGGCCCCGCCTGCACTCAAAGGGTGCGGGGAGGGGAGGAACCCATTCCTTCGGAAATGGAAACTCCTCCCCTCTCTCGCCCGGGGGGGCGAGCGCGTGGGCTGGAAACCATGCGTCCGCTGCAGTCCTTCCCCCTTCGGAGGGGGGGACTGGGGCTAATCCCCTCCAGTTCGCCACAAGTTAGCTTTTTCGCCTAAGGCGAAGGGGGAGAGGGGGCGGGTAACTGGTTGCCTTACGGCGCACCCCGATCCCGCTCTTCTTCTCCCCAGGATAGGACTTTTTGCGGGAGGGGGCTCATGGACGAAATGCTATGCGATATCCGGGGCCCCCTCACGAACCGCTAGGGGGGATTCATGGTGGTTTTAGCCGGTAGGCTATGTGTGTGTTATCCTAGGATACACATGCATAGAATCCGGCACTTCCCTGCCCTTTCCGAGGGGCGGGGGGTCTTCCCGATTAGGGGGGCCACTGGGTGAGTGACTGGTTGCCGCGGCGCTCCCCGATCGTGTCCCAGTGGTTGAAGATTTCCACCATGTTAAAAATAAAAAAAAAAGGTAGAAGTAGGTCGAAAGTAAAATTTCTTCCGCGTCGAAAGTTTGTAATATCTTAAGTATTATTGTCTCTCCGAATCTCAAAGTAAGTGATTCTAAAGAGTAATGCATGCTGAACACGAATCCAGTGGTTTTTTTTATTTTCGTTGATTTCTATTATTTTATAAGCGACCAAACCTAAAACTTGTGTTCGAGGCGTAGTCGTTTCCAAGCCAAAACGAAGTCAAGAAAGCTAAATAATATGTGCTGCGTATGCTCGGAGATAATAGAAAACAGAGCCGATGAAAAACAGTGCATTTCGTGCAGGTGTAAGGCACACAACGAGTGCGTGCGCTCGTCAGACTGTTTTTACATGCTTTAACCGTTAGCGAAAAAAAAAAATTGATTTTCTTGAAATTATTTTCCGCTTTCCATTTTTCTACTAAAAAACAATGAATAAAGTGTATTCTATTATTTTTTATGATCAAAATTATGTATCTTTATTTAAAATCCAGTCCGAGAATGAAGACACGACTCCGCCCCGGGAATTTTGACTTTTCAATTTTTGCACCTTTGTCGTTTTTACTCTATACCGGTTGAACAAAGCGACGTAGACCAAAAATGCCTATATAAATTTTGTAGCCAAGAGTTCACTCTTTACAATGGTATACTATATTTCACTAAAATGATTTATTTTGTTGTTAAAAATCGGCATCGAAAAAAGGGCCGACTTCGCCCCGGCCTCCACTATTTTGTTTTTTAAAAGTACTGCCTACCCATTTTATTGCTTCCAAAAAATTATGTCTGATAGGAAACTACTCCAAGATTCTACAAAAATTTTTTCGTAATTGTACCAGAAAGATATTGGAGCTAAAAAAAGCAAGAACATTTATTTATTTTTTTATCAATGTTTCTGTCAGAAACCTTTCCCGAATTTTGATATCTACAACATATTGAAATTTCATCAAAATTGGTTAAGCCGATCAAATGATATAAATTATAAATTATTTTATAAGAAATTTTTATTTTTATTTTTTACACCAAAACGGTTCAATATTAAGGATCAATATTTGACTAATTTGTCAGTAACACTGATAGCAATCAAAGCAAAAAAAATCAGCATGATCCGTGTGGGGGTACATTGATCCTTCTTATCCGGGTACGGCCTTCTTTCAAGTAGTAAGTCAAGTAACTTACTTTTAATTTCGGTGGAAATATCGGTTCTTGAGTAGGGTCGTACGGATGGAACTCTTTGGAATTGAAAATCTCAGTTGGTTCGGACGTGAAAACCTTTTTACAGCAGGCGTCGCCCATTGAACAGGTTCTCGTATTGTTTGTTCCTTCCTCTCGTACATTTATCATCAACTGCGATCGTTCCCACTCCTCCGTAAAGATCTTGAATCCCTCTATAATCGGTCTATATCCTGTACATCTGCATAGATTACCTAGGAAATATGTAATCAATTCATTATTATTATTACGTTACATATAATAATGTTATGCATTATGCGTTTATATGCCAATGATATGAGCCAGCTTTGTCTACGTAAAGTCCTTACGTACTACGCACATACTCCAAATATATTACCTTGAAACGCAGTTTCCAAATTCTCCATAGTTGGTCTTGGGATACTGCGCAATAGAGCGTACATAGACATGACTATACCAGTTGTGCAAAATCCACACTGCGACCCATGTGCCATGGCAATACGTTCTTGTACCGGGTGCAACTTGGTCTTTGTGCTACCAATACCTTCCACGGTGGTTACAGCTAAACCATGCACTGCGCATATCGGTGTTAAGCATGCGTTAACAGCCAAATGACTGTTTCGATTTATAAGATATAGGAAATTAATTTTAAGGCTCCTGGGCTCTTTCCCGACATCTCGTGAAATGTGACATCAGAAGCGAGAAACGTTGAGAATTGACACGTTGAGATTTCTTGCAAGGCATTTCCAAATAAAAAGGTATTTGCATAAAATAACACTTCAGATCACTTCAGCACATTTCGAAAATACTCCGAGTTCAGGTTAGGTTGTAATCGAACGTTACAATCCGGAGGCACGGTTCACGCTATATGTCCTTCAGTCTAACGGTCGCCACTCGGTTTAACCTTGGATAACCGAGAAGGTAAGTCTAAAGTTTTTCCGAAGTTATTAATTTTACTAAATTTCTCTTCTTTCAGGTTCCCGCCACGGATGGATCATCGCCGCCGCTGACTCCAGGATCATCGCTCCAATCACATACCAGGATCAACGAGGGACTTCGATGGATCGACGCCGATGGATCAGGTAAGTAGAAGGTAAGCAAAATCGATAAATCGTTGAAATTATTTTCACAAATAATGAAATATTTATTGCAGATCAATTGTACCTAATGGTTGTTGTTCACAATTCACAATATTCACGATGGTCGTTGTTCACAGAGTTCGAAAAGCATGAGTGCTTTTACGCCTATCGGCGCACAAAATGTTATCGATAACGCAGTACCGTTCGTTAGTGTCGCTAACGAATGATTACGCTTAATCGCGGGCGTTCCCGTTTGTTACGGATGTCGACGGAGAATCAACGCGCTTGGTTTACGATCGCGGGACTTAGCGTACGCGACGACAAGTTGTATGCGTGATATATGTTACCGGTCGGACGATCCACGAGAGACTGCCTTGAGCGGCCTATCTCTCTGTGACTTCTCGCTATTGCGCGCTGCCCCCACTCCGCAGTCGCGGCTCAATCGCGTCGCGGTACCGGGCTGTATCCCCACTCCGCGGCCGCGGCCCAATCGCGTCGCGGTGTCAGGCCGTATCAGCTTTCTCTTTCGCAACTGCGTAGATGATCACGTGATTTCCCCGTGCGGACGCTCTATCGTGTTCCCGGGGAAATTTCCATCGCTATCGCGTTCCGGACGCTTCCCTTCTTTGACTCCGATACACCAGATTTTCCTTTTTGTCGCCGTAGAAGTCGCGTAACCTGATGGTTATCGGCTGTTCGCGTATCTCGCAAACCCGTGATCGGATCTCGACGCCGACCTACCTATGGCGTGTCCTACGTGTCGGACATGCCTGTGAGGTTAACTCTACCCGCGGAAGACTCATCGTTGAGGAATTTGTTTACGCGATATCGGACCTCGACGCCGGCCTGCTTCCCTAACGCATACAGCTGCAAGGTCCACCCCTTTCTCTTGACAGTTAATAAACAGCCGTAAAATGAATGTAATACAAAACCTAGTCATGCGCCTGCGCATAAGGGCCAGCGCACGAACATTGGCATAGCGTCTTACGCCTTACGTGAGAATCTTGCGTTACGCGACACGCAAGCCAATCTTACGGCAACGCACAAAGAAGAACGTAACGTAATTAGTCTTATGTTACGTTACGCTTTTCTTCGTGCGTTGCCGTAAGATTGGCTTATGTGTCGCGTAACGCAAGATTCTCACGTAAGGCGTAAGACGCTACGCCAATGTTCGTGCGCTGGCCCTACGCCTGTTTCACATTCGTTTTACGAATGTTGTAAAGTATCATACACTTTTAGTTTATTATATGTTACCTACAGGATTATTTTGATGGTAAAGCAGAGAGGACGTTAGTTACGCAGTGTAGGGTGCGTCTCGTTTTCATATTGTATTCTTCTCGTTACTTTTCGATTGCGATCGACAGCACTTTGTACAGCAAGCAATAAAGCAAATTATTCAAAGGGTACTCAGCAGAGTTACTTCACATAATTGGTCCTTCGAGCCGGATAAACGGATAAACAGATAAACAGATAAACGGATAAACGGATAAAACGGAATCGAGCAACAAGCAAGTGTGAAATTCGCCACACGCACCGACCACGCCTATGCGGCACGAGAAGAGGTTAGATCTCAGTCACTTTCATCGGAAGCATTCGCGGATCGTATTATAACGAGATGGAGGTTCTTACGAAACTAAGAGCGAAAAGAACGAACGTTAAGGGACAAATCACGCAGTTCGTGAGATTCGTGAGAGAACAAGGCGAAGATCATAAAGAGCAACTGCCGGAGAGGATCCGACGTGCCGAAGAATTATACAATACATACAACGATATTCAGACGCAGATAGCGGAAGGGAAATTAGAGGCGCTGATAGGAAGAAACCCGCCGCCAACAGCAGAAGAAATGCAAACTATGGATGCAGAGCTAGCACGAGAACGTCAATCAGTAGAAGATGTCTACTTTGAGTATTTAACGAAAGCAAAGCAATTATTAGATGCACAGCCAGTAAACAATATGGCATTACCACAACAACAACAGGTAAACAGTCTTAACGTGAAATTACCCACGCTGCAGCTTCCCAAATTCAGTGGTAGTTATGATCAATGGCTAATGTTTAAAGACACTTTCACGTCAGTGATAGATTCTAATGTTAGATTGTCAAACATTCAAAAGTTTCAATATTTACGTAGTTCCTTATCGGGAGAAGCTTTGCAAGTAATACATACATTAGAGACAACAGAAGAGAACTATGAAACAGCATGGCGATTAATTAAAGAGAGATATGAAAATAAGAAGCTAATAATTAATACGCATATAAAGGAACTTTTCGAGTTACCGACAGTAAGCAAAGGTAATCACGTAACTTTAAGAAATTTCATAGATTCAATACGTACACACGTCAGAGCGTTAGAAGCATTAAAACAGCCGATTCAGCATTGGGACACTATTCTCCTTTATTTGTTAAGCGACAAATTAGATTACGCGACCAGAAAAGACTGGGAATTAGAAATAGGAAAGCGAGATCCCGAAAGTATGCCTTCTCTCGAAGCATTGTTAGAGTTTCTGACAAGCAGAGCTCATACATTAGAATTAGTAGATGTATCAAAAAACAAGCAAGACCACGCAAAGTCTATAGCATTTAAAAAATCGGGTAAGAATGTAAACGTAGCAGCTATACCACAATCACAGTGTGTATATTGCGAAGGTTCGCATCACGTATCAAGATGTGAAAAATTCCAAAAGTTATCAGTTCCAGAGAAGCGAGAAGAAATAAAAAAACGGCAATTATGTCTTAATTGTCTACGCAAGGGTCATTATATGCAAGCATGTACAGCATCAACATGTAAAGTATGTTCGAAGAAACACAACACCATTCTGCATCTGGATAGAGAGGAACAGATGGAAAAGAAAAACACAAGCAGTAAGTCAAACGAAGCAGCCGTCTCAGCAGAATCAAGGCAAGTAAAGAGTACTTCTGAACTATCTGATAAAGAAGCCAAGGTAATAGTACATACTACGCGACTTACGGAATCTATAGTTTTTATAGCGACAGCTAAGATCTATATTATGGACAACGAAGGCAACCTGAGAGTCTGCAGAGCTATGTTAGACCCGGGATCGCAGAGCAACATCATAACCAAAGATGTAGCAAGAAAGCTCAAGCTAAAGGGTAGCAATGTCAATGTGCCCATCAGCGGTATAAGTCGTACACAAGTTACAGCAAGGGAATCAGTCACTGTACGAATCAAATCAATGCATAGCGAATTCTCGACAGAATTGGAATGTTTAATAATGCCAGCCATAACCGAAAAGCTGCCGCATATCAAAGTTCACACGCATACTTGGAACATCCCGGAAGATTTAAACTTAGCGGATCCAAGCTTCAACCAGCCAGGAACGATAGATCTTCTCATAGGAAGCAGTATCTTCTGGAAGATAATATGTACAAGACAAAAAGAGCTGAGTGAAACATTACCTAGACTGCAAGAAACGCTACTAGGATGGATAGTAGGCGGAGAATTAATAGATTCAAGAGCATCCAGCATCAAACGAGTTTGCAATGTCGTAGCTACTAGTTTAGACAGTCAACTAGAAAAGTTTTGGAACATAGAAGAGCCGCTGCCAAGAAAACAAGAGCGTTCATATTCACCTCAAGATCAACTAGTTGAAGACTTCTTCGTGAAGACGGTAAAAAGAGGCGACGACGGAAGATATGTTGTACGTTTGCCAAAAGACGACTCAGTCAAATTAGGAGAATCAAAGAGTACAGCGCTCAAAAGCTTTTTAGCATTAGAAAAAAGACTCAATCAACAGCCAAAATTGAAAGAAGACTATCATAACTTCTTAAAGGAATACAGAGAATTGGGGCACATGTCTCTAGTCAAGGAGCAGTGTTCTATACCAGAAAAGGAACATTTTTATTTACCACATCACCCAGTGATCAAGACAACAAGTCTAACAACGAAACTTAGAGTTGTTTTTAACGGCTCGGCGAAGACATCAACGGGCGCATCATTAAATCAGAAATTGTTAAGCGGACCTAACCTTCACAATGACCCATGGAACATCTTAATCAGATTCAGATCACATCAGTTCGTAATGACAGCGGACATCAAGATGATGTTTCGGCAAATCTGGGTAGCAGAAGAAGACCGAGATCTTCAAAGAATCATATGGAGAGACGACATTCGAAAAGCAATAGAGATATATATTTTAAATACAGTAACATATGGCACTACCTGTGCATCCTTTCTAGCAATACGTTCTCTAAGGGATCTAGCGACTCAACCCGAAGCAATTGAGAAACTAGAAGCAATTATAGCATTACTTGAAGATTTTTATTCAGATGATGTTCTGACAGGTCGTCGCAAGTTGGCACAATTAATCAAGTTAAGAAAGGATTTATCAGAACTACTCGAATCAGCAGGGTTTCAACTCCGGAAGTGGAGAGCAAACGATCCTAGGATTTTACAAGATCTTTCGCAAGACAAAAAGGAAGATTCGTTATTGGTACTAGATGCAGAAGAGCCTATGAAGACGCTAGGACTTCTATGGGACTCATCAAAAGACGTATTACAGTATGCAGTAAATCTGACAGAAAACAACACAGCGACAAAACGTAGTATCTTGTCGCAAATTGCTAGAATCTACGATCCATTGGGATTAATCGGTCCAGTACTTATCATAGCCAAGATAACAATGCAGAATCTATGGAAATTAAACATAGGATGGGACGAAGCAGTTCCACAGATATTTCGCGAGACGTGGACTAAATACTACAATTCACTTCTAGCTCTTAGTCAGATCAGGATACCACGGAACTTTAATCTACATAACTGCAGTCAATCATTTATTATGCATGGATTTGGAGACGCGTCAGAGAAAGCCTACGGCGCCTGCATTTATTGCGTCTACAAAACGAAACAAGGAGACTGGAAATCATTTCTCGTGTGCTCTAAATCAAGAGTAGCACCTCTGAAGACTATAACATTGCCGAAGTTAGAACTATGTGCAGCACTCATATTAGCTAAACAGGCAGCAGCAGTACGTGAAGCTATCAAGCAACCGATAACGGAAATCCATCTTAGGAGTGACTCAGCTATAGTCCTTTGGTGGATCAGTACACCGCCTCACAAGCTGAAGACTTACTATGCAAACAGAGTCGCAGAAATACATAGCCTAGTACCAGAAGCTAAATGGCATCACGTGCCATCAGAACAGAACCCAGCAGACGTACTTTCAAGAGGAACAACAGCCGAAGAGTTGGCTACAAACAATCTGTGGTGGAATGGCCCATCATGGCTTCCGCATGAAGAACAATGGCCCAAAACACCTACTAACATGCCGGTAGATAATTCAGCAACACGCGAAGAGATCGTGCTTGTGGTCTCGAAATCACCTCGAGATATTCTTCAAAGATGCTCATCATTTGACAAACTCAAAGGAGCTATAGCATATTGTCTCCGTGTAAAAAGCATTATACGAGGTCAACGACCAACGGAGTCTTTAACACCCGAAGAACGTAAGAAAGCAGAGCTAATTATCATTCGGATGCTCCAAATGGAAAGTTTTCCTCAGGACTTACGTGCCTTGCAGCAGGGAAAGCGAGTACACCCTAAAAGCCAATTATTTGCTCTTAACCCCCTTTTAGATGAGGAAGGCGTCATCAGAGTAGGTGGTAGGTTGAAGCATGCAGACGTTCCAGTCAATCAAAAACATCCAATCGTACTACCAGCGAGGCATCACATGACGGAAATCATCCTAAGACAAGAACACATAAGGTTACATCATTGTGGGCCTCAGCAACTCCTAGCAGCCATCAGGATGCAATACTGGCCTCTTTCAGGACGAAGGGAGGCAAGAAAGATAGTGAGAGGATGTATACCATGCTTAAGATATCGGCCAAGTATTCCAGATCTAAGAATGGCAGATCTACCGCAATCCAGAGTAACAAGCGACAGCAGACCATTTGTAGTTTGTGGTATTGACTACGCTGGTCCATTCAACATCAGAGAAAGCAAAAGGAGAGGAAACATTCCTATTAGCAAGGCATATGTAGCAGTATTCGTGTGTTTTAAAACTAAGGCGGTTCATCTCGAGCTGGTAAGCAGCCTATCTACAGAAGCATTTATGTCAGCATTTCGACGTTTTTGCGCCAGAAGAGGAGCGTGTGCGGACGTCTACTCGGACAATGGCACTAACCTGGTAGGAGCAGCCAACGAGTTGAAGGAAATTTACGAACTTCTCAAGAAAGAAGAACGGTTTATCGCTGCAGAACTCGCTGTACGAAATATACGATGGCATTTCATACCTCCTAGATCGCCACACTTCGGAGGTCTATGGGAGGCAGCAGTCAAAAGCGTAAAAAGACATCTAAGAATCATCATGAAGGACTTACTCTATACCTTCGAAGAGTACTACACATTACTGGTCGAGATTGAGGGCATCTTGAACAGCAGACCACTAACGGCCTTATCTTCAGATCCGAGTGATTTTGAGCCTCTTACGCCAGCTCATTTCATTATTGGTGACTCATTACAAAGGCCAGCTGAACGGAATTATTTGGACACCAAGGACAATCATTTATCTAGGTGGCAACACATACAGAAGCTCCGCCAACATTTTTGGCAAAGGTGGCAGAAGGAATATTTGCAGCAGTTACAGAGTAGAACACGGTGGAAAGATGGCGAGAACCTGGTAAAAGTCGGAGACCTGGTTCTGATAATCGAGGATAATCTCTCCCCTCTACAGTGGAAACTAGGAAGGATTCACGAGCTACATCCAGGAGACGATGGAATCGTACGCGTAGTAACCATACGCACATCCTCAGGAACTTACAAACGAGCGGTCAAAAAGATATGTGCACTTCCTTATAAGGATTAAGGACTGTAAGATTAGACTTCTTCGCGCATTTAAAAATTTTGAATTTTTAAGTTTGGTATTCGAGTCATTAATTAGCATAAGCTTAGTATAGATTAGTTCGTAGGATTATATTATATTATATAAACAAGATTACACGCAAACATACATTTTGTACTCAATATTATATCTAATTTGTTGAAAGATGCTCTTTCAAGGGCGCCGGGATGTAAAGTATCATACACTTTTAGTTTATTATATGTTACCTACAGGATTATTTTGATGGTAAAGCAGAGAGGACGTTAGTTACGCAGTGTAGGGTGCGTCTCGTTTTCATATTGTATTCTTCTCGTTACTTTTCGATTGCGATCGACAGCACTTTGTACAGCAAGCAATAAAGCAAATTATTCAAAGGGTACTCAGCAGAGTTACTTCACAAATGTTTAATAACTGTCAAGGGAAAGGGATGCAACTCGGAGTATTTTTGAAATGTACTGAAGTGATCTGTAGTGTTATTTTAAGCAAATATCTTTTTATTTGGAAATACCATGCAAGAATTTTCAACGTGTCATTTCTCGCTTCTGATGTCACATTCCAACATGGCCGCGATGAGTATCCAGGAGCCTTAAGAAAATAAATTTTTTAGAAACAATCCAGATCATTATATTATAGTACACTATGAAAAGGATACATGATTTTTCCTGCAACACGATCAAACTTTGAAATCATAACTGTACAAGCTCCACACCCTCCTTCCGCACAACCAAGCTTTGTACCGGTCAATCCAACTGAATCGTTATACATTAAGGATGAATAAACCGATATACAAAAGTTATTTTTCTAATCATTTTTCTTATTATTTTTCATATATGGAGGGGTAAAAGCCATAGTGGTATAAGTCAAATTGGTAAATATTCCGAATAGGGGACTCACCTCCGATGATCTTGACCTTGATAAAAGTTATAAACAAAAAAAGTTTGAAAAGTATATACCCAGCAAGAAATGACCCATCGAATCGACGTCTAAATGACGTATATCAAAAAACGTATATCAAAAAGTAATTGAAATATTCATCGATTTCGATTATGGCACAACTTTCGATGACTTTTCGACTCAGAATAAATCGGTTTCGTCTCGATATTGATTATTATTTCCTCACTGCAGATATGGGCGATTCACCGTCTCCGATTAACATGATTCTCCGATTAAACTCTTCGGCTCTTTCTAGGGGGGGGGGGGGGGGGGAGATCCATAGACTTGCAAGTTGCGAAGAGAAGACGGATAAATTGATGGAGGGGGGGGGGGGTATTTAAAAATGGGAGAATATCTCTTGGAGATTGAAGAAAGGTTTCCCCAATGTATTTAACTAAATAAGAGGCTTTACTAGAGTATAATCCGCAATTAAATATTACATGGTTAATATTTTGCATTGGGTTGCCGCAAGGGCAGCGTTCGGCTGGTGACAAAGAACGAGACGTCTGTTGTAGTGTGGACATAAAGTAAAGCATACATAGAAAAACGTAAGACGCAAAAGACTATACAATATATGGCCTTTCGCGACTTACGTTTTTCTCTATTTTATTTTAGCCTGTCAACAGCCTTTCGAAGTTTCGATCACGGACTTATATCCAATTGCAGCACTGCTGTTTGACGCCGTCGGTGCTCAACAAAATATTCAAGTCGTTGCTCGGTTCACTCGGTTGCCGGATTGTTTGGGCACGCGCAGCAAATGGCGACTCATACATATAACGCAAGTAATAAAAAGCTGTGTTCAGCATAAAAAACTACTTTGCAATTGTTGTAAAATTTGTGAATGTGATTGGTGTATGCTTTTAATTTTGGCCGAAACTAAGAGTAATACACCAATCAAATTCACGAATTTTACAACTGCAGTTGCAAAGCGGCTTTCTGTGCTGAACACAATTATGATTAGTATAATGCCTGTATATAGATGCCTATATATAAAAACTTTCTTACTTCAGTTCAGTTCAAGATATACTTTATTACCCCAAGGGGTTTGAAAGGGCGTTTTAAAGGGACGTTCCCAACCCTGTACATTGGCGTTTTTAAGGGACGTACCCAACCCTGTACAACCGTCCTATCCCCGCAAAAGACCTGGCCATTGAGCGACCTCACATACTATTGTCCCCCCCCCCCCCACTCTCTCCCTTAGTCTTTTCAGCCCTCTGCCATCCTCCCGGACTTCCGTTTTTTCCTTCCTTTGTCTCTTCTTTTCTTCGGGTTCCTCTTCCCCTCGTCCGTTCCTCCTTCTCCGTTTTTCCATCTTCCTCTGTTCCCCATTCCTTCCTCTACTCTTCCTTCCTCTATCCTCTATTCCTATCTCTCTCCATCCTGTTATCACCTTCTTCTCCCCTCCGTATTCGCGTCCTAAAAACTCAACATAGCAGGCATAGCAACCAAGGATCTATATCCTTTTGACCACTTTCTCCGTTCTCCATCTCCTCGTCTGCTCCTCCTTTTTTGTTTTCCTTCTTTCCTCGGTTCCAAATTCCTTCCTCGGCCCTTCCTTAATCTGCCCTCTTTTCCTCTCTCTCTCTCTAGCCTATCATTCCACCTTTCCCTCCCCTCCGCACCTGCGTCCTAAAAATCAAAAGACATAGCACAATACTTAGTAAATAACGATATAGACTTAACCCTTAAATGCCACCCGGGGTCCAGCGGACCCCAGACCCTTTAGAATGAAATATTTTCAAATGTTCCCGCCAAAAATGGAGCTCATATTTATTTATTTATTATTTTTAATTTTTTTGATTTTGGAGCCACGATTTTAACTCTTGGCGATCTTAAATTTTTATACTATGTTGAAATTGAAATTTTAACAATATCATCATTTTATTCTCTTGTCTAGACCTTGAACAACATTGAAAAAAATTGGCATAACTAAAGATCAAAAAATCAATTAGTTACGAGACATTTTTCATGCTGGGGTCATTTAGACCCCTTGTGTCATTTATGAGATTCTGGAAAGGTGTGTCATTTAAGGGTTAAACCCTTTCTCCCTTTCTCCTCCCTCTCCTCCCTCTCTTGCAACTATTATACTCTTCTCCCACTTTCCCCCATCCTTTCTCGCTCCATCCTCCACTGCTGCTCCCTTCTCCCCCCTCTTCTGACCTCTCCCTCGTCGACGTTTCTCTTCTGCATTTCTCTGTCTTCTCTATTTCCCTCTCCTTCCGTTCCTGTCCTTCGCTCTCGTCCGCGTCACCTCTCCTCCCCTCACCTCGTCCTTCGCTCTCTCTCATCCGTATCAGTCCCGCCTGCCTCTTTTCCGTTCTTTCAACCTGTGTTCTCAACCCCTTCAGATCCCTCCTTATTTCCTTCCCTTCTCGCCTTATTTCTCCATAATTCCTAATCCTATCTCTCTCAGTTCCTTCCTTAGTTCCTTCCTTAGTTCCTTCGCCCACATGTTCTCCTCCATCCTCTGCTCTGCTCTCGGGATCCTCCCTTTCTGTTCAATTCCTCTGGATATCCCTCCAATTCTTTTCTCCTCCGCATACTCTATCTTCACTCGCTGTAAATCCGTTTCTCGAACGACCACCGTACCCGCTCTTACTGCACCTTCCCAGGCGTGCTACTCGCCTTTCGTCCGATTCTCCTCCCCTCCGCCCGTGAGCTCTTTCCGCCGCGACAGCCGCCGCTATTCATCGCCACTCGCGCCAGTGCTGCGCCTCGACGTCCTGCAGTGGTGCCAACCCACTCTTTTGGGGAGGCTGGCACCCCGCGCCGTCTCGGCACTAGCCGGCGCCGCCCATCACCTCAGCACACCGAGCGGCCTCTACCCTCGCTTCAGCGCCCTCTCGCCTCACCGCTCCTGCGTGTCTCCGTGCCGTGTGTTTCCTCATCAGCATCTCACGCATGCTCCGTGTCCGCGTCTCGCTGCTCCCCTCTCTCGTCTCCCTCCGCTCGTCTCGCCCGACTCCTTCCTAACCTCCAAAATTCCTCATCCTTGAATTCTTCTGTTTCTCCCCTCACGCTCCATTCTTTTCACCTTCTTCATTTCCTCGTCTTCTTCCGTGCTTTCTTTATCGATTCACCCACCTCCCGTTGACTTCCTTCCTTTTTCCTTCTTTTAACTCCGCTTTCCTCACTCTTCCATCCTCGATCCGTCCACTCCCTCCAACGCTCCGACCGGAAGTCTAAAAAAACTTTCTTACTTTCTGTCTTTAATATTTATTTTTAATTATTTAATTTTTTTATTTAATTTAATTATTTAATTTTTAATAAGTCCAATTATTAATATTTATTTTATAAGTAAACTTATTTTTTATTTTGATAAATGTAAATACAAATATCTTATTAATATTGAATATTAATAATTTAATTAAATTGGTTAATTTAACTTCTTGTTTAATAAATGAGCGGATGTAATACTGAAAATGTACATACCTATTATATAGTAAGTAAAGTACGTTTATTGACTCCCCGCAGGGTTGCAAGGCGTTTTCTAGGGACGTTCCCAACCCTCTATTCCAATACTACCCTTCTCCTCTCACTTAACCCTTTGGACCAACTGCTTAACGTCTCTTTCCGAAAGACGGAGCCCAGTTTACTCCGCACAGCCTATCTTGCACGGAAGGCGCAGCTTTCGGAAAAAACTTTCCATGTTTACATGGCTCTAGTGGACTCGAACCTGGTTCCTCAGATTACGAGTCTGGCGCTCTACCACTAGACCACACTGTCGCCCTCATGTACTTATTGTATAATATTTTAATTTTCAAAATTGTCAAATTACAAACAGGAATTTTGTTGTGACTTTTACATTCGTATGTACTTGACCGGAAATGAATGTCCGGTAAAGAATCTACCATATGAAATCGTTTGTATTTCGTATGAAGAATTTTGAAGTGCAATTGAAAAGGTTTGTGAGTCATTCGTTTAATTGTAATCAATTATTTATTTTTACACCATGCATTTAGCCGAAATAGATAAATTAATAAAAGTTTTTATATGGAATCGTTTGTATTTTGTATGAAGAGTTATGAAGTGTGATTAAAAAGGTTTGTGAATCACCCAGATAATTTTAATTAAATATTTATAAACTCGGTAATTAGCCGAAATATAGATTTTTAGTTATTCATGTTAAAAGAAAAAGGCGCTAGTGTTCCCGAAGGTCCATCTGCAGTCAGAATTAATATAAACGTTTTAAAAATTATTTTATACTGAAATAAATAAATATACAGGCTAATAAGCTTGTAATTACAAACGATAGTTGCTAATTAAGTTTGTCACTCATATATTTCCATCTTACAGAGGACCTCCGTAATGAGATCAAAGATGTACCAGCTGTGCAGGGTGAAGAGGTTATCTCAAACGCCCTGCCACAGCCCAATTAAGAGCGACTCAAATGTCATTACCGCTGAGAAGTACTTCTTGCCATTTGAGTTAGCATGTCAGAGCAACCGGATTGTCCATTGCGTTCCACCTTGAATTTTTTTTACAGTCCCAAATTTTAGCCAAATTAATTAACGAATCTCATTAAACTTATGCTCGTTTTAATCAGTAAGATCAGCCGCAACCCGCTACATAGCCGGATTTTCCATTTTGGCTCTTAAAAAATTTATAATAAATAAAATACGGACTCGCAGCTAAGCAACCCGACAGAGGTCGGTAGTGTTACTCCTGTCGACCCTTAATTCTGACTGCAGACGGACCTTCGGGAACACTAGCGCCTTCTTCTTTTAACATGAATAACTAAAAATCTATTTTTCGGCTAATTACCGAGTTTATAAGTATTTAATGAAAATTATCTGGGTGACTCACAAACCTTTTTAATCACACTTCATAACTCTTCATACAAAATACAAACGATTCCATATAAAAACTTTTATTAATTTATCTATTTCGGCTAAATGCATGGTGTAAAAATAAATAATTAATTACAATTAAACGAATGACTCACAAACCTTTTCAATTGCACTTCAAAAATCTTCATACGAAATACAAACGATTTCATATAGAGATTCTTTAAAAAAAACGTTCATTTTCGGTCAAGTACATACGAATGACTTTTACAGTTATAAAGTAACTATTTAATGAAAATGGAAGCCTAAAAAAATTAATATTGTAACGCAATTATTATAATGTGCTCAAATCATAAAATATTTACATTATCCATGTCTGCCAATACAATATAATTTTTTATTCATATTGCATTCTATATAATAGCAATGTTATTATATATTTGACAGGCAAATCAAAATAGTTTCGAATCGATATCGAAATGATGAAATATCGATGTCTTAACCTTTAGACCGCCGGAAAGCCTAAATATAGGCTCTACGTGTGATCGGAACTTTGTATATGTTATATGTAAGATATAAGCACAACAATTTGAGGACTTTCTAAGAGGATTAAAACTCATCAATGCCGGCGGTCTAAAGGTTAACAGAAAATACATAATTTGCCTGTTTACAGTCTGGCGCGATGAATGTATGTCACAAATAATCTCTTCTTTTAAAAAATCTCATAAAGCACAAACATCGAAATACGCTTCAAATGAGCATTATTTCGATATGATGTGATATCGATGATTTTGACGTCAATTAGACGTCGATTCGATGGGTCATTTCTCGCTGGGTAGCAGTTATTTTGAGTATTGAAAGGTATAAATGACTAATGTATGTGGAAATAGTACATGTACAAAGGAAAGTCATTTAAGGGGATCCTGGAGTGACAGCCGAACTCCGACGGGAAAGCGCCCTCATCTAAGCGGAATTAAAAATATATTATTTTGATCATTCTGTCCTTATCTAACGAGATCCTACGAGATATCTATCCTTGTTAGATTGCAACGCCATGTACACTGCGTGTGTGTACATGCATAAAATCTGCAATCAATGAAAATCTTTCTGAACAGTCTTTTTGTTAAAGCAGAGAATAGTTACATAGAAAAGGGTAAAAATGAAGGTATTTATTTAGAATACGGGCCTGAACGCGAATATAGATGAAATTATGTTCAATCAACGCGTTTTTGCACGAAATGAAAGAATCTGGCAGATAAACGCGGCGGTCTACCTCGCGAAGCGAGATATTAATCGTTAAAGTTGACGACTATTCAGGTTAGAAAATCTGACATACCGACCAAAAAAAGCGACTGAACGTGCCCCGTGGCCACATGCGCATGCTCCGTAGCCACATGTGTAGTGTACTTCGACGCATCTTACTTAAATAAATATCTTGTCATTTGCAACTTGCACACCTTAAATCTTACAATGGCATACTCAGTCCAGCAATTGAACAATAATCCGTTGCTTGCGGTTTAGGATATTTCAAAAAAAGATGTGAAATCTTTAAATTGCGCCAATTGCAAAGAGAATATATATATATTACTTTGAAAAATAATTGTTGCGCAACTACTTTTAAAAAATAAAACTCAAGTGGTACGTATCTTTGTATTCCCATTCAAGGGTTTCTCATTCCAACCCAAGCTTTAATTCTTTTTAACAAAATTATAATATTACAAAGAATCATTTTAATCACAAAGAATTAAAGAGATAACAGTACAAAATAAAAATATTTAATTAAAATAAAATAAATAAATTTTTCTTGTAAAAAAACTTGGCGCTTATAAACCTTGAAATTTAATAAAGTACTAAAATTTTGATTGAATTTAATACAGCACAAAATTTTTGATTGAATAAAAAAGCAATAAACATAATTTAGGGAAGTATGCAGCGGAAGTAAAAAAGCAGCGCCAAGTTTTTTTTTATTATTCTACTTATAAAAGTATGAAACTAAAGTCATCGAAACATGAATACTTTACGAAATATTTTATATTTTATATTAAAAATATTATTTTAAAATACGACAAAATTTAAAATACCTTAAAAAATTCTAATAACAAAAGAGAGCTTTATTATAGTGTTTTGAAGACGAGATCTACAACTTTTATATCAAGGAAAAAATCAAGTTCTATTTAAGAAATTAGTCGTCTTTAAAATTTCTTGAAAACGATGATATCTACGACATAACTCACGTAAGAATCATGTTTCCTCCTTCAAATCAAACAACTTTCGTCTGAAGCATTTCTTTCTAGAATCACAAATAAAAAAGTTTTTGGGGCCGGTGATCGATTAAAATGGGACACTGTATACGTATTACATGTGCATATAAATACGATAGATTTTTCAGAAAAATAGTGCCTGTCAAACGTGAATAGATACAGATCACTTTTTCGTTTTCTTTAACTTTAGCATCTTTTACAAGACAGCATATACGTACGTGTGCGATTTTGGATACACCTTCCTTCTTAGAGTCCTCTGTTCACACAAGGCGGTTTTGACACGCGGTTGCGCTGCCGCGTGTAGCCGCGCGTTATCGCGAGGCGATCGAGGTGCGATAACGCGCGCATACGTGCATACGCGAAACGGCGTACGCGTGACGACGAGCGTCTACGATACGCTTTGCGGCATTTTAGACCCATAGGGCAGTGGACACTCGCCGTTGCGCGTTGTCGCACCTTGCCTCGCGACAGCGCGCGGCTCGTGCAAACGTTAACGCGCGACCGCAATCGCGCGGCAACCGCCCGGCAGAAACGCCTCGTGTGAACAGGCTCCTTGATCTCCTCGATATCAGCTCCCTGTCGTCAATATATATTTCACTATCTATCACGCGGCGACGGTCACAATCGTCACTATTTCTAGGTTATAACTGACTGACAGCGCGCTGAACGCACTGACTGCACTGAGCGCAGTACGCACACGTACATATATCGATATATCGACTCGAATAGATTTACTCGCTGGGTTGATAATATACACGCAACCGCGTAACCGTGACCCCCTTGATATCTTTCTATCCTGGCCGATAATATATATATCATAACGTATCTGAGGGCACAGGTACGTGCTCTCTCTTGTGTGCGTTTCTCCCGCCAGCCGACTCTCGAGTGACTCGCAGCCACATCGCGGCGCTCTGTATCAACCCTGCTGAAAATGACCGATTGAATCCGATTGGTTCCGCATTAAATTTGGTGAAATTGGTTTCAATTTTCTTACTTTTGGCCAAGTTTTGGCCGCTTTGGCCTCACTGTGCGCCGCGTTTATCTGCCAGATTCTTTCATTTCGTGCAAAAGCGTCGATTGAACATAATTTCATCTATATTCGCGTTCAGGCCCGTTCTAAATAAATACCAACTTTTCCTTATAACTTAATCGTCAGTCATACATATTTCAAGGTCAAGATCATCGGAGGTGAGTCCCCTATTCGGTATATTTACCATGGATTCAATTGTACAAAATTGCAAGTGTAAATGTGGCAGTCGCCGTCAGCCACCAGATACTCGTTGATAGCCACAGGGTACACGATACGCGTTGACAGTATACGCGATGCATTTTGAGAGCCACAGGTTACTCTGACTTGTTTGACAGGACTCGCGTTCCTCAGCAACCAAAGTTTTTCGAAAAGTTTCCAACAGATGGATGAAAAACTCGTAATTAAAATTTAATCACGAAGTGAATAAAACCGAATGGGGACCGAATTCGCAGAAAAGTGGCGAAAGGGCGAATTGACCTACGAGGTAACCAAGGGTACAATCACGCCTCGCTCTTTTGATATCAAAATTCCTCCTCGTCTCGACAACGAAGGAAACGTTCGGAGGCGCAAGACTCGTCCTCTTCGGCTTAGCCAGATTTTCGCGGTTGAGCGGAAGAAGGTTGTGCAAGACGCAGCCTCAAGCGCAAGCCGCCCTGCTGAAGGCGCTTAGTCGCCGACTCCAGGCGCTAGTCGCCTGCTTCCGGCGCTAGACGCCTAACTCCCAGCTCCAAGTCGACGACAGCCGGCGCTAGACGCCTTGCTCCTGGCGCGTCGCCCTGCCACCGGCTCTCCGTCGATTCCCGGCGCTAGTCGCTCAGCCTCCGGCCCTCCGCCGACTCCTGGCGCTAGCTGCTTCCAGCGCCCAGTCGTTTTCTCTCGATGTTGATCGCCCTCGATGCTCATCGCCCATCTTTGGCGCCAGCCGCCTACTAGCTCCTGGGGCTTCGACTCCACCGAGAAGGAAGCGGCCAAATAGGAGTCTCGACGCCGAGCTCAGGAGGGTTATCTCCACTGAACCTGTGGGTCTTACCTCCCCTCATCTTTCCGCTTCCGCTCTCATTGATAAGGATTTCAGAGGAAACACAAGCAGGGGCAGCGGCACCGATTCTAAAGGATTCTTCGACGAAGAAGTTAACTCTGGAGGTCCAGGAGTTCGAAGTCAGATAACGCAAACGAAGCGACGAGGAGGCCAAAGGAAGAGATTATTGTAAAGCAAGAAACTTTCGAAATGTTGTAATTAAAATAAATGTTTGAATAAATGTTTTGAAATAAAAATAATTAATAAAAAGCAAACCTAAAATAAATAATCTTAGTGATTCATTGAGCGAAACTGCGTAGCGTTCTAAAGTAAAAGTTAATATTATAAATCCATTCCTTTTATTATTCTATGTATAAAAGTATCAAGATAAAGCCATCGAAAAGTGAATATTTTACGACATATTTCATATTTCATATTAAAAATATTGTTGCGCCCGCGCTGATTCTGTCGGCGCCGCCCGGTATTACCGCGGAGCGTCCTTGACTACGGGCGTAGCCATGGGTAAACAGCCCGGCGGTTGTCTTGCGAATTCGAATTCGGACTGACGTGTCGGTTCACGCTTTGAGATTGTAACCGGGATTGTAAATAAACGAGTTCTCTTAGTAAAACGAGTGCCTCGATCGTTATTCCTGCGACCCGCGGGAGTTTGCGCGAGTGTGAGTGCGAGTGCGAGTGCGTGGGGCGACTGAACGCCGTCCGGAGTGTAACACTTTATTAGGGGCTCGTCCGGAATACGAACGGACGAGCGCGAGGAGAACGAGTCAAGGAAGAGAGAAAGACTGAGAGATGGCTTCTTCGGCGCCTACTTCGAGGAAGAGAGCCCGCCCGCAGTCTCTCCGGGCGCACGCGACGGATGCGGCTATCCTCCAGTGTATACTTATGGAGATGCGGGCGCTGCGCAAAGAACAAGCGCGGAGGGAGGCGGAACACGCAGAGGAGCTACGGCGCCGGAACGAGGAGCTACGATATCTCCAAAACTCCCAGCTAAGTTCTCCCAATATTAGAGGTTCTGGGGATGCGGGGGCGCGTTCCGCGATTTCGACAATGAATAACGGAGAACGTGTGACGCTGGGCTATAAGTTAAAGCCCGACATATTCGATGGGACGGTTTCGCAGGTACCGCTGCGAGAATTCTTCTCGCAGTTTGATCTGATCGCGCGCGCAAATCAGTGGGACGACGCATCGAAAACCGTCGCGTTAGTTTCTTGTTTAAGAGAGAAGGCGCGCGCTGTTTTAGAGACGGTACAAATTCTCGATGAGATGGATTACGCGGAATTAAGATCGAAGCTCGAGCTTCGTTTCAGGGAAGCACATTCACTTCAAAATCATTATACCCAGTTCGTGAATAGAAAATAGAAATTCGGGGAAGACCTCGCCTCTTTCGGTTCCGACTTATTGTTAGAGCGACTATCACGTCTGGCTTATCCCGAGTGTCCTTACGAGGTTAGGGATAATCGCCTGCGCGCAGTTTGTTTCGGCACTCTCGGATAACTTTCTGAGAAGGACTCTTCAGTTAGAGGGAATTTCCTCTTTAAAATGTGCTGTTGAGAGAGCGAAAGCAATTAAGAACATTCAGGGGGAAAACTTTGAGAGAGGGAGTTTTAGAAAGAATTTCGGGAAAGAAAATTTTGGGAAACATTTTAATAAAACGAAGGAAAAAGAAATGTCAAAAGGCGAGGAAGGGGAGAAGGAGAAAAAGAAGGGCAAAGAAGAAGGGGACGCTCGCAGGGGGAAATGGTATGGCAACCGAGCTGGGACCGACCGGGAGTGTTGGTCCTGTGGTAAGACGGGGCATTTCATACATATGCTAGGAGAAGTGAATAAAATCATTGAGGAGATGAAGGAGCAAGGTGTAATAGAGGAGTCCAGAAGTTCTTGGGTATCACCAGCAGTTATGGTCCGGAAAAAGGACGGCACTATCAGATTCTGTGTTGACTACAGGGGATTGAGTAAGGTGACAAAAAAAGATTTATTTCCCATGCCAAGGATAGACGATATCTTCGACCAACTCTCTGGTAACATTTGGTTCTGCACCTTTGATTTAAAAAGCGGTAAAAGCCGTTCTAAAGATAAGGAGAAAACTGCATTTTTGATCGGGAATGGCCTTTGACAGTTCACTGTCATGCCTTTCGGACTCTGTAACGCTCCCGCGATTTTTGAGCGGTTGTTGGAGAATTTATATGGGTTACTGTCGAAAATTTGCTTGGTATTCTTAGATGACATAATTATTTTTAGGAAAAGTTTCGAAGAAATGATGGAGAACTTGAAGACAGTTCTTCAACTGTTATTAGAGGCAAATTTAAAGATAAACCCCCAAAAATGTGTTCTTTTTGAAAAAGAAGTCAATTATTTGGGACACTTAGTTTCTGCGAGAGGCATAACTACTGATCCCGAGAAAATTGCCGCTGTTAGAGACTGGCCAATTCCGCATACAAGGAAGCAATTACGGAGCTTTCTGGATTTTTGCTCATGCTACCGTAAATTTGTGTGTGTGTGTGTGTGTGTGTGTGTGTGTGCGCGCGCGCGCGCGTGTGTGTGCGTGTGTGTGTGTGTGTGTGTGTGTTGTGTGTGTGTGTGTGTGTGTGAAGGGATTTTCTTCCTTCGCAAAACCCCTTTACATCCTAACGGAAAGTCAAACCAAGTTTCATTGGAATGAGAGTTGTCAAAATGCTTTCGAAGAACTCAAATGTCTTCCTCCTCAGTTCTCTCTTTTCCGAAAGGGGAGGAGCAATTTATTTTGGACACGGGCGCGTCTAATAGCAGAATCGGCGTGGCCTTATCCTAGAGACAAGAAGGAGAAGAGAAAGTAATTGCATATTTTAGTCGGGTATTAAGCAAAGCTGAAAAGAATTACTGTGTGACGCGTCGAGAACTTTTAGCGATTGTCGATTCGATTAAATACTTTCGCCATTATCTTCTCGGGCGAAAATTTTTAATCCGTCCAGACCATGCCTCTTTAAGGTGGCTTATGTCCTTCAAAGATTTGAAAGGGCAACTGGCACGGTGGCTGAAGAAACTCTAGCAGTATCCGTTTGAAGTAACTCATCGGAAGGGACAGGCGCACAAAAATGCCGACGACCTGTCTAGACGACAGTGTGAAATGTACGGCTGCGAGTATTGTGAGAAGGTGGAGAAGAAATATGCGGATGGGCAGTTAAGGCCATTGTACGTAACAAAGTTTTAGTCATAATCGTAAGGCCGTAAGAAAATAGACCAATCACACTCGATTATTCTTCGAGCTCAAGGAGAATAATCGACTGTGATTTGTCTATTTTCTTACGACCTTACGATTATGACTAAAACTTTGTTGCAATTGCCTTTAGAGACTATCGCCCGGATTGTTTTAGAGGGAGAAAAGTTGGAAAGCTGGTGAAGGGAGCAGGAAGAAGATCCGGATATTTCGGTTTTTGACTGTGCGAAAGAAGCCGGAAAACGTCCGTCACTTTCGAAGATTTTCGCGTTTCTACTCGGGTTTATTGGGCGTATTGGGATGCGTTGGTACTCAGGGACGGAGTTCTCTACAAGAGGTGAGATTTTCTTGATTTGAAGTCAAGTTTCTTCCAACTTGTTGTCCTACGAAAGCGGGTGAAGGAAGTATTGGAGATGGCCTATAACTCTTCTTCTGGGGGACATTTCGGGGTCAACAAGACCCTGGAAAAGATCCGAGGTCAGTTTTACTGGGCCACGTGTAAACAGGATGTAGAAGACTAGTGCAGGACTTGTAGGGTTTGCATTTCTAAGAGACCTCCAGGAAAAGGAAAATCCCCGTTTCAAGTTTATAATGTTGGGGCTCCGTTTGAGAGAGTCCAAATGACATCCTTGGCCCCCTCTCGAAATCTTCTTCTGGAAATAGGTATCTGTTTGTGATCAATTGCTTCACCAAATAGGTGGAAGTTTTCCCAATAAAGAGTATTAGAGCGAGAATGGTAGCGGAAGTTTTCTTCAAACAGTTCATCTCCAGGTACGGAGTTCTTTTTAAAGTACACATAGATCAAGAAAGGAATTTCAAATCAAAACTATTTTCCGAATTAGTGGAATTGCTTGAGATTAGAGACCAGGACTACTGCTCTGCATCCTTAGTCAGATGGGCACTACGGTCAGGTCGAACACCAACACCAAACGATAACGAATTATTTGGCAAAATACATTTCCGAGAATCAAAAGTATTGGAATCGTTGGGTTCCAATGTTTCTTCTGGCTTATAGATCTTCGAAGCATGAGTCTTCTGGCGTTTCTCCAGCCAAGATGTGCTTTGCTCGGAGACTTCGTTTACCTTTAGATTTGTTTCAGGGAAGCCCCCCTAATTCGAGGTCGCAGCCGGCAGGAAGTTTCGTTAGGAATCTGAGGGAGAAACTAGAGGAGGTACATTCCAATGTGAGGGAGAGGTTGAACCTCAAGTTTGCTAGGGTCAAAACTTGGTATGACCGTAAGCCAGACAAGCTCTTTTTCAAGAAGGGCAGAAAGTTTGGTTATACAATCCCCGAAGGGAAAGGAGGAAGGCCTCAAAGAGCTCTTGGGAGGGCCCTTATTTATTGTTAGTGGAAAGAAGCTCAGTGATGTGGTATATGGCATTCGAAGGTCGCCTAAACATAGGAGTAAAGTTGTCTGTGCAGATAGGTTAGCTCCCTTTAGGGAAAGGGAGTCTGGGAGCAACTAATTAGAGTCAGTGCCCGGGGGGGTTTGCGAGAGTGAGATTGTAATTTAATTTTACCTTTACCTTTTTTTGAATTATATTGTGCTCAGAAATGTTCTTTTTCCACAGAATTTTATTTGGGTTCCCGTGGGAGGATCTTTGAAAGAGGAATTCTTGAACGGAACTCGGAGTAGGCTTCGAAGGGCTTAAGAACAACCGAGACTTCTTCGTCGGGGACCCCAAAGTCGGCTGGAAAGAGGGGGCTAGCCCTCTCAGGGAGAAGTCGAGCGGGTACCCTGGAGTCAGCACCCTGTTAGGAAGAGGACTTCCTACGGACGAGGCGGGGCCAAGAGTCGGACCCCGGTAACCTGTAGCTACAGTTCAGAGTAGGGCGAGGAGCCGTTCTGATGCCCGCCTGGCAGAGGGAACGTCTTCGTGTAAATGCTGTCCTCCTGAATTGTCGGGACGACAATCCTGAAGAGGAGGGATGTTGCGTCCGCGCTGAGTTTGTCGGCGTCGCTCGGTATTGCCGCGGAGCGTCCTTGACTACGGGCGTTGCCGTAGGTGTAAACAGCCCGGCGGTTGTTTTGCGAATTCGAATTCGGACTAACGTGTCGGTTCACGCTTTGAGATTGTAACCGGGATTGTAAATAAACGAGTTCTCTTATAGCGAATTCGAGCGCTTGCACTAGTGCACACTGAATGCGCGCTAAGGCTGGTTTATAATCTATTCTTATATTTAAAGTCGCTTAAATACACATTTAAAAACTTTTTAGCCAATAAAACAATTTGTAATATCTATATGGATCCTGTACAAATTTTATCATTTTATAGACTAAGAAGTATTTAAGATGATCTGTAAATATAACAATTGATTAATAGCGAATTCGGGCGCTTGCACTAGTGCACACTGAGTGCGCACTAAGGCTTGTTCTTAATGAATTGTTATATTTACAGATCATCTTAAATACTTCTTAGTCTGTAAAATTATTTGTACAGCATCCATATAAATATTACAGATTGTTTTATTGGCTAAAAAGTTTTTAAAAGTGTTTTAAATGACTTTAAATATAATAATAGATTATTATAAACAAGCCTTAGTACGCACTCAGTGTGCACTAGTGCAAGCGCCCGAATTCGCTATTAGTAAAACGAGTGCATCGTTATTCCTGCGGATCGCGGGAGTTTGCGCGAGTGCAAGTGCGAGTGTGTGAGGCGACTGAACGCCGCCCAGAGTGTAACAATATTATGATAAAATTTAAAATATCTCATAAAATTCTTAACGAAAGAGAGCTTTATGTTTTGAAAACGTCTCGACCAGATCTATAATTTTTATCTGAAGGAAAAAATCAAGTTTGATTTAAGAGACTGTCGCCTTTGAAATATCTTGCAAACGACATCTACAACATGACTGACAACGAAATCAAAGGTCGGTATTCATAGTCGGATCTTATATTTAAGATTGTCTTAAGTCTGGTCAAAGGCAGTCTTAAGACTCCGTCCAGCCAATCAAATGACCGTATTAGCAACTTAAGACATTACTTAAGACGGTCTTGAAATAAGATCTGACTATGAATACCGGCCCAAGTGTCCTCCTTTAGACAATACAACTTTTGTATTGGCGCACGCACGCGCGCGTGCACGATAGCTTAACCTATCCGGCGTTGCCCGTCAAGGAATCCATAAAAACACATTTTGCCCCTTTTTACCCCGTTAGAGGTCGAATTTCTAAAAAGGAATTTTTAATGAGTGCTTACGTCATAACAGATTTAGGAGTTTCGGTCGGCCCGTAAATGCAACATTTTAGAGAAAAATGTTTCAGACAAAAGTTGTACGGTTTCAAAGGTTTACATAAGATGATGTCATTGGTTTGACCTTGGATAGGCGTTTGAAAATCACATAAAGGTTATCTTCAATTTCATAAGTAGAGCCCCTCATATTATAATATATCATTTAGAAAAGCATAAAATAAGAAAAATTTTGACATAAGTTAGAGGTCGATACATTGATCTACTCAAAAGTTATTTAGGTTCAAAAATTGGCTTTTTCGAACTTTGACCCTAAATAATTCTCGAACGGGTTAACGTATCGACCTTTGGTTTGCGCCAAAATGTTTTTTTTTATGCCCTTTCAAATAATATACTACAATATGGGGTGTTCCACTTAAAATTTTTTAATGTTCCAGGGAGCACTACCCAGTGAGAAATCAAAAGTCGAAATGATATCGAAATGACATCGAAATATGGACATCGAAATCCAACATTGTTTCGAGATTTAAACGGGCCTGATTTCGAGAAATTTTCGACATCGAAATCAGCTCGAAGACATTGATTTTTCGATATTCACCCGGCATAAAAAAAAAAAAAAAATTTTTCGAAATTTTATTACTATTTTATAACTAAATTTGTTTCTTAAGATGTAGTCTATGATTATAAATATTTTCTTGTATTTGAAAAACACACTTACCTTGGTGGGATTCGAACTCGGGACCTCTGGATCGTGAGCCAACTGCCTTACGTGGTAAACTACTTCTTAATTTGATGTAAGTGTTATATATAGTCTACATATGTCATAACCAGCGTAAATATATAATTTTTCAAAAATCATCTTAAGAAACAAATTCAGTTTAAAAAGAGTAATAAAATTTTGAATTGGATATATGATATAATATTTCTTAATGTCGGGTGAATGTCAGAAACCAGTGCCGGCTCATTATGAAATTTTGTGTTCGTAAATATATTTATGAAAAAAGTATATTTTTATAAAGTTAAAACATTCTTATCAAATCCTTACAAGGGCCTTATTAGATAAAAATATTCGAGCTAATTTCGACGTCGTTTCGACATATCGTTTCGATATTAGCTTTCTCACTGATTAGATATGTTTTTATATAAAAAATTTTTTACCGGTGTCTTTTTCAGTACATATACAAAATAATTTAACTAATCATATCAAGAAAATTAAGACGGCGAATATTATTGTTGATTGTATGTGAATATTCGCCGTTTTGCAATGTTGCAACGTTTCTGCAATGTGACTGCAAGCATCTGTGCTGTACATGGGAATTCTTAAGCGGGGAGCACACACTTCTGCACAAAAGCGGGGAACACAGACTTTTGCATAACGCATAATACGTAAGCATAAGAAAACTGATTGGTCTATTTCCTTATGCACATGTGTATGGACCAATCAATTTTCTTATGCTTACGCATTATGTGTTGTGCAGAAGTGTGTGCTCCCCGCTTTACTCATAGTCCGAGATCCGGTATTAGAAATTTCTACCTTCATCTGCTATTTACGAATGATAAAAAATATATGCTAGATAACATATACATTGATACATCGCAAATAGGTTGCCGAGCTAAATCCTGACCCATCAATGTTAAATAATTAAATTTGTAATTAAATTTATTCGATCAACTTCCTCGATTGGTTATTTATAAAAATTGTGCATTAGTTGAGAGAATATACCCGAAGGAATTGGAAAAATAAAGGTTGCCTACTTTCCCCTCTGCGCAGCTGTGGAGTTGCCAGGTATAAACAGGTGTGAGTAAGCGTTATTAATATACCCTCATCAGTTATTTAATCAAATTATTATATCAAATGAAAGCTTATTTAATTCACAATCCAACCGTATTAGGTTGCTTTATCAAAAAGTTGATTGCATCCATGGTTGCCTAGATTTTGAGTTAAGCCACTTGAGTTAATTTCTCACAAAAATTGAAGGAACACTAAATTTATCTTTAAAAATAGGCAAAATTCGAGCAGCTGTAACTTTGTTAAAAATAAATAAAATTTAAATTTCAAGCTTAAAACCTCTACTTTCGAAAGGTTACTATTATTCGTCCAATTTTTATTATGTCTAGACATAATTTTAATTCAGCGAATTTTTATTATGTCATGACATAATTTTAATTCTGCCGCTAGGGAATTTTTAAGTCGATTCTTATGAATCAAGCTTGAATTCGATGTCTAGGTGTCCCAGGTTGCCGATAACGAGGTCCACATAGTGCGCTCCATAGTTTTCGGTGTCCAGGTGTATTAATACCTTGAATTCGATGTCCACGTGTTCCAGGTTGCCGATGATGGGTTCCAGATAGTGCGCTCCATCGTTTTTGGTGTCCAGGTGTAATAATACGTTGAATTCGATGTCTAGGTGTCCCACGTTGCCGATAACAAGGTCCACATAGTGCGCTCCATAGTTTTCGGTGTCCAGGTGTATTAATACCTTGAATTCGATGTCCACGTGTTCCAGGTTGCCGATGATGGGTTCCAGATAGTGCGCTCCATAGTTTTTGGTGTCCAGGTGTAATAATACGTTGAATTCGATGTCTAGGTGTCCCACGTTGCCGATGACGAGGTCCACATAGTGCGCTCCGTAGTTTTCGGTGTCTACGTGTATACCTCTAATTCGATATCTACGTGTCCTACATTCAGATTTAAAGTTATTAATACGCGTAGACACCAAAAACTACGAAGCACACTATGTGAACCTCGTCATCGGCAACCTGGGACACCTAGACATCGCATTCAACGTATTATTACACCTGGACACCGAAAACTACGAAGCGCACTATGTGGACCTCGTCATCGGCAACCTGGGACACCTAGACATCGAATTCAACGTACGATTACGCAACGCTTCTCTGTCACTCTCAACGCTCGCGCTGAAAACTTTACATCTAAAATCTAGGCAATCATGGATGCAATCAACTTTTTGATAAAGCAACCTAATACGGTTGGATTGTGAATTAAATAAGCTTTCATTTGATATAATAATTTGATTAAATAACTGATGAGGGTATATTAATAACGCTTACTCACACCTGTTTATACCTGGCAACTCCACAGCTGCGCAGAGGGGAAAGTAGGCAACCTTTATTTTTCCAATTCCTTCGGGTATATTCTCTCAACTAATGCACAATTTTTATAAATAACCAATCGAGGAAGTTGATCGAATAAATTTAATTACAAATTTAATTATTTAACATTGATGGGTCAGGATTTAGCTCGGCAACCTATTTGCGATGTATCAATGTATATGTTATCTAGCATATATTTTTTATCATTCGTAAATAACAGATGAGGGTAGAAATTTCTAATACCGGATCTTAGACCATCAGTAAGAAATGACTCGTCAAATCGACGTCAAATCGATGTCGAATCGATGAGTCATTTCGACATCGAATTGTAGTATCATATTGATATCATTTCGACCTCGAATCGAGATTTTGCATATAAACGGATGTACACAGAGTTACAACAGTAAAATTGAACAAAATAGTAACAGGAGTGACTGTTATCATTCATGTCAGTTTATTTAAGATTACTCGAAAATATGTCGAAATTCAAACGAACGTTGACTTTTTTTACCCTTGCCAACGATATCGAGCTAATTTCGACGTTTAAGCTCATTTCGACGTCGTTTCGACATCATTTCGACTTTTGATTTCTCACTGGGTAACTCAAAAATTTCTAATGTCTATATATCATAGATATATCATATATGTAAGTATCTGACGTCTGTCTGTCATAAACTGTTAAATTTTTCAGTTACATTTGTTCATAACGTTTTAACAAACAACGAGCGACGGCTAAAACCTTCTGAAGGTTATTCAGGAAGATGATCTTGACAACATATGTCAAGGTCAAGGTCATTGAGGCTGGGTCCGTTGTTATGCACTTTTACTCAAATACATGTATCTTGTATGTATATAATTATATACATATAACAAATTTTTTTCGGGAATAAATTGAATTGGTGAATTTGTAAAAGGATACGTTTGTTGCGAAGATACCATAGAAGAGTCCATTGTGGCTCTACATTCTTATCTGATACCTAAATCACAAGATATATAACGTATAATAACATATGTAATAACACTGTTCAACAAAAAAATGATTTTTTTTCGAGCATAAGAATGAGAATAATTATTTTTTGTAGTTTTTTTTGGTGTTGAATATGATCCCATTTATAAAATTGTTCTATCACGTCATTATATAGGGTCTATTGCATCAAAGTCATACAGGCAACTTATACAGGCCATTAAAGTAGGGGAGACCGGGACGGAGTCGTTTTTGCAATTATCTCGAAATCTGTATGTTGTGTGAACTCGCCATTTATACTGTAAGCACGGCTTATGGTGCCCACGTTACCAACGGAGTTTAGTAAGGTTACGTACCATGTTGTGATTCTTATCGAAGCAAACGTGTTTTCGCAAGTCAAAAGTAAAATTTCTTCCGCGTCGAAAGTTTGTAATATCTTGTTGTAAGTAGGCTGGGAATGCAATCCAACATACAACAGTTTCTTCTAATTATACCAAAATGTATTTCTTAAAGTACAAAAAAACGTGTCGTGTGCCGCTCAGTAGAGACTCGAAGTGAGAGCAGAGAACGCTAAGGCTGAGTTTCCACTGAGCGCGTCACGCGTCGCGTCATCACAAGTTAACCAATCAACACATCCCATTTTATTACATTACTTGTGACGGGATCAAAATAGGATGTTTTGATTGGTTAACGACAGATGACGCGACGCGTGACGCGCACAGTGGAAACTCAACCTAACGGATTTAATGGCGCGCGCAGATTGACAACTCAGTAAAAATAAAAAGTGTAATAGAGTAGCACTAGGTGTGCACGCAATACATGGTGAGAAACAAGAAACTTAAAACGATAGATGGCGTTAAGATTACAATCTAGTTACAACATATCTTAAGTATTATTGTCTCTCCAAATCTCAAAGTAAGAGATTCTAAAGAGTAATGCATGCTGAACACGAATCCAGTGCAGTTTTTTATTTTCATTGGATTTCTATTATTTTAAAAGCGACCAAACCTAAAACTTGTGTTCGGGGCGAAGTCGTGACCAAGCCAAAATGAAGTCAAAAAAAGCTAAATAATATGTGCTGCGTATGGAGACTTCCGTTTCCGGCGCTACCGTGAGTGACACGTGTGTGAGTGACTGGGCGAGAATTAAGTGAAAGAAAGTGTGAGAGTGTGTGTGGGAAGGCTGTGAGTGGGTGAGAAAGAGGAGTGGAGGAGTGAGAGAGCGTGTGGGAGCGGTCACAGGTCGAAGGGAGAGGATAGGGTTACCCAGTAGCCCTATTTTGTAACTCTTAACGACAGTGTCGTTATCGTTATGATGTCGTTGCGCAAGTATATTATATGGAAAAAAAGCTGCGCCACGACGATATAACGATACCGATACTGTCGTTAGAGTTACAGAATAGGGCTACAGGTAGCAAGCACTCGTCATTTTGACGTCAATTGACGTCAAAAGACGTCAAAATGATAGACTTTTGACGTCAATTGACGTCAAAATGACGAGTGCTTGCTACCTGGGTAGATACAGGAAGGGAAAAGTGTAAGGGTAACGGTCAGGTAGGTAGGCAAGGAATAAATCAGAAGAGAGGCACAGCGTGTAGGCAGGGACGTCACGGCGGCACGCCGTCACAGAGACACGCGTGGGGCATAGACTAGTACAGACATAGAGAGGAAACTCATTGAGATAGAGAATAGCTTGAGAGATAGATATAGCGGAGGGAAATGACGGAGGAAAAAGGAAAAACGGTTAGATTGATAGAAATAGAGGGAGGAGAGCAGGGGGGAGGAAGAGGGAAGAGAAGAGGAAGTGCAGGCAACGTAGATTTAACCCTTTCAGTCCCATAATTAAGGGAATAGCCAAATATCTACAAAACGCATTAAGTATATGGTTTCCGGGGTCGCTGATTACGAATCTGAAATCAGATTTTTAAAATTCAAAATGGCGGATCCAATATGGCGGACGAATTTGTAAAAATCAACCGGATTCTCTTGAAACTTGTTACTCGGGAGTTTTCGGGGTCGCTGATTACGAATCTGAAATCAGATTTTCAAAATTCAAAATTCAAAAATTCGTCCGCCATATTGGATCCGCCATTTTGAATTTTGAAAATCTGACTTCAGATTCGTAATCAGCGACCTCGAAAACATAAGAAACCATGTTTTAAGATATACATTAATTATCAAATTTCGTTACAATCAAATTCAACCGAAAAAATGGTGCTTTTTTATGTAAATTTGTTAATAACAAAAAAAATTATAAACAATATTGCTAAATATGCTACTTGATTATCAAGTTTGAACCTTAGCAACATAAAAAAGAAAAAAATGCAAGTTTTTGCAGTTATACTAAAAGTTACGATGAAGGAAAGAAGACTCAAAAGGTGGTCGATATATTGACGCCTGGGACTGAAAGGGTTAATAAAGAGGAAGAGAGGGGATATGGACAGCGGGGGAACAGATAAATGGGCCTTCAACAGGAGCAAGAAGGTGCAAAGATCGCCGCAAAAAGAAGGCAAGGAAACTACTGGAGACGAAAGAAACTGGATAGAAGAGATAAAGAATGAAGTAAAAGTTGAGATGAGAGAAGGGATAAAGGAGATGAAAGAGACAGTAAGGGAACAGGGGAGAGAATTTAGACAAGAGATGAAAGATTTAAAAAGAATCATGGAAGAGAGAGAGGAAAAATGGAGAAAAGAGAAAGAGGAGATGGAAGAGAGAATAATGAAAGTGGAGAAGATGATAGTAAAAATGAAAGAGGAGGGAATAGGAAAAGAGACAGACGTAGGACAGAAGGGACTTGAGAGAAAGCTAAAAGAAATAGACAGGAAATTAGAAATGAGAGAGAAAGAAGAAAGAAGAAAAAACATAGTTATAAGAGGAACGAAAGGAAAGAGAAGTGAAATTGAAAAAGAGGTGAAATAAATTCTAAAGGAGGTAGGAATAGAGACGGAAGTGAGTTGTAAGAAGGTCATTGAGGATGGTGGAGAGGGAAGTATAAAAATGACAGTAATAGGACTACAGGGATTGGAACAGAAAAGAAAGGTCATGATAGAGAGAAGACTAAGAGAAAAAGGGATGAGAATAGATGACGACCTGACATGGAAGGAGAGGAAGATGAGATGGAATCTAGAAGACATTACAGCGCAGGAGAGAGGAAATGGTAAGAGAGTAAGGGTAGGATATGGAAAAATACAAATAGAAAGAAAATGGAAGTGGGAGGAGGATGAAGAGATATTGCGAGACAACGAAGGAAAAGTGTGGAAGAAAAGGGGGGAAGAATAAGAGGAGTGAAGGATGGAGGCAATCCAGAAAAGGAAGACGAAGAGGGCAATGAAGGTAATGAAGAGGACAAAGATGAGAATGTAGGAAGAAAAGACAGAGGAGGATGAGGATTATGGAGGGAGGGAGGGAGGGAGGGGGGGAGGGAGGGAGAGAGAGAGAGAGAGAGAGAGAGGGAGAGGGAGAGGAGAGGGAGAGGAGAGGGAGAGGAGAGGGGGAGAGGGAGAGGAGGGGAGAGGAAGAGGAGGGAGGGGGAGGATTGTTTATTTATTTATTTATTGTGGGAGGGGTTGTTTTCTTTTTGTCGTTTTATTTATCTTCTTTCTTTAGGGAGGGAGGATGGGGGGGAGGGAGGAGGAAGGGAAGAGAGATGAGAGAGGAGAGGGAGAGGAGAGGGAGAGAGAATTGAGCTTTATTAGCCTTCTCGGCTATTTTTTACAATACATGATCTTACAATAATTCCTCTACATGAGGTACAATATATACTTTTAACTTCCGCTTAAATTGTTCGATCCTCTCGCATTGCCTTATATCTAACGGTAGAGCGTTGTACATATTTAGACCTTCATAGAATAGACTCTTTTGCCCGCGTCTCGTTCTACGAAACCGCACCACAATATTCTCAGCCTGCCTTGTTTGTCTGTTACTCACATCCCCTACTATTTCTACTTTGTTACCTAATTGTCTAGGCATTATTCCTCTTATTATTTGAAAAATAAAAATACATACATTATATAATAATCTCTGTTTTATATTCATAAACTGGAGTGCTTGCAGCATCTGGTCTACCTTAGTACGTCGATCACATTGAAGTACAACCCTCATAGCCCGATTCTGCGCAACTTGCAGCCTATTCAGTAATGTTTCACCCATACCAATTAATAGCGTTGCACAATACTCAAAGTGAGGTGCTATAATTGATTTATATACAAGACATCTGGCATATATCGATATATCCTTACCTATTCTATTTAAATAACTTATTTTTTTTCCTATCTTTTTTAACATATAGTCACAGTGGTCCTCTAACCGCAGTCTATCATCGATAATGAAGCCCGAATACTTCATTATTTCCACGCATTCTATTACTGATCCATCATTACACTTTAATATAACCCTTCCTTTCAGCTCTTTCCTCCGAACTATCATCATTTTTGTTTTACTCGCATTCAGTTTTAGTTTATTTCTACACATCCATTCTTCTACTATTTGAAACAGCCTATTCATTTTTCTTTCCAGTTCTGCACAGCTTTCTCCTATCACATAAAACAATGTATCATCCGCAAATATTTTTACATTACCTTCCCCTAAACAAGTTTTCACTATATCATTTATGTAAATAATAAACAATAAAGGCCCCAACACCGATCCCTGTGGAACTCCTAATATAGTTTCAATAAGCTTAGACCATTTACCCTTAAACCTAACCTTTTGCGTTCTATTGCTTAAATACGATCGTAGCCATTGTAACACAGTTCCTCTAATTCCGTACTGGTATAATTTTTCAAGCAGTCTTTCTATATCTACAGTCTCAAACGCTCGCTTAAGATCCATAAAAGTTACTCCTACCATTTTTCCTTCGCTGATTATTAATTTCCACTCATCCATGACCACTTGTAGCGCCGTTTCACACGAGTGATGTTTTCTAAATCCAGACTGATGCTCTGTTAAAATATCGTTCTTCTCCAAAAATAATTCTAATTGTTCTTTTACCACTAACTCTAGCACCTTCTCATATACCGGTAGCACATTGATCGGCCTGTACTCACTTGCCTTCTTTGGTTTTGCTATCTTTGGAATCGGTATCACCGTTGATGTCTTCCATCCATCGGGACACCGCCCGCTTTTCAGTGAGCAATTGATCAACTCCAGCAACTCTTCTTTTATTCCCGGAAAAGCTACCTTCAACACCTCGCTGGTTATCCCTTCATCTGTTCCTTTTTTATTCGGTAGTCCCATAACAATTTGCTCTAACTTCTTCATATTAATCATCTCAAAGTCCTCCATTACTTCCTTACTTTCTATATTATAGATATTTTCATCGCTCTCTGTATCATCCTTTTCCCACTGTATAGATTCAATTATATTATTTATACTCTGTACATAGTATAAGTTAAATTTATCTGCCGTATTGCACTCATCCATATTTTCCAGTATCTCGAAATCTATATTATCTTCTTCATTTTCATTTTCGCTTGCTTCCACTCCTTTTATCACTTCTTTTAGAGTTTTCCACATTTTTATAGGATCCTTCTTATTACCGTCTATCATATTTTCATAATACTCCTTCTTTTTTGTCTTAATGAGTTTAACCACCACATTTCTTTCCATCTTGAATTGCCTCCAGTCCTGTTCACCACCTGTGCTTACTGCCCTCTTGTACGCTTCATCTCTCTTATCTGCGGCTATTCTTATCTCTTCTGTGTACCACTTTTTCCCTTCCCATATTTTCGGAATTCTAAACTTTTTCTTAGGCGCTATACTATCTAGTGCACTAACTATATTCTCAACAAATTTATCAGCTTTCTCATTTACATCTAGCTCTATTCTTTGCTTACATTTCCCTTCTGCTATTAAACTAAGAAAATCGTTTGCATTAAATTTACTGAAATCCCTACCAATAAATTCTCTATATTTATCACTCGATTTACTTACACTAAAGTCAACTTTCAGCCACGCATGATCTGTTATTTTAGGATTTTCATTTACTTGTACTTTTACTTCACTATTCGCGAAAACTAAATCTATAGTTGTTTGACTGTTTTTTTTTAGCTGCGTATCTCGACGTTTAGGGGTTGAAACAACCTTTTTTTAGCTGCGTATCTCGACGTTTAGGGGTTGAAACAACCCCTTGAAAATAACGACCGATTTGGATATGTTATAGAGCATCAAAAAACATTAGACACGTGTTTTTTTTAGCTGCGTATCTCGACGTTTAGGGGTTGAAACAACCCCTTGAAAATAACGGATTTTATAGTTTTTAGCGAATATCTTCGAAAATATAAGGCGTAACGACAAAACATTTGTACGAAATGTTTATGGCTTTTTGTGCTCTTTACAATGGCGTAATCAGATTTTTCAAATTTGTCACATTTTTTTATTTAACCCCACCCCCACCTATTATTTTTGCCAAATATAACAATTTTTCCAACGCAAATTTAAGAGCGTCAAATGCCAAATACATCCATGTGTATTTTTATTATGATACCATTATTAGATTTTTGGCAAGACGAGATGATATGTGGTATAGGCGTCGCGCTGTAGGTAGGTGTTGCGTTATTTCTGTTCAGTTGCGCCGTACCCTTAAAAATTTCCATTTCAACTCCGGGATGACCGAAAGCGCTGATGCAAAGGCTAGCGCAAAGCACTGACAGCGAGAGGTTAACGCTATTTCGAGAGTCCTAGACTAGCAACGGAATATTGAATATAATTTTTATTCAGCTCTAACTCAATTCTTTGCCAGTCTTGCCAGTGACTATATAATCTTTTTTGTTCATAAAATGTCACGTTGTAAGCACCTACTATAGTATATTGTGCACCAAGGAGAGAAAGCAGCGTTTTTCAGACGAGTGTGAAGTTTGCCACCCGAGCCAAAGGCGAGAGCGGCAAATCACACTCGTCTGAAAAACGCTGCTTTCTCTCCTTGGTGCACAATATACTATAGTAGGTGCTTACAACGTGACATTTTATGAACAAAAAAGATTATATAGTCACTGGCAAGACTGGCAAAGAATTGAGTAAGAGCTGAATAAAAAATTATATTCAATATCAAAGAAAAAAGTAACAAGCGTAAGAAACCAATAAAAGTTAACAATAAAAATGCACTTAAATGTTCACAAAACGACAGCGTACAACACAGTTCTTTACACTTCAGACTTATGATCCGAAATGCTTGCTTTTCGGAATTATGACACAAGCAAATGATATTCAAATGCGTGAATTTGGTTGTTGATTTTGTTGTGCCGTAAGCGGGATAGTATATTATTGTAGCGGTTAATGTGACGCACGTGTTCGTTTAGATTATGATTTGCGACTGCCCGCCCGATCTTACAATTCGGCGATATTTATAATGTCGGAGTCGACATTCCGTTGCTAGTCTAGGACTCTCGAAATAGCGTTAACCTCTCGCTGTCAGTGCCTTGCGCTAGCCTTTGCATCAGCGCTTTCGGTCATCCCGGAGTTGAAATGGAAATTTTTAAGCATACGGCGCAACTGAACGGAAATAACGCAACACCTACCTACAGCGCGACGCCTATACCACATATCATCTCGTCTTGTCAAAAATCTAATAATGGTATTTGCGTTGGAAAAATTGTTATATTTGGCAAAAATAATAGGTGGGGGTGGGGTTAAATAAAAAAATGTGACAAATTTGAAAAATCTGATTACGCCATTGTAAAGAGCACAAAAAGCCATAAACATTTCGTACAAATGTTTTGTCGTTACGCCTTATATTTTCGAAGATATTCGCTAAAAACTATAAAATCCTTTATTTTCAAGGGGTTGTTTCAACCCCTAAACGTCGAGATACGCAGCTAAAAAAAACACGTGTCTAATGTTTTTTGATGCTCTATAACATATCCAAATCGGTCGTTATTTTCAAGGGGTTGTTTCAACCCCTAAACGTCGAGATACGCAGCTAAAAAAAGGTTGTTTCAACCCCTAAACGTCGAGATACGCAGCTAAAAAAAAACACGTGTCTAATGTTTTTTGATGCTCAACAACATATCCAAAGGGCATCCAAATCGGTCGTTATTTTTTAGGGATTTTTTCAACCAATAAACGTCGAGATACGCAGGAAAAAAAATACGAGTCTAATATTTTTTGATGCTCAACAACATATCCAAAGCGGGTAGGGACACTTCCGACCGTTCCCTTGTTAGTAGTTTCCTCTTTTTTTCCTCCTCAAGTGCTCTTCTGAATGTCGGACATTCCGTACTTAGGGCATCATGTTCATCACTTATCTTCAAGTTATACGTCTTGATTTTATACATGCAGTTTACACATCTCTTTTTCGATACCGTACATTCGCTTGCTTTGTGGTTGCCCGCACATTTATGGCATGTGTCCTGTCGAGTACAATTTTTGGCTATGTGATAGTATCCCCAACACTTGTAGCATCTTTTAACACTGAAGTAATTAAATACACTACATTTTCTCCAACCTATATTTATTTTCTCTCTTTTCAGCATTAATTCATGAGTCACTTCATCTACTTCAAGTATTAAAGAGCCTTCTTCTTTTCCTCTGAAACGCATATTATTATTTCTTCTTTTTCTAACAATTCTTTTCACCACCTTTATATATAATCCTTCTCTTGTCTCATCGATTTTATTTTGCTTCTTGATTGTATCTATTAAGTTATCTTCTTCCAATTCAATTTCTTCCTTACCCACATTTATAATTTTTATCTTCGTTTCTATCTTCTTTGGTTCCATGACTTTATAATCTTCTCCCATCTTAAGCGGGGAGCACACATTTCTGCACAACGCATAATGCGTAAGCATAAGAAAATTGATTGGTCTATTTCCTTATGCACATGTGTACGGACCAATCAATTTTCTTATGCTTACGCATTATGCGTTGTGCAGAAGCGTGTGCTCCCCGCTTTATTCTGTACTGTGGTCTTCAGCTTTTCCATCTCTCCCTCACTCTCACATCCAAGGATAACTGTTCCGTTATTTCCTTTTCTGAGCCTTGTTATCCCCACTCCTAGATTCTTTATGTCTACTCTATCTTTTACCAATTTCTTGGTAGCTTCACTTTCTTGTTGTTACTTCGGCTTAACTATTATTACACTTTCTTTTTTCATTCCTCTTACTGCTTCACAATAACTTCTTGGCGCATCCCCTGGCGGGCCCTTGATTTCTTCCTGTATACTCCTTCTCAATTCTTCAAATTCTAGCTTTATACTTTCCAATTTTTCACGAACTATTTCCTTAATTATCGTTTTGATTTCTTCTTTACATGCCATTTCGTCTCTCATCTCTTTTACTGCTCTCACTAGCCAATCTATCTTTCCATCCACACCAGAAGATTTTGCAATTCCCGATGTGTTAGATGCAGATCCTGTAGATTCCGTTGACCCCAGTCTGTCTCTCCCCGTCGCCATCGGTGTTTTCTTATTCATTTCTACTTTATATCATTTCCAATTGAAAATTCATTAAATGGACCCGCACATTTCACCAATTCCTTATCTCTATTATAAATTTTGTGCTTAATCACACAACCGGGATGAAAAAATAATTTAACACATGCCCTGCACTGAACTACAAGGTTTCTTATCTGCTTCTTACACGCAGAGCACCTATACTCCGCGTATTCAGTGTCAATCATATTTGCATTGCCGATTGATATCATAGATATCGCAGGTTGCACGAACGATTACTTAGCTACCCTTAACACCGCCGCACCGTCTCCATCGTTTAACACGTCATCGCCCCTACGGCTACCTGTCGTCCGAGCCAATCAACGGTCACTTATAGGCGCATGCGCAGATCCGCAACACGGTGTTGCGTAAAGCAGCCAATCAGCAATCACCTATCTAACAAGTCGCCAAGAGCACGAGGATCGCGAAAGTGTCATTCGACGCAATATCACCAGAAAAATCACCACTGGTATCACGCAGCGACCAATCAGACGAGACCAGAGCGGTTCATGCAGATCAGACAGCCTCATGCACACGTCTGACCCAAGAAAGAGCAGGTGTAGAAAGAGCAGGTCGACAAGGCAGGCGCATGCGCAGCAAGGGTCGATGTTTTGCACGGGTAATTCCAAGAATTCCGCGATGATTCCGAGAATGAGGTTAGGATAAGAAATGTTAATTGCCACGAAAATACTCGGAATCAGGTGGCAATCACCAGGAAAAAGAATAAGGTGCATGACAAGCAACTAAAGACCTGCTTATATCTGCAACAAAAAGGCCCGAAGGCAGATCACGGCAGAAAACAAATACTCTCAAAGCAGGAACAAGAACACAGCGTGACACAATCGATACTTACGAGAGAGAGAGGGAGAGAGAGAGGGAGGGAGGGAGGGGGGACGGAGGGGGGGAGGGAGGAGAGAGAGGAGAGAGGGATATGGAGAGGGTGAGAGGGAGATCGGAGGTGCCGGAGAAGACGGAGGGGGGGGGAGAGACGAGAGCGGAGAGAGAAGAGAGAGCGTCTCTCCTTTCTTACCTAATCTTTCTTTTTCCGCTCTCTCCCCTCTCTCTTCTCTCTCTCTCTCTCTCCTCTTCGACGCGAGAGAGAGAGACGGATGATTGAGGTTTATTTATGCCATGAGTCACAGATTTTAGGCAAGTAAAGAATTACAAAGGTGTAAGTATACAAAAAGAAAGAAAAAATAGGATAACAATAAAAATAAAAATAAAAATAAAAATAAAAAAGAAAGGAAAGAACAGTATAATAGTGGCAGATGTAAATTACGCAGGAAAAAATAAAAATAAAAATAAAAATAAAAACAAGAATAAAATGTAACTTAAACTAATGAAACGCACAAGAAATAAGTTGACACCCTAAGTCAGAATTTGCATGGTGGGCAGAGGCTGATGAGACACTAGATCGAATTACGCTCAAACGAGAAAAGATGGTCGTAAAGTTTACTCTTAAAAACGGCGACAGACGTTGCTGATACTACGTCGGTAGGAAGCGAGTTCCACAAGTAGACGCCTGCAAGATGGAAGGACTTATGATATGCTTCGGTTCTATGGATAGGAACATGGAAAGAATGAGGTATAGCCAGACGTGATGATCAGCCTGACTAAGGGGTCAGGACTAGTGAAGATTTCAGAGATGTAGGTAGGAGACATGTTGTGAGACACCTTATACATTTCAGTGCCTAGAAAGTAGAGGCGTCGATGCTTGACCGTCAGCCACCCCAGCTGATGTCGGTAGGGCGTGATATGTTCATCACGCCTTAAATTAAAAACAAAGCGAACCGCACAATTTAAAAGTCTCTGAAGCTTGGTGTTGAGCTCGTCAGACACATCGTTGTACACAAGGGAACAGTAGTCTAACAAAGGCCATATCAAAGTGGTCACAAGTTTTACACGCAGATTAAATGATAGGGAATTTTTGTGAAATTTAAGTTTATGCAATGTAAAATGTACCCTTTTGGAAATGTACGAGACATGGCTTGCCCAAGATAAATCGGAGCGCATGATGACCCCGAGGTTACGTGTCTCAGTAACAAATGGGATGGAAGTACCGTTAACCGATATGAGAGGTAAGTCACTAAGATTTAAGTGCCTAACATGACTCCTACCTCCAAGAATCAAGACTTTGGATTTCCTGAGATTAAGAGTCAATCCATTACGCACAGCGAACTCTGAAATGACACCCACGTCATGAACAACGAGCTGCAAAGCGACATTCAGTTGGCTAAGAGGAGTCCTGCGGTAAATCTGTGTGTCATCCGCAAATACAATACGCTCAGTAAACCTGAGGAAGGCGCCAATGTCATTTATGAAAAGAGAGAAAAGGAGAGGACCCAAAACGGATCCCTGCGGAACTCCGGATGTGACGGACAGCCAGTCAGAGAGCACTCCCTCAAGGTCAACAACAGCCTGGGATCGACCCGTGAGATAGGAAAAGATTAACTTGAGGGCAGAATCAGTGAACCCCAACCGCCTGAGTTTGGTGAGCAGCAAAAAATGACAGACTGTGTCGAAGGCCTTACTAAAGTCGAAAAGGACAAGGATAAGCACCTCACCCACGTCGACGGCGTACATTATGTCATGGAATAATCGCAGTAAGGCTGATTGGGTGGAATAACGCTTGCGGTATCCAGACTGCCGATTGTCAAGAATATGGTGAGCTTCAATAAAGTCAGTAATCTGGCGATGTATAATTTTTTCAAACAGTTTGGAGAGCTCACACAAGTTGGCAATGGGCCTCGTGTCTGAGGGAGAGGCTGGAGATTTGACCTTGGACAGTGGGCGAAGTATAGCTCGCTTCCACAGGGGCGGAAAGTGACTAAGTTTAAGACAACTATTGAATAGTGAGATTAGGAGATTGCCAATACTAGGTCGGGCTAAGGCTATGGCATAAAGTGATAATTGATCGTAACCAGTGGCAAGAGAAACGGAAGATGAGGAGACGAGAGTACTTAGATCATCACTGGTTATCTGGGAAAAACTAAAAAGTAGTTCATTCGGCACTATGGATGAAATAATATCAGAAAATTGAGACTGAGAACATAAAGGAAAACAGTTGGAGATAGAGGCATAATGAGCATTGAAAGTGTCACGTGAAAAGAAATCAAGCGGAGAGGATAGGGGCGACTCGACCAGGCCGAGATTAGCAAGCTCACGCCATAACTTAGATGGATCAGAAATTACGCTTAATCTCGCCATGTTAAAGTGTTCTCTGGCTTTTCTCAAATCAACAGTAAGACCGTTCCTGTACTGCCTATAAATATGAAAATCAAGCACTCTACCAGATCTTCGAGCAATATTGTATAGACGATTGCGATGCCGAATTCCGCAAGCGAGGACATCAGTGAGCCAAGGCGCAGATGGACGAGTTACACAAAAGGTGCGAATAGGTGCATGCCTGTCCAAACTGGAAATAAAGTCTTTGACTATGGTGTCCAGGATGCCGTCCAAGTCAGACTCGCCGAGATCAACACCGCCGAAATCCTCAGTAAAGGAAGAAGACAACGTTGAGGTGAGAGTTTCAACGAATCTCTGCTCATCAAACTCTTTATAGTTCCGGCGAATCAGAGTACGCCTCGCGATGGACGGAACCACAAACGAATACGTCAACTCAATAAGGTCATGACCGTTGATGAAGGGTGCGTCCGACTTACGAAACGATAAAACCTTGTTCAGACTGTCGACGATGAAAACGTCGAGCCATGAGTCGGAAGAAGGAGTATGATAGGTCGATTGCGACTCCACTATGTGGAGCGACAATTGCGTGACCATGTCTCTAAGGTGATTGGGTTCGTATGTTGAGGCAAGGAGATTACAGTTTAGGTCGCCCGAAATAATAATGTTCCTGTAGTTGTGCACAACCGAAGATAGAGTGTCAACATATTTACTAAGGTTTTTTCCTTTCGGTCTGCGATACATCGAAGTAAAAAGGAGAGGCTCGCATGCGTCACCCCGAACGTCAAGAACAAGATATTCGGGTTCATTAGAGAAGGACGGAGGCGACGCCGCCAAAACACGCGCGCGCAGCGAGTCGTGGATATAGCAAGCAACACCTCCCCCCTCCCTGCCCTCTCTATCAGCACGAAGCAAATAATATCCCGGGATGCGAACTAGGTCGTCAGAAATATGCGAGTGCAGCCAGGTCTCTGAAATCGAGATGATGTGAAAAAAGTTTGACGCTATGAAAGCCTGGACTGACTCAAGATGGGCAGGAAGGGAGCAGGCATTGAAGCATGCGATCCTAAGACGACGCGAAGCAGAAGGAACCACATCCGCCGCCACAGGTCAGTGAAGCTGCTCAAAATCAGCCTCCGAGGCTATTAAAAATGGAGGCAGACCATTGTCCTTACGGACAAAAATCTAACCATCCCTACTCCATACATATTTGTAGGCCATTTGCCTAGCCCTTACTCTCGTCTGACGTAACAAATTATAAGTGTCAGTAGGAAGGAGTTCGTTTACATAGATATGCCCGGAAATACGTTTAGAGAAAACATCACTGATGGTAAGTCGGCGCTTGCGGCGCATAACCCGCAGAATATAATCTGAAATCTCTCGCGACTTGAGCGCAACTATGATAGATCTCGTGCGTCCAGCGGAGTCAGCACGAAGATCAGAGGCAGAAACGTAGGCCGGGGCCCCGTCGCGCGCCACGGACGCATTCCTCCGCCCCACATCGCGAGTCTCAAGAACGTCGGAAGCCAGCTGAGAAACGTCAAGCGCACGAAAAACCCCAGCGACGAGCACGTCAGGCGCATCGGTAAAAATGCTTGGAATGCCAGAAATAATAATATCCGACGTACGAGAGACCCGCGATGCAGCAGACGACAGACGATCGGTAAGCTGAGTACCGACCAATTGTCCACCACGAGCCTCCAACTCCGCAATACGATCACCGTAATCCGACATGACTCTCAGAACCTCGGGTATCTGGTTCAACTTTCGCTCGACATCAGCATTCACGGATTCCTGGTGGCTGATGAAGGCAGTGATCTTCCTGTCAGACTCGTCGAACCTGGCGGTGATCCTCCTGTCCGATTCGTCGAGCCTGGCAGCAAGTCTCTTCTCCGATTCGTCGAGCTTGGACAAGATCGACTGAAGCAGCGTATCAGTCTGTGGTTGTGTGCCCGAAGGAGAGGCCATGTCCATCAGATCAAAGGATACTGCACACTTGTCGAGCTGCGGTGTAAGCGGCAATTCCGGCGACGCCGCTAAGGCCTTGCAGCAATGATCGGCGTATTTAGACGAGGAATACGACCTGATACAGCCGGGGTGGAACACTTTGTTGCACTCGCATGCAACCGAAGCTGTCGCAATTGACTTCTTGCACTTATAACACTGCATAAGTGACGCGATGCGCTAATTCAGGATCGAAAACAAGAGAAGCGCAGTATGGCAATCCAGTAGGAGACAGATGGTAATACGTTCGAAGCCACGGATGGTAACAGGCAATAGCACATGCGGAAGCCCACAGATGGTAACTCGTGTGTAGAGCAGGTGCGAAAAACAGGACAGCGCGGAGATGAAAAAAAGCAGGAGCATGCGCAGCGAGAGTCCACGTCGATCCAGATCGATGAGGCGAAAGTGAGGTTAGAAAGAGAAAAATACTTTCCTCAGAATATCCGGGACAGCAGTTGCAAGGAAAGAAAGATGCAATATCAATCCACACAAGCAACAAAAAGCCTGCTCGATTCTGTAACAAGAATTGCCTGAAGGCAGCTTGCGGCAGAGATATGTTCGGTTAAAGCAGGTGCAACAGAACGGACGTGCACGCTGTACTCACCAGAGAGAGAGATTGATTGATTGATTGATTGATTGATATGTATTTATGCCCAAGCAAAGCTAAAGGGCAAGAATAAAACACAGCACATATGTACATAGAAAGAATATGTGTGTTACCACTAACATTACAAACGCAGCTTATAATATAACTAACCTAGGTAACATAGCGCACATAACTAAGAACTAACTTAAAACTATAACTTAAAACTAAAGAATCATTAAACTGAAGGGAAGAAAATACTAACAAAAATAACCCGCAGACACGACCTAACACGCAAATTCAGACGAGAACAAATAGGCTCGAAGAAGACTTTTAAAGGATGGAAACGAAGACGCAGATGTAATATGAACCGGAAGAGACTGCCAGAAGTAAACACCTGAAAGATGGAAGGAGTTTCTATAAGTAACGGTCCTATGTGCAGGAATATGAAAGGAATGAGAAGAAGTGACCAACCGATCAGATCTTCTGAGCGATGGATCAAGGGTAGTGAAAAGTTCCCGCAAATACACCGGTGAATCCATATGGAGTAACCTATACATTTGGCAGCCCAAGAAGTACAGCCTTCTGTTCTCAACCGAAAGCCACCCCAGACGACGCCTAAATGGAGTTATGTGCTCATCCAGTCGCAAGTTGTAGATAAATCTGATACAGCAATTGACCAGCTTTTGTAATTTATTATTTAGCTCACTACTCAAGCCATGATAAACCAGGCAGCAATAATCAATATGGGGTAGAACCAGGGTCACAACAAGCTTAATTCTCAGCTCAGTTGAGAGAGAATTCTTATTGAATTTTAGCTTATATAATGCTCCATGAACTTTCTGCGAAATATATGAAATGTGTTTTCTCCACGAGAGGTTAGACTCGAAAGTGACACCCAAGTTCTTAGCTTCGCTCACATATGGTATGGGCGTGTTATTGACCATTATTGGTGGCAGATGGTTAAGGTTCAAATTGCTGACGTTAGTCCTGCTGCCAAATATGATGATCTTAGATTTGGCAGGATTCAGATTTAAGCCATTTACCCTTGCATAATCAAAGATGGCGTTAGCATCCCTAGAGATCAAGTCAAGATTATGAAGAAGATCTACAAGCTGACATGAGCGATAGATCTAAACGTCGTCAGCAAATATCATATGTTCAGAGTGATTCAAGACTTTGCCAATATCGTTAATATATAGAGAGAATAAAAGTGGACCAAGAACAGAGCCCTGAGGCACTCCACAAAGCATTGACAGCCAAGACGATAAGTTACCAGAATCGTCGACAACGGCTTGAAAGCGACCAGTAAGATAAGAATAAATCCATGAAAGAACAGGATCAGAGAATCCTAGTTCTATGAGTTTGATCAAAAGTTGAAGATGTGGGACAGTATCGAATGCCTTACTGAAATCAAACAGAATCATAATCAGTACTAATCCACTGTCAATTGCACTTTTAATGTCATCACAGACTCGAAGAAGTGCAGACTGAGTGTTATGACCCGAGCGATATGCAGACTGTCTAGGATTAATAAGGTCATATTTGTTTAAATAATCGGAGATCTGAGAAGCAACAATTCTTTCAAGCAACTTGGACAGTTCAGGCAGATTGGCAATCGGTCTCGTGTCCGACGGAGACAGAGGAATACGAATCTTGGAGAGAGGGCGGATGAGCGCCCGCTTCCATTGAGACGGAAACAAAGAAGACTCCAGTGAGCGGTTGAATAAAGCCATCAGACACGATGATATTATAGGCCAAGCAATACGTAAAACATATAGTGGAATGCCATCGGACCCAGACGCATAAGAATGTAGAGGTCGAGCAGAGATAAGCTTGAAGACTATGTCAGGTGTTATGGCAGTAAAAGTGAACTCAGGACGTAGAGAAGGACGAGCAATTCGATCAATGGTAGAAATAAAGTCGGCATAAGAGCAAGGTAACTGAGCAGTAGACACTGATGCATAAAATGCATTTAGTTGATTAGGTGTAAAGAAATGTAATGGGGAAACCAAAGTTGATTTAACAAGACCAAGTGAAGCTAGTTCTTTCCAAAGTTTGGCAGGATCAGTAATATTTTTGAGAGTATTGAGTTGAAATTCACTTTTGGCTCGTTTGATAACAATGTATAGTTGATTACGATAAAGTCTATATGTGGCATAGTCGAGTATATTATTGGAACGTTTTGCCTGCTTGAATAGCATATTGCGAGTACGGATACGAGTCATAATTTCTTTGGTAAGCCAACGTACCTGAGGCCTCCTAATGACTATCACACGACTGGGAGCGAATCTATTAAGTGCCTCAAGCAAGTTGCCCGATAAGACCTCGCAGAATTTATCAACATTAGTATTAGCCACATCGTCCAACGCCGCCCGCACCATACCAGCGATAGACACCAGATATTCTGAAAATTCAGAGCAATCAATACCTCTGAAATTTCGTCGAGAAATAGAACGCTGGGACGTAGGACTAGAGTTAAATGACATAGACAATTCAATCAGATCATGACCTGCTATGAAAGGACTCTGAGATTTATTGAATGACAACACTTTGTCAACGTCATCCACAACTAAAACGTCAAGCCATGAATCAGAGGTCGCTGTGTGGTAAGTGGGTTCAGAGTTCACGATATGTAATGACAAGCTCGACATAAGTTCACGCAAGTATTTTGATTCGTAATTAGATGACGACAAATTGCAGTTTAGATCACCACCTATAATAATATTTTTATACAGGTGAGAGTACCTAGTCAGTGCCTCGACAAAATTATGCAAGAGTAGGCCCTTTGGTCTTCTATAGATAGATGCAAATAAAACTGATTCACCCTCTGGTTGACGTACTTCAAGCATAAGATATTCGGGTGCATTATCACTGGTACTGCTGGAGGTAGCAATAATTTTTGCTTGAAGCGATCGATGTATATAACATGCTACCCCTCCGCCAATCCGTCCCACTCTATCATGACGCACCAAAAAATAATCATCTAAGGCCACCAGTTGATCTGTCACACTCGTGTTGAGCCATGTTTCCGAAATAGAGATAATGTGATAGAAACTAGTACTTAAATGTAAACGTATGAAATCGATGAAGAGAGAGAGAGAGAGAGAGAGAGAGAGAGAGAGAGAGAGAGAGAGAGAGAGAGAGAGAGTTTGAGTTTGAGTTTGTTTATTATGCCATAGTCAAGACTTTAGGCAAAAAATGAAAAATACAAGGATATACATGAAGTAAGCCAGAGTAAAATAAAAATAGGACAAAATTTGAATAAGTAAGAACTAAAGAGATACAGAAATAGATGAGATAATAATAATAGTGAGTGTAAGTGAGCAAAAGCGGAAACAATGAAGATAATAATGACAAAATTGCGAAAAGTAATAATATTGCTTCCACTTCAGCAAGTGCTTAATTTAGTGAACAATGTTAATCAGCAGAATTCAGTTGTGCTCTCTCTCCAACAACAAACGCAGAAAACTTTGATACTTAAAACTATTTAAGACGCAGGAGTAGTGACAATTTATATACAATGACTAGGTAAGCTTAGACTAAATGTACTTACACTTTGATACTTAAGACTATTTAAGACGCAGGAGTAGCGACGATTTATATACAATGACTAGGTAAGCTTAGACTAAATGTACTTACACGAATCACGCACTAACGCTACACTATACATAGACATTAGATAGCCCCAAGGTAGAACCTCAACCTGAACTGAGCTCCAGTGTAAATAAATGGCGATTAAGCTTCAGCTTAAATTCATTCAGAGACGAAGACGACACCACGTCGGAAGGAAAGTGAATTCCATAAGTAAATACCTGCTAGGTGAAAGGACTGGTGGTAAGTCTCGGTTCTGTGAATAGGAATTTGGAAAGTACTAGGTAGTGCTAGCCGTGACGATCGTCTAATCGAGAGATCAGCTCTAACAAAGATCTCAGAGAGGTAGCTAGGAGACATGCCATTATGTATCTTAAACATTTCGATGCCAAGGAAATAGAGACGTCGATTTCTAACAGACAGCCACCCTAATTGGTGGCGGTAAGGAGTGATATGTTCGTCTCGTCTCAAATTGAAGATAAACCGAATCGTGCAATTGATAAGCCTCTGCAGTTTGTGTTAAGCTCATCAGTAACATCATTGTAAACAAGAGTGCAGTAGTCTAACAGGGGCCAAATCAATGCAGACACGAGTTTTACACGCAATTGCAAGGATAAGGAGTTTTTGTGAAACTTGAGCTTGTGCAGCGTGAAGTGTACACGCTTAGAAATGTGAGCAACGTGGCTATTCCAGGATAGATCGGAGCACATAATGACACCCAGATTCCGAGTCTGAGAGACAAACGGAATAGAGGTACCACCAATAGAGATGAGAGGTAAATCGTGGAGATCTATTTGGTCCACGTAACGCTTGCTACCGAATATTAGTACTTTGGATTTCTTAAGGTTTAGAGACAATCCATTTGTGGTAGCATATTCAGAGATGACTCCGACATCGTGGGCCACCAGCTGCAAAGCTACGTTCAACTGACCAAAGAGACACTTACGGTAAATCTGAGTGTCATCAGCGAAAATCAAGCGTTGGGTAAATCTAAGAGACGCACCGATGTCATTAATGAAAAGGGAAAAGAGGAGTGGTCCTAAAACTGAACCCTGAGGCACACCGGAGGTGATGGATAGCCAATCGGAGAATCCACCAACAAGATCAACGACCGCCTGAGAGCGACCGGTGAGGTATGAAAAAATAAGTTTGAGGGCAAGATCAGAAAACCCTAGTTTCCTCAGTTTAGACAGAAGCAAAGGATGAGAAACAGTGTCAAAAGCCTTGCTGAAGTCAAAGAGGACAAGGATCAATACCTCACATGCGTCAACGCCACTCTTAATATCGTGAATTAGTCTAAGAAGGCAGACTGGGTGGAGTAACCCTTACGATAACCAGATTGACGGTCGTCGAGAATGTGGTGCAAATTGATAAAGTCAACAATTTGGCGGTGAAGGATTTTTTCAAACAGCTTAGAAAGTTCGCACAAGTTGGCTATAGGTCTCGTTTCAGAGGGAGAGGTAGGTGATCTAACTTTAGAGAGAGGACGCACTATAGAGCGTTTCCAGAGAGATGGGAATAACCCAGATTGAGACAGCAGTTGAAAAAAGAGGTCAAAAGGTTACCAATATGAGAAAAGGCCAAGGCGATAGCAAAGAGAGGTAATTGATCGTAGCCTGAGGCAAGGGAAACAGAAGGTGAAGAAGCCATCAAGGAGCGAAGATTATCGTAGGATATTTCAGTGAAACTAAAATGTGGTATATCAGGCATAGTGGATAAGATGATATTGGAGAATTGAAATTGTGAACAGGAAGGATAGCAATTTGAGACAGAGGAATAATGGGCATTCAGGAGATCACGTGAAAAAAAGACAAGAGGTGAGGAAAGAGGCGATTCAACTAAACCAAGGTTGGTGAGTTCACGCCAAATCTTAGACGGATCAGAAGCTGAGCTCAATCTACTCATATAGAACTTCTCTCTGGCTCCCCTTAAATCAAGCGTGAGACGATTTCTGTAAAGCCTGTAAATGTGAAAGTCAAGAATGTTGCCTGATCTACGCGCAGTATTAAAGAGACCGTTGCGATGCCGAATACGGCTTAAGAGGTCATCGGTAAGCCAAGGCGCTGACGGACGAGTCACACGAAAAGAATGAAGGAGCATGTAGATCAAGGCTAGCAGTAAAATCGTTAGTAATAGTGCTAAGGATGTTATCAATGTCAGACTCGCTCGGGCTTGTCGAACCAAAATCAGACGGGAAAGATGTAGAGAGCTTAGTAGTAAGAGTATGAACGAACGCTTCCCCGTCGAATCTCTTGTAGCAGCGTCGAACTAAGGTGCGATTAGTGAAGGACGGGACCTTGAATGAATACGATAACTCGATGAGATCGTGACCATTGATAAAAGGGGCGTCAGACTTTCTGAAAGATAAAACCTTGTCCAAGTCGTCGACAATAAAAACATCTAACCATGAGTCTGAGGAGCTGGTATGAAAAGTCGGCCCAGAATCGACGATATTTAGTGACAACTGTGAGACAATGCCTCTAAGGTGATTAGATTCATATGATGATGCGAGGAGGTTAGAATTTAAGTCACCCGTAATAATGATGTTCTTATAACTATGCATAAATGTAGTGAGCACGTCAATGTAATTACTGAAATTCTTGCCTTTCGGTCTACGGTACATAGTGGTGAATAGAGAGAGAGAGAGAGAGAGAGAGAGAGAGAGAGAGAGAGAGAGAGAGAGAGAGAGAGATTGATTGATTGATTGATTAGTATATTTATGCCCAAGCAATGCTATAGGGCAAGGATAACATAGTATAATAATGCAAAAATAAAGTATGACATAGTGAACATACTACTCAAATGTATACACAGCTTAGTGTAGCTGAACACAACTAAAACTAAAAGATACAACGCAGCTTAAATTTAACGCAACTAGAACTAAGAAAGACGACGCAACTTAAATTTAACGCAGCTGAAAGTAGGAAAGTAACAAGGAAAAGTATATACAGAACTTAGAGAAGTTGCCAGGACTAGGAAATAGAGCAAAGTACTCAAACCGTGAATTCGGATGAAAACAGGTGTGATCGGAGCTGACTTTTGAAGACTGAAATAGAAGTTGCTGACGTAATGTTATCCGGAAGAGAGTGCCAGAAATAGATGGCCGAAATGTGAAAGGAATGTCGATACATTTCCGTTCTGAAAGCTGGAATGTGAAAGGTTTGCGACGAGGAATTAGCTAATCGATTTGACCTTCTGAGTGAAGGGCTAAGTGGGGTAAAAAGTTCACTCAAGTACGTTGGCGAACCCATATAATTAATACGGTACAACTGACAGCCAAGAAAATAAAGTCTTCTGTTCTCGACGGACAGCCATCCTAGGCGACGTCGATATTGCGTTACATGCTCATCTTTCCGCAGATTATAGATGAATCTGATGCAACAATTCACGAGTCTCTGTAGCTTTAGATTAAGTTCCTTGCTCAGGCCGTGATAGACAAGGCAGCAGTAATCCAAGTGGGGCAGTACCAGAGACGTTACCAGCTTGATTCTAAGTTCCGTAGAAAGAGAATTCATATTGAATTTCAATTTATACAGCGCATGGTGGACTCGCTGCGAGACATGTGAGACATGCTTGTGCCAACTGAGATTCGACTCAAGACAGACGCCAAGGTTCCTTACCTCGTTTACATATGGCAAGGGCGTACCGTTTACAATGATGGGTGGTAGAAGATTCAGATCTATATTGTTGACATTCGCCCCACTACCAAAAATAATTACTTTTGATTTTGCAGGATTCAGTTTCAAACCATTAACATTAGCGTAGTCAAAAATAGCATTTGCATCTTTAGAAATCAGGTTGAGGCTATTGAAAAGATCTGCAAGAGCACAGAAACGATAGATCTGGACATCGTCAGCGAAAATCATGTGTTCGGAATATAACAAAACCTTACCAATATCATTTATGTAGAGAGTAAACAATGGTGGACCAAGCACAGAGCCTTGCGGAACACCACATAGCGTAAGAAGCCAAGAAGAAAAGTTGCCCTCATCATCGGTGACAGCCTGGGAACGGCCAGTAAGATATGAGTAGAGCCAGATGAGGGTTGGGTCAGAGAAACCCATTTCTTTAAGTTTAATCAGAAGCCTAAGATGTGGTACTGTGTCGAAGGCCTTACTAAAATCGAAGAGAATCATGATCGTGATCATTCCCATGTCTATCGCTTTCTTAATATCGTCACAGACACGCAACAACGCAGACTGGGTATTATAATTCGGACGAAAAGCAGACTGCCTCGTATTGATAAGATTGTACTTTGTTAGATACTCAGCAATCTGTGAAGCAACGATACGTTCGAGTACTTTAGATAGCTCAGGCAAATTTGCAATTGGTCTCGTGTCAGACGGGGATAAAGGAAAGCGGATCTTCGAGAGAGGGCGAATAAGCGCCCGCTTCCACTGAGACGGAAAAGAAGATTGTTCTAATGAGTAGTTGAAAAGAGCCGTTAAACTAGATGAAATTACAGGCCACGCTAGCCGCAATATATAAAGAGGAATACCATCCACACCTGTCGCATAAGAATGAAGTGGTCTCGCAGAAATGAGTTGTGAAATCGTGAGAGGCGTAATCTTGGAGAAAGTAAACTCAGGACGCTGGGATGGACGAGTGACACAAGCGATAGCAGAAAGAAAGTCCTCATACAGGCATGGCGAATGAGCATCAGAAAGAGAGACATACTGTTCATTCAATTGACTCGGTGTAAAGTAGTGTAGTGGAGATACTAAAGAGGACTTTACAAGACCCAGACGTGCCAACTCTCTCCATAGTTTTCCAGGGTCGGTAATGGTTTTAAGAGAGTTCAGTTGGAACTCGCTTTTGGCACTTTTAATGTCGGAATTGAGCTGGTTACGAAATGTCTATATGAGGAATAGCCAAGTAAGCTATTAGAACGCTTAGCACGCTTGTAAACCTGGTTACGAATGCGAATTCTATACTTAAGATCACTTGTCATCCACCGCGCAGGGGGCTTTTTAATAGTAAAAGAACGCTCAGGCGCGAACACATCAAGGGTATTAAGTACTGCTTCAGAGAGCACAGAACAGAACCTATCAACGCGTGATACCGATGACTGGTCATGACCATCACAGCCACAATCAGAAGAGGCATTAACACAAGCTGTGAACTCAGGACTATCAGTTAAGGACTGAAGATGAATCAGGAATTCATCTGCATCGATCGCCCTATAACAACGCCTTGAAATTGTACGCGCCGCTGCTGGCCTCCTGCCCAATGAAAGAGACACTTCGACCAGATCATGCCCCGCAATGAATGGGCACTCAGTTTTGGAAAATCTAAGGACCTTCTCACAGTCATCCACCGCTAGAACGTCGAGCCATGAGTCTGTGGTAGCCGTATGATATGTGGCGTCGGATTGAATAATATTCATAGATAGACCAGACATAAGGTCACGCAAGTAATTTGCTTCAAAGCTATTTGCCAGTAAATTACAGTTTAAGTCGCCGCCTATAATTATATTTTTATAGAGATGGGATACATTAGTAAGTGCTTGAGCAAAGTCCTGAAAAAGAAAGCCCTTAGGTCTCCTATAAATTGACGCAAATAAGACTGTTTCTTCACATGGCAATCGAATTTCTATTATGAGGAATTCAGGAGAATTGATATGAGCCGCAGCAGAGAACGCAACCAGCTTAGCCTTGAGAGAATGATGAATGTAGCAGGCTACACCCCCCCCCATACGCCCAACCCGGTCGTGGCGGATCAGGAAGTAACCATCCAAGGCTACAAGCTCGTCCGAAATGCCCCCGTGAAGCCAGGTTTCCGATATAGAGACGATATGATAGGAATTAGTCTCCAAGTGAAGCCTGACTAGCTCAATGTGACCACGAAGAGAGTTTGCATTAAATTGAGCAACTCGAAACTCAGACTCAACACATCCTGATGTCCGAGGATTAATCAGGTGTGGTCAATTGAGACGAGTCCAGATCAGCACTTGAACATAT
>JASTWL010000300.1:0-233431 GCA_035220575.1 Temnothorax rugatulus | reverse complement strand
TTGAATTATACAGTATGAAAACAGCGAGTAATATGCGAGTGGAAAAGTAATAAAAGCCAAATTTTTTCTCATTTTGGGAAATAAAATGGATTGCGAAACAAACTACGTACACGAGAATTTCAGCTACGTTATTTAGCTAGTATGGTATTTTTTCTACTATTCTAGAACAAAAAATTGAAAATTTTACGTTTTTGCCATATACTAGTTTACGCGAGCGTTACTTCTGTAGTAACTTCGATAATTCACTTACGATACTTCAATTACGATACGATAATTCACTTGTTTACCGGAGTAAGTAATTATTGTGTACTACAAAATCTCTAGATTCCCTATGTATAGCACATTGAAGCGAAATGCAGAAGGTTGAACACGTTAATAAGCTAGCTCGAATGCCAATCGTAATACTTGAAACACTGCTGTTACAATCGCATATTCCGCAGCACATCATCGTATGTTGAAACTTTAAAACACGTGGCACACGCCCGCACGGAACGATGGCTCGCCTCGAACTACGCACTACTTCTTCTCTCTCGTAGCGTCCCTATAATATATAGTTATACATTTCTAATAATGTCGCATTACAACGTAATGCAGAATAGTAAAATGTTTTTCAAAGTTACGTTTTGATTGAACCGTTTAAAGTACGTAGCGAAATAAATATTTTAGAAACATCGCAAATGTTAGCGTTGAGGCAACGTTTATAAAGTCGCAAAGGAAACGTTTCATACAAAAGTTATTGAACGTCACAAAACATTTCATTTGTGACGTTCCGAATTGTCAAATTAAATGCGGAAAAAGCAACGTTCTGATACGTTCTACAGACTGACACAAATAAAACGTTAACTTGAGACGTTACGAAATCTTTTATTGCCTATACATATAAAAACGTTTCAGATTTGCTGAATTACAGTCGAAATGTGACGTTACAAGAAGGTTACATGTTAGCGGGCAATAATAAAATGTTTTTTTTATATTATGCATTAATTCGTCTAGTAGGCACCTACATATAAAAATAGTGAATGCGTTAACAAATAACGATCATTATAAATTTAAATCAAAACTTAAGCAACGATCTTTTCTGTAAGCACCTTACATTGTAAACTAAACAGTCTTGGTAACTCTTAAAACACACAGTTATTGTTATACCTATGAGTATTATACCTTGGGCGCGAAATTATCAAACTCAATCATTCACTTTATAACCTTAAAATATATAGGAAAGAAACGCGTGTTTCTAAAATCACTTTGCAACCTAATTTTATAGTGGTTTAGCTTATCAAATCCGTCAGGATTATTTCTCTATGAAAATATATGTTATCACTCTTATCGAAACTACCAGCAAATTCGCAACGAGCAAGCAGAGAAACTTCCAGAGCGCACTCTGTTTACATGGGCGGCCGGAACGCATTGACGGCGCATGCGGGGGGGGGGGGGGGTATTCGTGTTACTCTATGATATTAACATCATTGTAGGCGCGTAATACAAATAGTTATTGAGATAAACAATAGCGCGGATTGTCAACGGCGCGGTAATTGCCAACTCTCCCCTAATACTTTGTAGATTCGCCCACTTCTAACTATTTAAAAGAAGCACGCAATGAAGAAGTTGATGAAGTTAAATAGCTGAAGAAACATTTGGAAGAGGCCAACAAAAAACTTGATTTGGTTAACAAAATTATCTTGAAAAGTAACCGATGCAACACTCAATTAAAGAAGCATATTAAGAGGTTGACTACAATGCAAAATAACTCAAAGGCCCGAAATTATCAAAATTTGGAATCATCAATACACGCGGCTGTTCGTGGTCTAATGACATCATAAAAAAGCACTTAAACTGAAGTTTTCCTGCGATTGTAGTGGCTATCAGGAGTTACGGAATCAAAAAATGCCTTTACCGTCCGAACGTACACTCCAGAGGAAATTGGAAAGTATCCAATTCAAAGAAGATTTTCAAATTGTTAGAAGATAAGATAGCTTTGTCTAAGGATGTTAGAGAAAGAGATGTACGCTTGTACTAGATGAAATGGCTATTGCACAAGGGCAGCGATCGCCTAAAAATTGGTGAATTTTTTCACTTTTCACTTTCCACAATTCGTAATCTCACGTGAACATTTCCAGTTTTCACATATGCACTGAGAGTGATCGCGTACGTATAAAGTAGAAAAGTGAGATAACTAGAAAAATTTGTAGTTGGAAACCACCTTCACGTCTGTCCTGTAACCTCAAAAATATCTTGAAGATATTGAATATTGAACACGAACCAACAAGAATATTCTTATCATATTTATTGTATCTGTGCAATAAATTTTGGATTGTTGAAATCGCAAGTATGTATTAATACAATTAATTATACTACATTATATCGTATTACTATATATTCGTTTATACATATTGTATTATTCGCCATAATTTGTGATAAATATAAATAAATAAAAGTTTTAAACGAATAAGGCATTTGTTAGAATAAAATGTGTTATTCGAGTGATAGGTAATCTTTTAGTCATAACATAACCCATATCTATATAAATATTACATGATATTAAAAACATATATTAATTTTAAAATATCTTCTTCTAAACTATATATATAGTATACTGAAAGTTATAAAAATTGTGTCAAATCCTACCCTGCCTGTATAATACAATAAAAATAGTAATTTAATTAAATATGTAATAATATTTAATATATTTAATTATTGCTTTAGTATGAATGTCACATACAAGCAACGAGAATTCTACTGGATTCCCTGAAACAGCATCCGAAAATAATCGAGTTTCAAGAAAGTCTGAGAGCCGGAAAGAATTGGTTTTATATAAATATAATAATTTTGTATAATTTGTACATATATTGTATTCATATTAGAAATGATTATATTTACATTGCAGAAAGATATATGGGAGCAAATAAAAAATATAAGCTAAATAGCTCCGGAGAAGGACCGGTTAAAACAGTACAAGAATGGATAAAGGTATACTGATTGTAAAAGAATACACGAAGAATTTAAAAGCAGTGCATATATTTTTATGTTTTTCCATAGAGTTGGTCAGATTGGAAAATGTACGTTCTTAAGAAAGAAATGAATAGAGGAGAAATGTACAGGCACAGGTGGTAACCTCAAAAATTGTAATTTTACTGACCTTGAGGAAAACTATTGGGAAATTCTTACTCCCGAGGAAGCTGAGTTGCCAAATATACCTCAAGCAGGATTTAAATCAAAGAAGGTAATTGACCACTATCCCAGCAAACGAAAAAAGATTGAAAAGAATTAAAAACGGGATTGCCAGGAATTCAATTAAGGACTTTCCGAATTCCATTTTGTCCAAAAAGGGATTGAAATAGTTTCAATATCATGGATTCCTTATTTGGAAAGAATTTGTCTTTTTTGAATCCCATCCAATTCCGACACAAAAACGTAACGAAATGAATACCACTGAATGCCAGGTTAGGGATTGGAAAGTTTCGTCATGAATTTCATTGAATAACCATTGATCCGTTAACGAATGAATACCATTGAATGCCAAACTAGAAATTAAAAATTTCCGTATTGAATTCCGTCTATTCTGACAATAAAATGAATACCTTGAATGCCAGGATAGGGATTAAAAGTGTCCGTGTTGAACTCCATTGAATTCGATTATTCCGACAATGAAATAAATACCATTGAATCCCAAATTGGAAATCAATATGTATATATCGAATTCATTGAATTCCGGCGATATTTACAACAGAACAAATTCCATTTTATTCCAATTAAGATTGAAAAACGAGTATAATACGTAAATTCCTAGTTTTATCCCATCGTTATTTGAGTCTATAATACTTTATGTTAGATACTATAAAGTATATTAATTATATATAATAAAAAATAAAAAAAACGTTTATCTAAAAGCATTGAAATTTATTATCTTTTCCTATTTTCATAAAATTGTGGGTGGGTGTGTGTGTGCGTGTGCGTGTGTGTGTGTTTGGTCATTACGGGAGGAATTTAAAACGATTTCCTGAACCATCAAATGCCATGCATAACCTTTACGGATTCCATAGGATTGGATGGAATTGAAAATTTCTTTTTTGGATTTCATGGGATTGGACCATTTCATTTCGAATCCCATCTAATTTCATCTCATTCCGCCAAAAAAGGATTCAAAGGTATTAAAAAATTTTAATATCTTTTAATCCTTTTGCGTTTGCTGGGATGGCTACTCCCTCTACTATAAGTGATCATATAGCATTATCAATCGTGTGATATAAGTAGCCTGAGAAAACCCAGAAGCACTGCTTTTTGCATCCTGCACGCGATGGATTTAGCGTAACGTGGCAGCTGGGATGCTCTCGATACTTTATTATTAATATTATATTATTATTATCGTCATCGCCATCGCCATCGCCATCGCCATCGCCATCGCCCTCCGCCCTCCGCCCTCCGCCCTCTCCGCGCCTCTCCGCCTCTCCGCCTCTCCGCCTCTCCGCCCTCGCCCTCTCCGCCCTCTCCGCTCCGCCCTCTACGCCATCTCCGCCCTCTCCGCCCTCTCCGCCCTCTCCGCCTCTCCCCTCTCCGCCCTCCGCCCTCTCCGCCCTCTCCGCCTCTCCGCCCTCTCCGCCTCTCCGCCCTCTCGCCCTCCGCCCTCTCCGCCCTCTCGCCCTCTCCGCCCTCTCCCTCTCCGCCCTCTCCGCCCTCGCCCTCGCCCTCGCCCTCGCCCTCGCCCTCGCCTCGCCCTCGCCCTCGCCTCGCCCTCGCCCTAGCCCTCGCCCTCGCCCTCGCCCTCGCCCTCGCCCTCGCCCTCGCCCTCGCCCTATATATATATGCAGATGCAGATGCATGTTGCAAATTACATATTTTTTTCTTAAAGCAACTATGTCTTTTTTCATACCAATTGATTCGTCTCATTATTCTGTGCATAAAAGTATTAAGGTAACATTACCGAAAACTTAATGTTTTACAAGATATTTTGTATTTATGTCACAATACTGTAACTTTCAAGCCTTATAATTCCAAAAGTTCTTAATGAAAAAATACGTTATTATAGTGTTTTGGAAAGCTCTCGACATAAGCTATAAGAATATGCAATAAAAAATAGGGGGTTCCATTTAAAATTTTAAAGTTGACCTTGAAAGCTTCTCCATACTTACGCTCAAGGTCAAATAAGTATCACCGTTTGATGCATCTGTTGAAGCCCTACAACTTATGTATAAACATTTTTTCCCTAAAAACGTCTTGTTTTCGAGATATTTGACCGTTCCATACTTTTCTCACACCCTGTATATATATATTATATATATATATATATATATATATATTTATACATTTTTCTTACATAAAAAATTTAGCGGGCAGGCATTAAGGTAGCTGTCTCGCTACGTGCTAGTCATGTGACTGTTTGTAGGTTTTTCACGTTCAGAAATATATTTCAGGCAATTTTTGCTAAGGGAAAAATAATTTTATGAATTATGGTGTAAAATTTCATACGTGACAAAGTATGTTACTTTTTCCAATTATGTGATTTTTCTCATTTGACTCCGTTTTGATCAGCTGATCATGCGAGTCGTCGAGAAAAGTTACAAGTGCGTGTGAAAGTTACATTTTTGACAATTACTGAGAAAGGGTTTCAAAACGCATGACAGGGGTGTCAATCACTATCCAATTCGGCTAAGACGAGCTAAGCCCCATAACCTGCAACTACAGTGATTAGCAGCGGCGTTGCCAAGTCTTCCCAACCTCACCTCGACCAAAAAAATGGTCTGCTCGATTACCGCATTTTCACTCAAATAAACTAAAAAATAGCAGCGAAATCTCCGGTAAACTATATATTTTATGGTTGCATCGGATTCTTCGAAATCTAATGTACAAAAAGCAATGTTTTTTTCTCACTTCATCTAATCGAAAAATGCGAAAATATGTGATTGAAACACGTGATAGAGCCTTCTTTTTCTGGCCGTCTGTATGAAGTAATGCAAAATTTGTGATTTTCGAGATCGATTTTCTAGAGTAAATAGTCGGTAAGGAGCCACAGAAAAAATCGACTGCAAAGCTGATCATATAATTTGATATAAAAACCGAAATCGAAAACTTTATCTAATACATGCCCTGACGAGACAGCTACCTTAATAAGGATCATATTAGGTAATCTTTACAGGAAGATATCAGATAATCCTTATCATGCGCATCCTATTACTGTTTGTTCAGGTCCGGATTAGGATGACATCAGGTAATTTTTATCAGGGCGACCTATTAGTACCTATTCAGGTCCAGATAAGGATGTTATTATATAATCCTTATCAGGCGCATTCTATTACTGTTTGTCAGGTCCTGATTAAGATGACATCAGGCAATTTTTATCAGGGGCGCCCTATTAGTATCTATTAGGTCCAGATAAGGGTGATTCAGGAAAACCCTTTCAGGCATGCCTTACCTTCACATGGTAAGGCCTGATCGTGCATCAGGTGTGCCTGACCGAATTCTGCTCGGGTGGGTGGGAATGCTGGCCGCGGCCCCGCGCGCCGGCTATGCGACTTTGCCACTGATGCCACGAGCCACGATGCCACGCATTTCGGGTATCGGCCTCGCCAGCCGGCCATCAGCTCAGCCTCGCCGACGACGCCGACTGCCAAGTCTCGAGTTGTCAAATCGACGATGCGCTACGTTACATTTATAAATATTTATTTAATTATATTTACAATTTATATATATATATATATATATATATATATATATATACATATATATGAAATTTATAAATATAAAATTGCAAATATAATTAAATAAATATTAATAAACATAAAAATTAAAATTTGTAAGGATAATGTATAAATAGCAATCCCCGTTTTTGCCAATACGCTCTTTTATCTGAAAAAAGTCCTACATTAGAAAAACATTAACTTTAGCATAGTATAGCATGATATTTAAATTTAATATTTAAATGCATAATAATAATTAAATAAATATTAGCTATCGAGCAAAGAATTGTAGTTTGTAGTAGGTATTCTTTTTACTCTTATTAAGTTTATAATTTTAGCTATGCATGTTTAAACGGCGAAATCACGAGCGCTAAAAGATAGATATTGGATTAAAATAGAAACAATTTATTAAACAAACAATACACACGGTTAACGTTTCGACTGTACTTATAGTTTTCTTCGGAACCGATTGTGCTATGAAAGAAGAAAATAAATATCAAAAAACATGTTAACGTGTTTAAGTTAGCATACTAAAACATTAAACAATCTCTTAATAATATGAATAAAATAAACAATTTAATTGAATTACAAATATAAAAACGCCGGAATAATCGAATAAAACCATGACAACATACCTAAATTTATTTATATTAAGAAGTAAAGAAGGTAATCTCTTCCATCAGGAAAGAAATGTAAAAAATTGTTAAGGAGATATTCTGGTTTGAAAAGTCATAAAGAAAGATTTTCAGGAATTTTTTGCAGGGAAACGAAAAGACCGAATAACGCTAAACTGTACATGTTTCTTTAGCCTTATTTTGAAAATATATTTTTAGTTTTAAGTAATAAAAATGCTCTTCTTTTCCATGTTATATCCTGTCATTAGAAGATGTAAATGACAGATGGTGTAAATGATTCTAGCTGCTGTAGGTATCTGAAACGCAAAAACCAAAATTTTTTTATTCAGAAGAAGTGTGGCTATCGTCTGAATTAGAACTAAACTAATATTTCCATTCTGGCGGCCTTTTTATAAAAAATATTATAACTTTTTTCAAAATTTTGGAAGTATTTTATTAAAAGAAGAAAAAAACTAATAAACGTATAATGTTTATAGTAGTTCAGAGTTCAGACGATAGTCACACTTCTTCTAAATAATAAAATTTTTGGTTTTTGCGTTTCTGATACCTATAGAACAGTTAGAATCATTTACATCGTCTGTCACTTATACCTTATTCTAGTGATCAGGATATAACAGAAAAAAGAGCATTTTTGTTACTTAAAAAATAAAAATATATTCTCAAAATAAAGTTAAAAGAACATGAAAAGTTTAACGTTATTCGCTTTCTTCGTTTTCCTACAAAAAATTCATGAAAAATAAAATAAACGAAATATAGGCTCTCCTGAATAAATCAAATAAAGGGAAGTGATAGAAGCAATCGGAGCCACGCGCGGTAATTAATGCGCAATCAAATTATAGTCAATAATAAAATATATTAGTTAATACAAAATCGGACGTTTCGACACTTTTTTGTGTCATCAGCGTATAAATGAAAATAATACATAAAATTTCGACGATAAAATACAGTCAATCGCGATAAAATGAGTCAGTCAGTAGAATGGCGCAGTCAAATGAATAAATTACTTACGTAATTGTAATTTTAATACTGACACACACATTGCGTTTTCTAACATATTGCGACTCCGGTTTTCACGATTTAGAAAGAACAATCGAATCTTTCCTTTCTACCTGGTCTATCAACCTGGGAGTTAAACGTCGAAGATTCGAACGATTCGGAGCATGTACATATCGGCATATCTTGATGGACTACCGAACAACCGTATAACTTTTAATTTATTCATTTGACTGCGCCATTCTACTGACTGACTCATTTTATCGCAATTGACTGTATTTTATCGTCGAAATTTATGTATTATTTTCATTTATACGCTGAAGATGACACAAAAAAAGTGTTGAAACGTCCGATTTTGTATTAACTGATATATTTCATCATAAAAAATACCTATTTTCACGACCTTTCAAAGCAGAATACTCTCTTAATTTATTATTTGTTATTAATATATTGTTGGTAATTACATATAAGTGATTAGAAAGCATATAGTACAAAATAGTTTCAATATTCAAACTATTGTAATAATAAAGAAATCAATTTTTTACAATATATTTACATTTTATTCTGTGTCTGTATCGTATGTATTATTGCAAACAAGTTTCTCTGCACGTTACACGTTTACATTTCTTTTGCACATTTTTTACAAGCTTATCTTTCACAAGTGTGATATGTAGTTACAAATACAGACAAGATTTTTACACGCTTATCTGTTATAAGCGTAATGTCAAATGCAAGATTTTCATAATCAAACGTTCAACATTTTCGACATTTTTCTACAAACGAGGGACCAACAATATCATCCGCAGCATGTAGCCTCATAGGCCAGTCAATTTGCGGTTTTAATCGAATTTGAATTCGGAAGTTTAATTTATGTGCCATTCGATATAGTAAATGGCACTGATATAAACATATCAATTTTGTACATTGTCAAAAAAAATAAAAATTTTTAAAAATTAGCCCCTCTCGACCTTTTACTCGAAACGCTGAAGAATTTGCACGTTGCTTCATCAACATTTGATTTCGCTCACTCATAAAGCTTCTTCTATGAGGAAATTTGTATTTTATTTAATGCATAATTATTAATATTTATTAATTTGGCTTCCTCATAGAGGAAGAATAGAACTCCGGTTAATACTTTCTGAGATATGGCCGATTAAAGTTACAAAATCGTACGAAAAAGAAATTTTTGTCACATAGCTGTCATAATTCGAATTTATCGATAAAAAAATGTTTGAACCCAGAAATAGCTTTCCTATTTTATCTAATTAAGCCTTGAATTTTTGGAGATTTTTCATTCAATGCTAAAGTATTGATATTGAATTTTACAACTAACCAGAGCAACTGGCAAAATCGCCGAGACGTCACTTTCCGATCGCGCGACTTCGGGCGCCACTCATGCCTAAGCTACTATAATTTTACAAGAGAAATGCCCTCCTCCCGGATCTTTTTATAGATAAATTTAATTTTCTACAAAATTATGTCTGTGTGCAATTTTGCTGTATTTCGAATGGGTTTCGCAGCGTTTCGAGTAAAAGGTCGAAAGGGGCCAATTTTTTATAATTTTTTTTTTTACAAAGTACAAAATTGATATGTTTATATCAGTGCCATTTACTATATCGAATGGCACATAAATTAAACTTCCGAATTCAAATTTGATTAAAATCGTAAATTGATTGGCCTATGAGGCTACATGTTGCGGATGATATTGTTGGTCCCTCGTTTGTAGAAAAATGTCGAAAATGTTGAACGTTTGATTATGAAAATCTCGCATTTGACATTATGCTTATAACAGATAAGCGTGCAAAAATCTTGTCTGTATTTGACATATCACACTTGTGAAAGATAAGCTTGTAAAAAATGTGCAAAAAAAATGTAAACGTGCAGAGAATCTTGTCTGCAATAATACATACGATACAGACACAGAAGAAAATGTAAATATATTGTAAATAATTGATTTCTTTATTATTACAATAATTTGAATATTGAAACTTATTTGTACTATATGCTTTCTAATTACTTATATGTAATTACCAACAATATATTAATAACAAATAATAAATTAAGGGAGTATTCTGATTTAAAAGGTCGTAAAAATAGGTATTTTTCATGAATTTTTTGTAGGAAAACGAAGAAAGTGAATAACGTTAAACTTTCATGTTCTTTTAACTTTATTTTGAGAATATATTTTATTTTTTAATTAACAAAAATGCTCTTTTTTCTATGTTATATCCTGGTCACTAGAATAAGGTATAAATGACAGACGATGTAATTGTAAATGATTCTAACTGTTCTATAGGTATCAGAAACGCAAAAACCAAAAATTTTCTTATTCAGAAGAAGTGTGACTATCGTCTGAACTAGAATAAACATTATATGTTTATTAGTTTTTTTTCTTTTAATAAAATACTTCCAAAATTTTGAAAAAAGTTATAATATTTTTAATAAAAAGGCCACCGGAATGGAAATATTAGTTTACTTCTAGTTCAGACGACAGCCACATTTCTCCTAAATAAAAAAAATTTTGGTTTTTGCGTTTCAGATACCTAGAACAACTAGATTCATTTACACCTTCTAACAACAGGATATAACATGGAAAAAAAGAGCATTTTATTACTTAAAACTAGAAATATATTTTCAAAATAAGGCTAAATAAACATGTACAGTTTAGTGTTATTCGCTCTTTTCGTTTCCCTGATGCAAAAAATTCCTGAAAAATATCTTTCTTTATGATTTTTCAAACCAGAATATCTCCTTAACAATTTTTTTCATTTTTTTCCTGACAGATCAAGAGATTACATTCTTTACTTCTCAATACAAATAAAGGCCATAGCCGGATAAAAAGGATCAATGTGCTCCGACACGGATCATACTCATTTTTTTTATTTTGATTGCTATCAGTGTCACTTACAATTTAGTCGAATATTAGCCCTTAATATTGAACCGTTTTAGTGCAAAATATAAAAATAAAAATTTCAAAAATAATTTATATCTTTTGATCGGCTTAACCAATTTTGATGAAATTTTGATATGTTGTAGATATCATTGAGACACATTTGTGGAAAATTTTGGAAAGGTTTCTGATGACAGAAACATTGATAAAAGAAATAAATAAGTGTTCTTGCTTTTTTTTAGTCCCGATATCTTTCTGGCACAATTACTAAAAAATTTTTGTAGAATGTATGTGTATGTGTCCTTCATTAATAAACATTTGATTTAATACGATTATAGCTTATCCTTTTATAATTATTTCAATTTATTTTATTTTATTATTTTTTTTTAGTACCTGCATCTATTTATTTAATCGATTCCGGAAAATTACTTGTTGTAGGATTCAATTCCAAGATTCTAAACAAAAATATGGCGATGGTACCAAAAAACTATGATAATTTAAAAAAATATATTTTGTTTATTAAAGTACCTTCTACCCATTGTATTGGTTCGAAAAAATTGCTTGTTATACAATATCGTCTCAAAAGTCTACAAAAAAATATGGTACAAGAAGCATATCATAATTTTAAAAAGTAAAAAACAATATTTTATTTGTTTAAACTTCCGCCTATCTATTTCATTGGTTTGAAAAAAATTACTTGTAGAATATTATCCCAAAATTCTACATAAAATATATGGCGATCGTAACAAAAGCATATCATATTTTTAAAAAATAAAAAAGAATACTTTATTTTTTTTAAGTACAGCCTACCCATTTTATTGCTTCCAAAAAATTATGTCTGATAGGAAGCTACTCCAAGATTCTACAAATATTTTCGTAATTGTGCTAGGAAGATGTCGGGATTAAAAAAGAGCAAGAACATTTATTTATTTTTTTTATCAAAACGTTTCTGTCATCAGAAACATTTCCCGAATTTTAAACAAATGTGTCTCAATGATATTTACAGCATATTAAAATTTCATCAAAATCGATTAAGCCGATCAAAAGATATGAATTATTTTTGAAATGTTTATTTTTATTTTTTACACCAAAACGGTTCAATATTTAGGACTAATATTTGACTAAATTGTAAGTGACACTGATAGCAATCAAAGGAAAAAAAATGAGCATGATCCGTGTGGGGGCACATTGATTCTTCTTATCCGGCTACGGCCTTTAGGTATGTCATGGTTTTATTCGATTATTCCGGCGTTTTTATATTTGTGATTCAATTAGATTGTTTATTTTATTCATATTAGCTGCGTTCAGCAGAACGCAACAGTATTGCAACTGTTTTATGATTCTCTGCTGAACAATTCTAAACGCACCTAAAGTCTCAACACGTTCACTCAGCGGCCGCCATAATTTTCAGCGAATTAAAAGTACGTAAAACGTCAAGCTGTCAAGCAAAACGTCATCGACATATAGTATGGACTGTGGTATGGACTACGCAATGTATAAATGTATGGACTACGTGGTATGTACAAATATTAATATAAGAAAATGAAGAAATATATATAATTATAATTTAGATAAATTCGGGTTAGCACGCATATAACATAGAATGATAAGTTAAGGGGGTCTATACACGTACGAGTTTGGCTTTGGCTCGCAAGTCCGGCTCGGCTTATCTTCTACTCGTTCGTGGGTGGGATGTTACGAGCCGGGCTCGGCGTCAAATGAGCCAAATTCGCACATTTTCTTTTTGTGTGTGGTGAAAAAACGTTCAAGTCCGGCTCGCGAATCAAGCTCACCAAGCCGGACTTGCGAGCCAAACTCGTACGTGTACAGTCCCCCTAAATGTATATAAAATGCAATACTTTGATGCATATATTATACTTATTAATTAAAAAATGCCATGTACTTATGCACTTATGTAAACTTTTTCAATAATTATTTTGAAGAAAATTATAACAAGGGATAGTAGGAATACATGATAATATTACAAGATGTGCCACAAACATCATTAGGAAGTATGTACATTTTATTATAGTAATATTACAATTTGAGTTAGTACATTACATTTAATTAATAAGTATAATGCATCAAAGTATTACATATTTTGTATACATTTAACGATTTAACCTATTATTCTATGTTATATGCGTGCTAACCCAAGTTTATCTAAATTATAATTATAATATATTTCTTTATTTTCTTACATTAATATTTATATATACATACCATTTTGTAACTTTCTGTACGTTTCCACTGTATCTGTTGCGTTATAAATAATATGTTTATTTGTATATTTATATTTATTATTCTCAGCGATGTTAAAATACACTGGAGGCAGTTTTTACTGATAACGTTTTGCTTGAGATACAGCGTACTTTTAGTTTGCTGAAAATTATGGCGACTGCTAAGTGAACGTGTTGAGACTTTGAGTGCGCTTAGAATCATTCAGCAGAGAATCATGAAACGGTTGAAAACTGTTGCGTTCTGCTGAACGCAGCCAATTAAGAGATTGTTTAATGTTTTAGTATGCTAACTTAAACACGTTAACATGTTTTTTGATATTTATTTTCTTCTTTCATAGCACAATCAGTTCCGAAGAAAACTATAAGTACAGTCGAAACGTTAACCGTGTGTATTGTTTGTTTAATAAATTGTTTCTATTTTAATCCAATATCTATCTTTTAGCGCTAGTGATTTCGCCGTTTAAACATGCATAGCTAAAATTATAAACTTAATAAGAGTAAAAGAATACCTACTATACAAACTACAATTCTTTGCTCGATAGCTAATATTTATTTAATTATTATTATGCATTTAAATATTAAATTTAAATATCATGCTATACTATGCTAAAGTTAATGTTTTTCTAATGTAGGACTTTTTTCAGATAAAAGAGCGTATTGGCAAAAACGGGGATTGCTATTTATACATTATCCTTACAAATTTTAATTTTTATGTTTATTAATATTTATTTAATTATATTTGCAATTTTTATATTTATAAATTTCATATATATTTATATATATATATATATATATATATATATATATATATATAAATTGTAAATATAATTAAATAAATATTTATAAATGTAACGTAGCGCATCGTCGATTTGACAACTCGAGACTTGGCAGTCGGCGTCGTCGGCGAGGCTGGCCGGCTGATGCGAGCCGCACGAGACGCGATACCCGAAATGCGTGGCATCGTGGCTCGTGGCATCGTGGCAACATCGCATAAGCCGGCGCGCGGGCCGCGGCCAGCTTCTTCTTCTCCTTCTTCTTATAATTACAATCCCAGCCAGAAATGATTGGTCGAATCGACGTCGATTCGACGTCGATGATACTGGTCGATCGACGGTCGAAATTTGTAGTCGATTCGACCTAAAAATGGGCTTAAATTTCGACTAGTCATCGACAAGTCGATTTGACGTCGATTTGATGTCGATTCGATATTAATACTTATTATTAATTAAGGGCCACTATTTCCAACGTTTGTTAACTCTAATCGACCGTTAACTTTTCAGAATAGCCAATTGGAGTTCAGAATAGCCAACTTCGATTGCTGGCTATTCTGAAAAGTTAACGATCGGTTATTTAGAGTTAACAGACGTTGGAAATATAGTGGTCCTATTATTTACTGTTTATACAATTTTAGCAAAGGTCTGTTAAGCAATTTTAGCATAGGTCTGTTAGAGGGATGAACAGGAATATCGGATTAATAGTTGTTAATTAAAGTAAACTTGAGTACAGATCGAAACTAATTAATGCTATTTATTACTGCGAATATCACAAATTAATATATACTTATATATATATATATATATATATATATATATATATATATATATATATATAAAACCAATATAAACGTATATCTTATATGTATGTCTTATAAATCATCTCTTTACATTATAAAGTCTGAAATCGGAAGAAATACAGTTTATAAATGTAACTTTGGTATACAAAAGGTGAAACTAAAATTCCTACCATGGATCATGGTAACTAACATAATAGATCAGTTTTATTTGCTCGAACGTAGCATTGCGTCCAAAAAATGAAAGAAAAAGATTCCGAAATCAATGATTACAACGACATACAGAGGTAACATGGAATGGCTCTCTTAGGAACAAGTATTGATATCACATCAAATCGCGGAAAATTTATTATCGATAATTCGATAATAATGCGATGGAACCCTGTAACCTCAAGTTACTGCAGTCGTATTGAATATCATTCAATCATGATATTATGACAAATAAATGATTCTTATATAATAATTCAATATTACAACGCGGAGACTTAAAAATTGTCCGAGAAGTCAGGGCGCTAAAATAGCTATCGATAGATACCAATTACATTCCAGTTTCGTGCTTATTTAACTTCTTTTCTAAATAATGTTTCATATTAATGTTAATGTAAAAAAAATTACTTTTTATCATAAAGTATTATTTCATAGCAGCGTTATTTCAAGAGTAATAAAAGTACTATTACACTTGGTTTTTTCTTTTAGAGTCCCAACCCCTCCGAGATCTTAATTATCATAAAAATAAAACCTCGCTCCTGTAAGTATAGTCTGCCTTAAATGTAATAAAAGAAAAGTAAAGAGATAATACGTACAAAACTGAAAAAAAGAATGAAATAGTATAATAATACTATACCAAATGCGAGATTACAAAAAGTACAACGTGTTTTGTAGTTGCGAGTTCGGCGCCCGGTGAATGAACTTACTCACCAGGAACGCCAGCTTGTGAGCATATAGTGGCAGGGTGCCGGTACTCTAACGGTGTTTGAACAATTGTAATACATATATGGATCAGTTTGTACGTCATACGTTGTATCTTGTCGGGGTCTAAGCCGAGGGTGTCGTAAATGACATTGTACGCGGTAGGCGTTACCGTGCCTTGTCGCACCTTCTACGATACGAAGAAGAAATCGTACTTGATCGGGCTTGTAATGACGTCGTCAACAATCGTGCCTGGGTCCGGATTATCGTTGTTGCAAAAGAATCGCGTGTTCAGCCGCTTCGTCACGATTATAAAAGCTATCTTGTATTTGTTCGGACCGCCATACAACTCGTCGAGCCTCTTCGTTATCCGTCCAACTTCACGGTCCATCACTTGCGCGATCTGACTCTCACCGACACCGTCGCGATAAATGACAATGTACGCCGGCAGATATTTGTTCTGCGCGTAGTACATCTGTGCGGCCTTGCAGATGTTATAGGAGAGATTATTCGACAGTTCCTCTTATAAGTATATATATGAACAAAACTATATGAATATATTTCTTACCAAATAAACGAAATAAAAACATTTATGAGGATGACTTCTCATTAGACTTCTCCTCCTTAGACGTCTCCTTAGACTTCTTAATATCGCGTTTCCCATAACTTCCATCCTCTTGTTTTCTATATGGAGCATTCTTCAACCATTGTCCTGCATATGATGACAAATCTGCCACAGTTACATTAGGTCTCTTGTTATGAATTGCACCTAAAAACAAAATAATATTTTAGATAAGATTGCTGAACACAAGCAAGAAATGTTTAAGGGAAAAGTATCTTACTCCTGTAAAACACATATATACGAATATTCAATATGTACTCACCTATAATCACTTCCCATAATAATAATTTGCAAAAGGGTTTCTTTTGGTTGCCATCGCCTCGAAAATTATATTTACACGCAAGAGAATTAGTAATAGCTGCAGCCATAACTGCATATAATACTTCATTATCTTTTACTTTACACTCCTCTTTAGCTTTAACTTTCAGTTGTGCAAAATAATGTACCTTAAAAATAAAAGATAGACATCACTGGCTGAGTTCAGTACAAAAAGCAGCTTAACACATTTTACGTCACGTAGGTCACCGGTGACCCTGAACTTTCGATCTTTCAGGCCGTTATGTAATTATTATAGAACACAACTATAATGAACATACTGAGTGGGTCGATCACCGGTGACCCCTGCGGCTAGAAGACAAATGACATAAAATTAGTTTGGCATGGTGTAAATAAGAGTTTTGTGCTGTTTGGATTATAATTTTAGATTTGAATTAACTACAATTCATAGAATTAATTATTCTTGTAGAGCTAAAAATATAATCCAATCAGCACATAACTCTTATTAAATTGCTTTCTCTGCTCAAATCAGCTACTGCTGAAGTCAAAATTAAAACAAAAAAGCAAAACAAGATAGAAAAATATTTACTAAAATACGGAAATTTTCATTAGTCTTGAGGTATTCCTCAGAAAGTTTCATTTCTTCATCACTTTTTATAGGATATGATGGCATGTTATCAGGATGGGTATGCCTTTCTTCATTTGGAAGGAGAAAACGTGAAAGATTACACTGGAAGGTCATAATTTTGTCTACTTTCAAATTTATTTCCTGTCTCTCAACTGCTGCCTTCTTCTTTATTTCTTTAATTTCTTTCAATAAGAGGTGTAGAAGAGCTGTATTATTTGATGAAGAAAAAGAATCTGAAGAAAAAGAAAATAGTAAATAATAAACTAATGTGATAATTGCTGATTAGTTTGCTGTGTTGTTAGTAAAAATATGTTTGAATATTTTGTTCAATCACAAAGTGGGTTCTTTTCAAAGGGTTCTACTTAAATAATAAAGCATAAATAATCACAGATTCTAAATAGATCGAATCAAGAATAAGTTTATATCAAGTATATAAAAATTTTAATAAAATCACTAACAAGGAACATGTCACAACTGTTCGGAACAGATTTAATTCTCCTAGAAATATATTGACATAAAAATTCAAAACACGTTTTTCATGTCTCTTAGATTTTTATGTTTAACTACATATTTGTAGGAAAATCAAATCGATTTCAAACAGTTGAGACATGTCTTGCCCTTGTAAAATGATGAAAAATAATATACATGTACATATCCTCCAAAATAATATAAAAGCTTAAAGATTGTCTTTTTAAACCTAAGGTTAATGACACATAGAAAAAATTAAACAATAACATTTAAGCAGCAAGCATATCAATCAATCGTGACCAAACATAATTAGAAATTCTTGATTGCAAAATGTTTAAATTCGCTTAATGTTTAAGTTTTATTATTTAAATAACTTTTATATGTGCCACGTTTATTGAGTATTATTTGAAAAAAAAAAAAAATTAAGGAATATAGCCAAATTTTCAGGAAAAAGAAAAATATTAAAAATATTATCTATGTAACAGTAAATCTATCTACAACTAACATGTAACTATCATGTCATTATGATTTAAAGTAAAATTTAATAATTAAAGTAAAATACAAATTAACTTATTTATTAAATTAAAATAAAATTAAAAATTTTATAACAGCACATACTAATCTATAAGAAAAAGTAGGAAAAACTAATTCTTAACAACTCACCATTGTCACTAGCAGATTTCGTTGGAGACAAAAATAATTCACGTCTATGAAACTTCTTGGAACTTTTATGATTGTTAAACTGTGACAATTGAGATTCAATAGATTTTGTCGAATTTATAAGCTGATTATTAGACACTGATGATAGCTTAGAGCTACAGGACTTTATACAACTTTCAGACTGATAGTTAGACATTGATACTTGAGAGTAAGACTTTCCAGGACTTTTCAGTTGACTGTTATTAGAAAATGATTTATGAGAGCTAAAAGATTTTCCATAATTTTTCGGTGGAACTATGACAGATCCAGCATTATTATTATCTTGCCTCTCAAATGTGACAGTTTCAGAAGAATCGGATAATTGTGATTCAGCATCATTATCTTGCCTCTTTAATGTGACAGTTTCAGAAGATTCGGATAATTGTGATTCATGATCTTCATCAGGGTTTGTTGGTATTTTCTCAGAATTTTTATCAGATAATTGTATTTTAGTTACAGGAGAATCTTGTTTAGACTTCTTTAAGTTGAGCTTCTCTAGAGTTTTTTTACTTGAATATTCCCTCTGTTTTAAGTCCAGTGCCATCTTCGATTTAACTTTTTCCAAAAGTTTCTCATCTTCATTAGCTCTATATTTGGTTGAGTTTGATGACATCTCTGACTGAGAAAATGGGACTAGAGGTGGAGATTCAACAGTTCTTTCCTTCAAGTTAGAAGATGAACAATCATCTTCATCTTCTGTACTTGAGTCTACAATAGACTGTATTCTACGATATTTCTTATCAGATTCGTTATTAAATGAGAAATTATTTTTTCTTTTCTTCTTCCGACAACCTCTACCCAACGCACGCTCAGATTCATAGGTAGACGATACCTCATACCCTTTGGCTGCATTGCGAGCTGATAAAACATCACCTGTGAGATAAATATGTTTCAATAAGATATAATTTATTAACAATAATAAGACAAGAAAAAATAAAATGAAAAAAATTCAAACATACTGTATAATTTCTTAACTTGCACGTGCTCTATTTTCCATGATGAATCTGGTTTTTTGTCCATTTTCACAGCATTACTAACCATGGATGATTTCGGAGGCCACAATATCATTGACTTTTTATTTATATAATCATTACTGCTATTGAATCCAACTAACCATTTAGTACGTCCTACTTCATATTCAACGTCATCATTTTCATTGTCTTCATAATAATTCCTCAAGAATTTCACAACAACAAACTAGAAATACATTATTTTTGGAGTTGTAACTGATAAGTGTAAATATTGTACAAAAACCAAGAAAAATGCAAATATAAAACAAGTTATTACAAAAGAAAGAAAAAGAAGCAACTATCTATTAAATGCGTTTTTAAACTTAGATATGATTAGTTTAGCTCATAGAATGTTAAAACTAATTTAACTGCATGGAGAAAATAATAACCTAATAATACAGTATATGGATTAAATTATGACACAGACAGCATGATATTTCTTAAGTGACAAATAAGCACTACTTATAAAAAGGAGTAGTGTGCAGTAATGGTATACATAAAAATGCTTTGTTATCCCTTTCAATTGGGATTAACCAACACTTTGCTGCAATAGATCTAATATTGATAACAGTTTTATTTTGTTCTAGTTCGGACACTTTAAATATTCCCAATTCTGATGAATTCACAGGATAAGTGTAGAAATCTTCCTTGTTGTTAAACATATTCCCCACAATGTACACTTCATTATGTCTATTAATAATATTTTTCAATAAAATTATTTGATTTCTGGTAGTTTTGACACAGTTGTTTGGTCCATTGACGCTTAAAAGAACATCATTTACTATCATGCGACGATATTGTAATCCTTGTAAAGCCTCATCTGGATCAACATGACTCTTCAAAAGTGAAATTTTATTGCTTGCAGATTCCAAATACACCGCTTTCTTTCCTTTCTGCATCTCACGCTTTGCTATTTGTTCCAAAGGTCTATAACCAGATCGCAGTGCTTCTTTGATAGATTTCAATTTATTCTCAAATTGGAAAGCACTAAAGGAATCTAAAGTACCATGAGTAGCGCATTCATCCGCAAGATGACACAGAGAGTGGACATTATATACAACAAACTTATCTCCAAATACTGTTGGAGCATATTCAATAAATGTTCTTAGCAATTTGTTGGCAAAATTATTCATAGTCTGATGAAGAGGACTGGCTAAAATATAAATGCCACAATGGAGAAGCAAGTAATGTTTATATAGATTGTTAGGAATTTCTTTAAACACCCATATACCATCATACATGCATAAGCGTCTGAATTCTGTAGCCTTGAAGAAGTTTAATTCTTCTAAACTTCTGGGGGGACGATTGAAATCTTGTGGACATGAACTTTTAATCTGCTTCAGAGTAGTACAAATTTTTTGGAAAACAGTTAAATGAAGTTTCCAAGGTCCTGGCCAATAAATCCAAGCTTCCAATAGCCTTTTAAAAACTCCTTCGTATACTAGGTGCATAGAATCTAATCGAAACTGGGACACAAGTCCAGCTTGTAATCTCAACAATGGTGAAACTCCTCTATGATGATATGGTTGCTCCTGATTGCTAAATGATTCATCAGTGCGCAAAGGTGCATTAAGATCAAGGTAAACAGTTCTGTTATTTGCTCTAATTCCCCATACAGTACATTTTTCGCAGGATGCATAACCACAATGTCCTATGCAACGTTTAACAAAAGACCTGGCAGGTGCATCTAAAATATAATGCCTGATGGAAAAAGGATATGTTCTATTATCCCGTAAATAACCATTATTAAGAAGTCCATCTGCTTCATTGATAAAATCAAATAAAAACTTCTCAACATCGTCTGGATCATGTTTTCCAAAATAAATACCAATAATAAATGGCTCATTTTTAGTACCTACAAGTTTGCCAAGTATAGGCCAAAACTTCTTTTTAGACTTTCTAAATAAAGGCAAACCATCAACATTGATGTCAATTTGAATTTCATTATTTACTCTCAAATACTCATCTAGTAAATAAGAGTCTAGATTTTCCTTGATACCCCTGTACCAAAAATAATTTTCATCAAAGTTATCAATAGTAACGTTGGGATTACCCAGTAGAGTTTTATAACTTCTTGGCAAACTAGGAAATCCACGAGACAGCCTCTGAAGTAAATCATCTAATTTTGACATTGAAAGAACACCAGGTGCTCTTGCCCATTCTTTAAGCGTTCTAAGAATAAATTTTTCTTTTGTAACATCATTATCAAACTGTAGCGCTCTCTCATTTTCTCCAGCTGTACTTTCGCTATCATTGTCATTGCCACATTCCCTACCAAGTCTTTCATCCTCAGTTTCAAAATGAGCTTCTCCTTCACTATTACTAATGCTGTCATCCTCAGTTTCAAAATGAGCTTCTCCTTCACTATCACTATTGCTGTCTATTTCGTTTAAATAAAACTGTGGAACATCCACTTGAGCAACAAGCTCTTTACTGTTATTTGCTCCATTTAGTTGAGCATGTAGACTGTTCCTCAAATCAAAAGAATCATCATCCTCATCAGAGGATAGAATAGGAATATTGATATCAGCAAGTGAAGAAGAGCTACTACTATTGTCATTGTTGCTATTTCTTCTTGACATAACTTTGGACATAATTTTAGATCTCACTAATTGTTCTTCTTTTTCCTGTCTAAATCTTTTGGTTATTAATCGCTCCGCTTTTCTTTTAAAATTCCGTTTACCTGACAAAGCAATCTAGACCAAACAACAAAAAAATGATTATATATATATATATATTTTATATATATATATATATATATAATCATTTCATTACTACAATAATGAAATATTCATAACAAAACATGTCATAACGCAAAGAAATGTATCACAGAATATTAAAATAAATCAAACATAATAAAACATAATAAAAGTAAACCATAAATCACTGTTGCTATATCAAATAATATGCCTTCATTCAGAGATAATAATAGTCTCTCACGATGAAAAATCAATCAAGCATTTACGAAAAATGATCAAAATTGTTTTGTACATCTCAAAAGCATCAAACTATTGAAAAACTTCAGCACTTATGATCTTTATAACGAACAAATAAACAACTTCTTGTGTATATGGATTTCTGGTCTTAACAAATATAAATACAAAATAATATAACTACAATATAGCAATTTAAATAAGAATAATTCAAAACGTTCATTATCAAAACGCAAATAAAAAAAGCTAAAAGAGAAAAATCCAACACAAACAATTAAGATTTATATATCTGAAATACGAGTAAAAGGCATCATATAATGAATTTCGTCTCTCTCTCTATATATATAATAATTTTAGCATCTAACCTTCCCATTTTACATAAATCATAAACTTATGGAAAAATATATTTAAAAACTATGTGCGATACATGAAATAATAGAAAAAATTCAGAATATCTTTTCAAGTATAACAATTAAGCATTTTTAACTTGAATCATATATAAACACAACATGTTAACAGTAATTGAGAATTCAGATCCATTAATTTGCATATTGCAATCAAATCTCAAAGCACATTAAAAAAAGTATTGCAATGGATGAAAGTTGAGAGAGAGAGAGAGAGAGAGAGAGAGAGAGAGAGAGAGAGAGAGAGAGAGAGAGAGAGAGAGGAGAGAAAGAGAGAGAGGAGATACTTACGGATTTCTGATTACTATTCTCCATGATTATATTACATAATAATACATCTGATGTATTATTAATCTTCTCGTCTCTTCAGCCCGCGTAAGGGCCGGGAACGTCTCGGTCACAAAACACAAGACCTCACAGCCCCACAAACTTCCACAAACAGATTAGGGATATATGCTGAGTAAACAATAACTGGACCGCTTTCCTCCTTTATGATCCACAGAATTTTATAATAAGTAATCTTCTCGTCTCTTCAGCCCGCGTAAGGGCCGGGAATGTCTCGGTCACAAAACACAAGACCTCTCAGCCCCACAAACTTCCACAAACAGGTTAGGGATATATGCTGAGTAAACAATAACTGGACCGCTTTCCTCCTTTATGATCCACAGAATTTTATAATAAGTATATATAGTTCCTTTGCTTAATTATGATGAGTGACAAAGAGCAGCCCGCGTTGAGATTAATGAAACAAGTGGGAGACGCATGCGCGCGAATCAGTGATGGCATCTGCACGGACGCGGAAACGCTTGCCGCGCAGCAAGAAGCGACGCGGTATGTAGCCAATCGCCATGCTGCTTTTCCGTAAGAACCAGAACTTTAATGGCTACCGCGTCGCTTCTTGCAGCGCAGCGTTCCCGCGACCTGTGATTTAAATCTATTTGCGAAGTGCAGGAACATGAGAACTTTTTATGTACATAGCGTAAAAGATCCAACTGCAAAAATATACTTGCATGTACAAATAAAATCGCTGTCTTCATTAAAGTATCTACATAATGATGAAATAAAATAATGCCATTTTAATTAACTCTTCAAAAATATATGTGCCATATATTTAACAATATGATTTGAATAACAATATGATTTGAATATCCTGGTGAAAATTTTTCTTATTACAATTCATCACATAATTTTTCACAGAATTTCTATATAAATTTCAGAATTTTTCAAAATTTTTTTATAATTTATAACGTTTTAAAAATTTTTTGTATCAATTGAAACACTTTTTAGAAATGCTGAGAAACCTATTCCACATACCTATTTATATATATTTTCTAAAAATCTTTATGTATGTGAATTCTAAAATATTCTAAGATTTTTCATTCTATATAAAACATTCCGAAGAAAACTTAGAAAATCTGAAGAAGTTTGAAGTTAGTAATTTGTAAATATTTCTATTAAAAAATATTCAAATTCTTAAAAATATTATTATATGAGATATTATGAGAATTTTTAATATGTATGCATATTGAAAATGCTTAGTGATGCTTAATAATACATTTCATAAACCTTATCTTTGTAAATGTTATTATAATGTGAAAAGTGTCATATTTCAGTATAATGTAATAATTCGTTAAGCTCAAATAATGGCATCAATTTGCGATATTTTGCCCGTGTTCCGATATACTGCTAGTACTGGAAATTTATACGTAATATGTAAACAATAAATTTTCAGTACTATAATCTACGCAGTTTAATAGATCAAGAATAGATCCCGTATACGAATTTTATTGTGGATATATATAAAGGACTGTATCAAATGCATGGCGGTCACGTCGGTATTACACGCACGCACATGACTTTATTGCTAATAATGAAAAGGATGTATATGTACTTTGCTTTTCGACTTTGCGTGGATATAGAATTAATCGAAAGACAATAGAAATCTTATAAAAATATTTGCAATTGCTCAATTAACATAAAAACAATCTTTATAATAAGGTCGAAAATAACAAAAATATCGACCAGTCATCGACATCGACCATTGTACTGCATATGACAAATCCGCCACAGTTACATTATATGTCTCTTATAAAAATATATATTTGCAATTTGCAATTAACATAAAAACAATCTTTATAATGAGGTCGAAAATGACAAAAATATCGACTAGTCATCGACATCGACCATTCATCGACGCATCGACGTCGAATCGACGTCGATTCGACCAATCATTTCTGACTGGGAAGTAACACGAATATGTATTTAGAAAGATTGTTTCTTCGAACAAAATGACAATCAGTTTCATTGACGTGAATTTAGTAATTAACCTTTGAGAAAAATAAAGGAATAATGATATATCGGTTGCAACCTTAGGAAAAATGCAATTAAAGAAAGTTTTACTGAGCTCAGATTTGACTCCATTTAACGCGTTAAATGTGATGTTACGACTATCGGTTTATAAACCGATAATCGACACTTCTCACTGAGGACGTTAGCCTCGCGTAATCTCTCCAGAAATCTGTAACCAAGATCGCAATAAGAAGACAGAAATATTAATCCGTCACACCACTAAAAAGACGGGAATATTAATCCGTCACACCACTCGACTGTACGAGTGACTTTCGAAACCCGGCAAAGATCTGTGGTTGGCAGAAATCTGAGATTTACCTCATTACTGGAGAGATCCCTGCTTGCATGATATCCCACACAGCAAAATATATCTCCAAGATATCTAGAAGATATCTGAATGACGGAATATATGATTGCGCAAGATATCATGAGAATATCTCAAAGACATCTCCAAGATCGTAAAAAGCTATGATAATTTCATCTCCAGATATGATATCTGATTCTGCATATATATCGGATATCTATACCACATTTAAAAACAGATATGTTATACCCAAATAGCAAGAAGAAAAGAAGAATTTTTTTAAATTCTCGATTTATGAAATTAATTCTTTTTCCGTATTTATTTTCTCTTCTAAAATGATTCTTAAGAGTTCAAAAGAAATTCAATTTTATGTCACCAATTCTGAGTCCTTCTTCAAATATAAAAGAAGAATTCGCAATAAATAAGAATTTTATAAAAATTCGCAATAAATTCAAAATTATGCTTTGATACTATTTCAATATTTTGCATTTTGCCATCTCTGCACTGTATTATGATATCTCGGAGGTATCACGAAAAATATTAGAGCCAAGTATCTCACAGGCCTTTTATCCTAGTGCGTAAGGATTTTTGCTTATGAGAAAGTACTGGGGCATGTAGCCGCGTCGCGGCAGCGCATGTTACTAGCGCTCACCCGAGCGAAAATTTTCTGAGTCCCCTCGCGGCATGTTGCTTTCGCGCCGCAGTCGTTACTTCCGGCACAGCCCCAGCAAAAGTTTTCTAAGTCCCCTCGCGGCGAGTTGCTTTCGAGCCGCGGTCATTACCTACGGACGCCGCCCGAGTGAAAATTTTCATAGTTCCCTCGCGGCGTGTAGCTTTCGCCGGAACGAATCGGTACGGGGTCCAAGTCCTCTCAGATTGTTTTATTGGCTACGAATGAACTTGAATTGATCTTTATAAAATATAAGAGCTAACTATGAATCGGCCATATATTCGAATGCAAATGTTACAGAGATGTCTTTTTCAACAATATAATGTGATATCGAGTAATGATGTCCTGCAGATATTCTGTGAATATCTGAAAATAAGATATCTCAGATTTGACTTAAAATTGTATGCATAAAGATATATGGCTATATCTCAGATATATTTTGCTGTGTGGGATATTCTTCCTTTTAAGAATCTATCTCTCTTTCGTAGGCCGTCAAGCATCTCATATATTTCAATGGCTTCTATTCCTTCGTGAGGTATCACGATGCTATAATGGCGGCCCTTCCTTCATGCGTTCACATGTAGCGGTAATGGTGTGGTTGTTCACCAGGCCGGCATAGTCCCGTGGCGTATCTCAATCAAATCTATCTCTTAAGCCTTGTGTCCACGATGCTAGAACTGCGTCCGAGTTTCGGTTTAAGCCAATCAACTTGCAGCTCTTACAGAAAAGCAGCAGTTTCATTGGCTTAAACCGAAACTCGGACGCAGTTCTAGCATCGTGGACACAAGGCTTTACAGAAGTGATCTACTCGCCATTTCTCAGATATACAAGTTCACAACGATAGTGAAATACGGGAATACAATCGGTTTTAGCCACACGTTACGATTCGCTTTTCTCGATTGTTCTACCGGCACGTCTCATATACGAGAACGCTCTTACTTCGACAAAGAACCGGAAACGAATGCTCGTCCGGTGAGCCGCAGGCTCGCACACATCCGCCTCGCGCACGCGCAACACTCACTCTTTACCGCGCGCGTTACTATGGCTGCGGTCCACTTGACGCTACAAATGCTTTGGAGCACGGTCTTACATACAGGTCTGGAAACTTGTAGGGTGGGGAGTGACTCAGATAGTGAGGCAAAATGGCGAACCTAGGGGTGAGCCAATCAAATTAGGCCGCGGTCCGATGCATGTTCAAAGCGCTATTGGCGTTATTCTATCCTTGTTTATGCCTAATGAATGATAAAGATAGAAAGATGTCAATAGCGCTCTGAGTGCGAATCGGACCGCGGCCTTATAGGCAGGTCAAAAGCATATATATATAATCCAAACAGCTGTGTAATCCCGGTGAAAAATTTTTCATATAAAATTATGCATAATTATATAGAATTATATACAATTATATAAAATTATATATCAAATATATCTATATATAATATATTTGTATATAATTCTATATACAATTCTAATATTACTTATATATATAATTCTATTAACTTATATAATTCTGTATAATTCTATATAATCACATAATAGAATTTCTATATAATTTTTCATATAAAATTATGTATAATTATATAAAATTATATATAATTATATAAAATTATATATCAAATATGTCCATATATTATGTTATATAATTCTATATAATTCTATATAATTACATATACATAATTTTATATTAAAAATTTTTTTACCGGGATAATGTAAAAAAAAAGAATATTTGGAAAGGAGTACATACAAGAAAGTAACAGACGCATTGTGTAAATTGTCATAACTTTTATTGTTCAAAATCAAATAACAGACTCACGATGAATTCAATCATAAGTATCTTAAGAAAAGCCTATGAGAGCCAACACTGGATGTTCACGTGTATAAATAATTTTTTTATTATAATTTAACAGTCTCCAAGCCCTTCCTGGCTGAGGTATTATTTTTTTGCAATAATTTACAATTTATGTTAACAATTTTCACTGATTGTGAATTTTGATGCACACACGATCACTACCATTGGAACATGGTCACGGTCGGCTCAGTTTCCCGTCCGTCCGATAGGTTCGCTGCAATACTGGGGTCTACGTGCCTCACTAACGGTGACACCCCCCATCACTTAAAAACACAGGAGTTTCCAGACCTGAATGTAAGACCGTGCTTTGGAGCGTTCTTCTTCTCCTTCTTTCTTCATTGAAAGAAAAGAAAAGAGGAATGCTTCGAAGCATTTGTAGCATCAAGTGGACCGCAGCCTATGCGACCCGTGCTGAAAGCGCAGCAAACATGCTTGACGACGCTAGTATCGCCATCTCGCGTGGCTCGACTTTATGAAGTTGATACGAACACAGTCGCACCAAACGTCAGATATATGATCTCTCCTCGTTCTATTGCCTACATTTTAAACAAAAATAAAATAAATAAATTTTTCTTGTAAAAAAACTTGGCGGTAACATAATTTTGTGATATAATAATTTTGTTAAGGAGAAATTAAAGCTACTAATACTTAGGTTAGAGATTTTTGAATTTATACATATCACTTAGGTTAAGGGGCTATATCCACCTAGAGGCCCGAAAAATAGGTCGAAATTCAGATTTTTTTTTTTCAGAAACGATTAGTGGGAATGAAACGAATTTTTTTTGTACTTAAAGATACATGTTTTGAGAGCTTTAAAAAAAATTTTTTATTAAAAAATTTTCAAAAACAAAAAAGTTATGGCCGCCGCGCCGGCAGATGATGAGTTTTTTTCGACACGTTCGGCGGTGGACACTGTCCAGTTGAAACGGTCGATCTGAAATAAAAAAACCAAAGAGGTTATTCAAGTTAACAATAAAGACGAGTCGTTGACGATCGCCGATTTTTAAAATCGATTTTTTAAACAAAATGGCAACGAACTGAAACTCAAGTATGGAAAATCTGTGAGAAAATGTCGTCATTTTTACGTAATTATTAAAAAATAAAAATCAATTTTAAAAAAAGTAAGATTGTCAACGACCTCTAAATGTTTCTCAGCGTATTTTGTGTAAATTTCAAAACGATCCATCGAGCGGTTTTCCAGATATGATGTCCACCGGCTTCGAAAACAGTGTTTTGAGAAAAACGCGTTTAAAGTTTCAAGTATGGTTCTACTATTGTTAAGTGAAGAATTTTTAACTTTACCTCTAGTCGTCAATTCCAGGACCATATAGAGTACCCTCAGCAGGAATTGCAGCTTCATGGGAAGAAGATTGTTTTTTTGTCTGCGAGCAATTCTCCCTTCGCGCGTCGCCTCCTGTACTCAAATTTCAGCTAAATTGATGCGCGCTTGGTCTTGGTTCTCGCAGTATGTAACGCAATTTCGGCCAACATCGATATTCAATGCTTGCATCTTCAGTAAATATGTAGTAGCACCTTCATTGAAAGTGCATGCGGCAATATTTGCAGCAATTTTAACAATCGATGCACTGCTGTTCTGGATTTTCGGAGCCACTCGCGACACAGGTGGGGTCGCTCCCCTAGGCCCCTAAAAGGGACTCTTTTGCCATGAACAACAATACACAATGAAGATCGAAAGGACAACTGAAACCCAAAATACCGCTAGAGCGATATTTTCCGTGCGCGCCACGTCAGGTAGCGGAGCTCGAACGCTCGAACGCTCGAACGCTCGAACTTGTTTTCCTCGGAATTCTATAACTTCGTCAATTTTACAGATATCGATGTGAAATTTTCAAGATATATTCTCAACACTTGAAACTTTTAGAAAATGCAAAAAAAGAAAAATGCAAAAAAAAATTTCTAGGTGGATGTAGCCCCTTAAACTAGGTAACGTAATTTTATGATATAATTTTGTTAAGGAGAAATAAGGCCATCACTTAGGTTGGACTTTTGAATTTACAAAATACATTGCGTGTACTTGACGCCTTTTTGTAACTTTTTTAAAAAAGGTAATTTTGTACTGATTTAACTTACCTTAAATTTTGTATTTCACAGCATTTTCAAGTAATAATATGTTCCGCAGTTTGTGTTGTCCGTAATACGCAAATAGTGCATATATGATTATATTGATATGGATAATACGCTATAGGCGTCGATTACTCTAAAAGACAATTTTGATAATGTAATACTGTAATTGACGTATATATATTTTTTAAATGGCTTATTCTTCAAACGGGATATACACTTCTCAATAAAATTAAAGGATCACTTAAAATTAGCGCTAAAAAGGACCAAATTCAAAGTCATGTATTTTAGCGAAACATAATCGCAGAGTGATATTTAAAAACGTATTTTAAAGCTTTAAAACTTTAGCTTTCGAATGCTTAAAAGCTCGTTTGTCTACAAAGATTTTGTTACAAACGGCGCTTATTTAAAGTGAACCTTACACAATTGAAAAATGAACTTCAACTTTCATAGCGTGCACGTGGAGAACGGAAATTCTTTAAATTTTATTAATTGTATAGTAAAATTTAACATATTCTTTTTATAATATTTTTTTAATTATTATGCTACCATGCCAGGCAATAGGCAATAGAAACAGGGAATAACACAGGCAATAGATTTTCAACCTATCGGAAACTGTCAATGTATCAATGCTACAGCCTGTGTTATTCCCTGTTCCGATTGCTTGTTGCCTGGCATTGTGCAAGGGCCTTAATATTTGCCGGTTTGCGATGAATCTCTCTCTCTCTCTCTCTCTCTCTCTCTCTCTCTCTCTCTCTCTCTCTCTCTCTCTCTCTCTCTCTCGCGCGCGCGCGCGCGCGCGCGCGCGCGCGTTGCTCTTTCTTGTCAGATAATGTCCTTAAGTTTTTCGTTAGAATACATGTTAAATATGGATACGTTTTAGCGCTAATTTATTCAATTTATTGATTTTACACGTTCTTAAAATTTTGCACATAAAATTTTAAGATTTTACACGTTCTGAAAGTAAAATTAAATTACAATTATTTAATCTTAAAATTTCTATCTTTTTAGTCAGTGTTGTTACTATTAAGCAGCTGGTCTAAACATTTGTAGTAAATTACGTTGTTGACAATTTACTGTATGTAATTTATATACAGGCTGCGTATTTTACTTCGCAAACATATCTCGCAATTGCTTCTTCGCAATTTTGCCTGTAGCTGTACGCGGGAGTTTGTCGAGGAATTTAATTCCACCGTAAAGCTTGCAGTGTGCCGGCAGATTCTTCGCAACTAAGTCGTGAAGTTCCTCCTCCGTAACCTGAATTGAAATGTTTTTACGATCGATGAATAGAATAAAACATATAAGTTTCGTACGTTCATTTCGTGTTCACAGCCTGAAATGGATGTAACCGTTTTACGATTTTTACCGTTTTACCCGGCATTCGAGAAACGACAGCCATTGGATACTGTCCCGCAATTTCGTGAGGTACCCCTATTACCGCTACTTGGGATACCGCGGGATGAATCTGTAAAACATACTCGATTTCTGCAGTTGAAATATTAGTACCATAGGAAAGGATAAACTCGGATATCCTATCAACGATAAAAACATTCCCATCATCATCATAATATCCTATGTCGCCACTGAGTAACCAACCTAAAATGTTTTACATTTCTATATTTGATTAGCTTTCCATTAACTCACCATATCTTTGTAATTCATATATTAAAATTGTTAACAGATTTTCTCGACCAGTTGTTCGATATTTCGATCAGTTGCATACCATCAGAATCGAAAGCTCGTTTAGTTTCTTCAGGTTTCTTATAGTAACCATTCATTACACAAGGCAGTTTCAAACGTAGTTCTCCATTTTGATTAGCTCCCAAAGTTTTCCCAGTTTTTACATCCGTTACTTTTATTCGGACGTTGGGTACTACAAAACCAACAGATCCTAATTTGCAGCCTTTGACCGCAACGGTTACATCACCTCCTGAGTCCGTAGATCCTAAAAAGGACATTTGTAATAATCATTACAATGTGATATGATATGATAACGACCAGAAAATTTACATAAATCATATACACTATTATAAATATACACTATTATAAATGTTATCTTAATTTACGGAGATTCATAAAATTTGTTTGCTGATAATGTTTTATTTAAGTATTCTTATTTTATATTATTCGAGTAAAAAGTGCTTTTTACTTATTAAAATTTGACATATTATCTTTGATAATTTTAAAAATAATTTTTAATTGTTGCTTTAAAACAATAAAAGATAGCATTAATATATTAAATTGATATTGACATTTTCAAGGAACAATTTAATGTAATAGATCTGAGAGAAACAAAGATATATTAGTATTGTATAGTATCATATGACATTTTTAAATTAAATTAACTTATACCATAACCATTCATAATAAAAACATGAGGTAATTTCTTTGCCAGGGCTAGATGATGTTCTTTTTTGAAGGAAGCACCCATATTTATCACCATCTTCAAGGTTGTTAAATGATATTTCTCCAATACATCGCTCTTACAGAATTGGATTAGTATTCCCGGTTCGGAACAAAACCACGTTACCTTACAGTCAAAGTGCAACATTAATCATTAGTATCATATTTCTCCACTTAATCATCATCTGTGAAGTTAATTTTACAATATACTTCGGAATCATGAGCTGAAGCTTACTCGATATTTTTCGATAAATTCGCACATTGTCGCATCATCGTTGTTATTCAGCACGTTGTAGGGTAGAAGAATATTTGTCGAATACGCTAAAATGGCATGGAATGCCAGCTGGACGCCGTAATGCCAGCGCAACGTGCATAACCACATACAAGTATGACCTTCTAATTCCGTGACTTTCTCGGGAAGTAGGCAATTATATAAAGATGAATGCGATATCTCGGTACCCTTCGGCATGCCCGTTGTACCTGATGAGAGAGAGATAAGAGCAACATTGTTCGGGCTACTGATCTTTACACAGTTAAATTCGGCGATCTCGCGAGTATCGTGTTCTCTCAACATATCTTCTACGGATTCGTATCCATGTAGTTTATAGAATACCACTATTTTCATATTTATTTTCAACTCTTTCGTTGCTTCTTCTAAACTCGGAACTGACGATGGCATCGCAAAAACTATTTTCGGTGATGTTAATGAGAGAAAGTATCGTGCTGTAACTGAACAATATTTATATAAATAAAAAACGAAATATAACTATATTGCTTAGAAGATTAAAATTCTAATATATGATAAGGAGCTATGAAAGCCAAAGCAAGGTTTTCGTGCTTTTCTTCCATTTCTTCACATTTTCATTACAAACGTTTCGATCCTAGCATCGGATCATCTTTATAGTGTTAGTGTCGGCATTAATGCTTAAAATGTACAACACATCTTAAACATTAATGCCGACACTAATCCTGAAGAAGATCTGATATAATTTGACGTAGAATGCCGACACTAACACTGAAGATGATCCGATGCTAGGATCGAAACGTTTATAATAAATATGTGAAGAAATAGAGTCAGGAAGAAAAAGCATGAAAACCTTGCGTTGGCTTTCGTAGCCCCTGGTAACCATCTCCGATAGAAAACGATTAAAAATGGTTACATCTGTATCGTTTTTAATCGTATCTTATCGGTTCTATCGTTGCATATTTAGAAGGCAGATAAAACATTAATCGAATCGAATCGGTTTCTATCGTTTTAGATCCGAATAAGGAAATAACTATACAAATTTTATAGTTATGAATCGTTTTCTATATGTACAATTATTGCCCGTCTGAATCAATCGTATATACACGATATAGTATATATCGTTATATTTATGGTTATAATTTTACCGTATGCATTAATACGGATATATAAGAATAAAATGATAGACATCTCATTGATATTTATATGACTTAACCGAACCAACACATCTATCGTTTCTTATCATGATTTTCCGACGTACAACTTATCATCTTCTGTACAGCAGCTAATCGGTTCGTTTTCTGTTGTATATCAATGATATAAATTGAATCGTTTGAAAGCCTTCTACTCTGTATATGTTTTTATAAGGTTAAAACGATAGATATCTCGTCGATATTTATACGACTTAACCGAACCGATACATCTATCGTTTCTTATCAGGATTTTCTGACATACAACTTATCATCTTCTTTACGGCAGTAAATCGGTTCGTTTTCTATCGTATATTAATGATATAAATTGAATTTGCATCAACCAAATCGGCGATTAGTTCGCGACAATGCCGCTAGGCCGCGCATGATGGAAAGCGCTTCTTGTATTTAAAATACATCCAGTCATAATACATAAGCAGACCCCCTGCGAGGCGAAAAGCAGAGAAATCCAGTATCGTAACTGAAGGGATCTCTTCCTATAAGAACCTCCTGGCGGTAGCCGCCCCGGACACCGAACACCGAGCCCAGCGGCCTCCGACTCCTAGCGCTAGTTGCCCCGTTCCCGGCGTTCTTCAAAACGATAAAAACCGATTGAAAGAAATAAATCGGTATGAATCTGATTCCTTAATTCACGATTCGTAACGATTGAAATGGATTGACTAAAAATAATTCAAACGATTCATTAACCATATTAAAAACGATTGAAACTGATGTGCAGATGATAAGACATTTACGATAGAATCCCAAGTATTTTGTAACGTGAGTTTCTGATGGAGTATCGTAAATAAACGATTCACTAACCATATTAAAAACGATAGAAACTGATGTGCAGCTGATAAGACATTTACAATAGGATCCCAAGTATTTTGTAACGTGAATTTCTGATAGAGTATCGTAAATAAACGATTCACTAACCATATTAAAAACGATAAGAAATTTCTTATCGTTTTCTATAGTTGGCGGTTATCAGGGGCTCCTTATCAAATATTTGAAATATAAATTAATCTATATAAATATAATAATTAAGCGAATAACGTATGGAAAGTTTATTTGTACAGATTATTAAACGGATAATTAGATCAATAGTAAATTATACATTTATTACATTAATCGTTCAAAAGACATGTCTACTCTCTAAAAATCGAAGAGTGAAATATCACTCAAGATGAGTGAAATGCAAATGTAACGAAAAGTGAAATTTGAGCCTGTGCTTTGAATGATTTGCCATTCTAAGAAAGAGTAAAATTGCGCTCTATAAATTGAAGTGAAATCGCATTCCATTTGAGTAAAAGGACACACTTTTTTCGAGTGCAGTAGATCAGTGTCCATAAGAATGAATTATATCACTCTACAATTTTGAGTGGAAATTTTCACTTTGTTAGAGTCATTTATCAGTCGATCTTTAGTGAATCATGATTCACTATGGCTGTAGAGTGAGATTGTATCACTCCGGTAGAGTAGCCGCTCTAAAAATGTGATTGAAAAATTCACTCCTTATGAGTGCCCGCATTTACTCAAATTAGAGTGATAACCCTTTCTTTTGGAGTGACTAATTGACTACTGCAATCATTCTAATATATTAGTAGCGAAACCACTCTATGAGATATGTTTAGAAAGTAGCCTTGTATATATTGCGCTTGAAATAACCCTGATTTAAAAAATCGATAAAAAACGATAAGAACCGATACGATTTGCAAAAAATATCTTATCATTTCCTATCGTAACCTATCGTTTCACATTTTAGTTTCCGAGAAATGTTATCGTTTCCTATCATTTTCTTCCATTCTCAGTTGAAATCAGATTCAATCGTTGGCATAAGATAGAATTTTTATAGTAATTTATTATTTTCTATCGTTTTATTGGAATTTATCGAGAAGAAATGATTGAAAAGCTATCGTAATCAATTGTGTAATAAAGCAAACTCAAAGTTTTCTATCGTACAATTACGAAAAAAACCATAATTATTAATCATGCATCAACGATAGATGGTTCAAAACGTATCTTATGATCTTATCGTAAAGTTACAACAGAAAACGTTTGGTGATCTATCGTAAAATCCCCAGAGTTCGCGACAACGCCGCTAGGTCGCGCATGATGAAAAGTGCTTCTCGTGTTTAAAATACATCCAGCCATAATATGTAAGCAGATCCCCTCTGCCAGACGAAAACCAGAGAAATCCCGTGTCGTAACTGAAGGATATCTTCTTATAAGAGCATTTCATTTCTTTTTCTTATAAGAAATGAATCGGCATGAATCTGGTTCCTTAATCCAGAATTCATGAATTCATAAAAATTGAAATAGATTGACTAAAACCGATTCAAACTGATTGAAATTCCATCTTTGAATACGAATCCGTTTCAATCGGTTTCAATTCGACATTTACGATACTCTTTTGAAAACTTCCGATTTGTAACTATAAAAAGAAATGATAAGAAACGATAACATATTAATAGGATACTTACGAAAGGAAACGCTAAAGAATCAATCGTACATTTACGATATTTTTTTGTAAACTTCCGATTCATAACAACGATTAAAAACAATGCAATCGTTTTTTATCGTTTCCTATCGATTTTTTGACGTAGAACTACGTCTTCCTCCGCGTTGGGTAGGGGGTAATCCCGGAGCACAGATGCAACGAAAACATGTCACACTTTGAACGTTTATATCTTCGAAACTAATAATCGTAGAGTAATAAATAAAGTGTCATTAGATAGCTTATAGAGTCCCATTTCCTCTCGAAAGTCTCTAAAGTCTCAAAAAGCTTCCTCTCTGAGGAAGCCAAACAATTATAAGCAAATAATTACACAGGCACACGAAAAAAAAAGGTCTTGTCCACCAGACGAGACAAACATTTCTATACGTTTTTGGGGTCGCTGAATCCGAATCCGGGATCGGTTTGACTCGGTCAGATCACATTTCGTTCCTAACCTCAAAAAAGTGATGAAAGTAGAAACATTCATTGAAATGCCCAGAAAGGAAAGCGATTATATGTTTTCAGGGTCGCTGAGTCCAAATTCGGGGTTAGTTTAACTCGGCCAAGCCGCATATCTCAGTCAGAAGTGACAAGTCGAAAAGCCGGCTATTAGACGGCTATGTCGTCTATGGTTGAAATTAGTATCCAGTTAAACCACTTTTCAACTAGTTGATAATTTTGTTTGTATTAATTGTAGGGACGCCTTTTCCACAAATTTGTAACTTGTATCATAATATAAAAATTTAAGTTTAAGAACAAAATAGTTACATATGACAAGTCGAAAAGATGACTATTAGACGTCTATGTAGTCTATCCAGTTAAATTATTTTTCATTTATCGAAATTTTGTTTCTATTGAGTGTAGAAACGCTTTTCCGCAAATTTATAACTTGCACTGCGATATAAAATAGTTTCAAAACAAATAACAGTCAAATACAGTTTTAATATAGAATATAATGGCCGCGTTCAGCAGACAACACGACTGTTGAGTGTCGTCTTATCAATTGTGTGCCTCGTTTTTAATTCGCGCATCTAACGCGAAGAGAATCGAGCGGACAGCGGGAGCGACTCGCGAGAATGGGCGCGTTCAGCAGAACAAACCGCTCAGTGTAGCAATCGAATGTGATTGGCTCATACTTTTAGACCCAACAAATCAGCGTAGCATATATATTGAAAAGACGACACTCAACAGTTGTGTCTGTTGATAGTGTTGATGCATAAATGGAAACAGAGAGAAAGATGAGAGTGGTCATGCCTGCGTTTTGGCTGTACCCGAATCCTGTAGAAAACGTGCACATTTTTGTGGTTCTTTTTCATGTTATATTCACGATTGTTTGATTTTTTCCCAAAGGGAATAAAAAAATCGTGGACATAGCATGAAAGAGAACCACAAAAACGTGTACATTATCTACAGGATTCAAGTATAGCCAAAACGCGGGCATGCCCACTCTCATCTTTCTCTCTGAAGCCTTGTGTCCACGATGCTAGAACTGCGTCCAAGTTTTGGTTTAAGCCAATCAACTTGCAGCTCTTACAGAAAAGTAGCAGTTTCATTGGCTTAAACCGAAACTCGGACACAGTTCTAGCATCGTGGACACAAGGCTTGATGGAAAATACATACATATATGTATGTAACTGCGTCCATTTACCGACCTTGCATATAGGTACTGATATGTACATAAATTTATGTGTTAAGGTATTCCTATTGCCATTGCCAAGCGTATGTAATGGCCTTCGCACACTGGACGCAATGAGCGATATCCAATGAGAGATCTGCTTTTTCTGAACATCATTGGAAAAGCAGAGTTCTCTCATTGGATATCGCTCATTGCTCATCGCGTCCAGTGTGCGAGGGCCATAAGGTAATCGCAATCATAGATTATCGAAATAAACATCTAATAAGCCACTAATAAACGTCTATTAAACGTTTTTTGAACGTCTTATAAACGGCTAATAGACCTTTAAATAAGTGGTTTTATAGAGGTCTAATTTGAAGGACACAAAAACGTATAATCGACCTAATTTTAGACGTCTATATCAACCGGTTCCTTTGGTTGAAAAGTCGTTGATTCGTCGTCTTTTCAACTGATGATTTCTGACTGGAATTACATTCCTAACCTCAAAAAAGTGATTTAAAAAAACCAAAAACGGTTCCCGATATAAATTTTTTGTATTCAACGTTGAGTACATAGAACTTGTTAGTCATTTTTTGAGCATAACTATCAGTCTGCAGCAGAAAATCCTGCTGCTTTGACAGATACTGTAACGATGACAACTGCCCCGAAAGAGGATGTATAGAATGATTCGTTCTCAGGTTTGTATGTACATATGTAGCAAAAAGCATCAATGTCCTTGTTGCATGTATGTGTCGACGGAGAAACTAAAAATTTTTTGCTTGAAGATGCCATGTGTGTTAAGAAAAACCCGCGCGTAGGGATCCTGGTCCGACCGCAGGTAAGTCCACCGTCCCAGGGGATATAACTCTCATACCTCCCTAGGCCTAAGTATGAGAGTTTTCCGACATTGACGAGGACTATGTCAACTCGTCGTCGGACACACTACGGCTTCATCCTCACACCCTCACTGCAAGGCAGCGCGCCTTCGCTGGCATCGTTACCTCAACAAATCTGAGAACGAATCATTCTACACATCCCCTTTCGGGGCAGATCGTTACAGTCCCTGATAACCGCCAACGATAGAAAACGATAAAAAATTTCTTATCGTTTTTAATATGGTTAGTGAATCGTTTATTTACGATACTCTATCAGAAATTCACGTTACAAAATACTTGGGATCCTATTGTAAATGTCTTATCAGCTGCACATCAGTTTCTATCATTTTTAATATGGTTAGTGAATCGTTTATTTACGATACTCCATCAGAAACTCACGTTACAAAATACTTGGGATTCTATCGTAAATGTCTTATCAACTGCACATCAGTTTCTATCGTTTTTAATATGGTTAATGAATCGTTTGAATTAGTTTTAATCAATCCATTTCAATTGTTACGAATCGTGAATTAAGGAATCAGATTCATACCGATTTATTTCTTTCAATCGGTTTTTATCGTTTTGAAGAATGCCGGGAACGGGGCAACTAGCGCCAGGAGTCGGAGGCCGCTGGGCTCGGTGTTCGGTGTCCGGGGCGGCTACCGCCAGGAGGTTCTTATAGGAAGAGATCCCTTCAGTTACGATACTGGATTTCTCTGCTTTTCGCCTCGCAGGGGGTCTGCTTATGTATTATGACTGGATGTATTTTAAATACAAGAAGCGCTTTCCATCATGCGCGGCCTAGCGGCATTGTCGCGAACTAATCGCCGATTTGGTTGATGCAAATTCAATTTATATCATTGATATACGATAGAAAACGAACCGATTTACTGCCGTAAAGAAGATGATAAGTTGTATGTCAGAAAATCCTGATAAGAAACGATAGATGTGTTGGTTCGGTTAAGTCATATAAATATCAATGAGATGTCTATCATTTTATTCTTATATATCCGTATTAATGCATATACGGTAAAATTATTACCATAAATAACGATATATACTATATCGTGTATATACGATTGATTCAGACGGGCAATAATTGTACATATAGAAAACGATTCATATAACTATAAAATTTGTATAGTTATTTCCTTATTCGGATCTAAAACGATAGAAACCGATTCGATTCGATTAATGTTTTATCTGTCTTCTAAATATGCAACGATAGAACCGATAAGATATAAAATTAATTAATTTAAAATTCGATTAAAAACGATACAGATGTAGCCGTTTTTAATCGTTTTCTATCGGAGATGGTTACCAGGGGTATCTGTCAAGGCAGCAGGATTTTATGCTGCAGACTGATAGTTATGCTCAAAAAAAATAACTAACAAGTTCTATGTACCCAACGCTGAATACAAAATATTTATATCGGGAACAGTTTTCGGTTTTTTAAATCACTTTTTTGAGATTAGGAATGTAATGCGGCCTGGCCGAGTTAAACTCACCCCGAATTTGGACTCAGCGACCCTGAAAACATATAATCGCTTTCCTTTCTGGGCATTTCAATGAATGTTTCAACTTTCATCATTTTTTTGAGGTTAGGAACGAAATGCGATCTGACCGAGTCAAACCGACCCCGGATTCGAATTCAGCGACCCCAAAAACGTGTAGAAATGTTTGTCTCGTCTGGTGGACAAGACCTTTTTTTCGTGTGCCTGTGTTGTTTCAAATTAAGAACTAGATTCCTCTGAAGAGGAACTTTGTGAGCGAATTAAAATATATTTTTTGTTATGGATGGAGTATCATTAAAGGAAAGTTAGCATTGAATTTGATGAGGATTGGTAAAGGGATTATCGATTTCTATCTTAACAAATCTCCGTGACAGCTGTAATTTCCGTAAATTTTGTGATATCGAGCTGAATTTTTTTTTATAGATAGAGTATCATTAAAGGAAGGTTGGTATTGAATTTGATGATGAGAGAGAGAGAGATTGGTGAAGGGATTACCAATTTCTGTCTTAACAAATCTCCGTGATTGCTCTAATTTCTGTAAATTTTGTGATATCGAGCTGAATTTTTTGATAGATAGATTATCAATAAAGGAAGGATGGTATTGAATTTGGCGTCAATTAGTGCAGGGGTTACCAATTTATGCCTAAAAAGTGTATATAAGTTATACATATGTAATCTTATATAGAATATTATTAAAGGAAGGTTGGGATTGAATTTGACGAGAATCGGGGAAGGGATTACTGATTTCTGCTTTGAAAGTGTATAAATTATACATGTGAGTTTATATAGAATATCATTAAAGAAAGGTTGGTATTGATTTTGGCTAGAATCGGTGAAGGGATTTACTGATTTCTGCAAGAAATTTCTACTTCTACTAACATTAATTTAGAATCAGTATAATGTAAGTTACTATAAATTGTAAATAGTAATAGTATTAGATGCTTATAAATGTAGTAAAACATTTCTTTGGTTTTATTTATAAAAACAATTTATATCTGAAGAAATCAAAGAGGCACAGTAACAACTGTGCCGCAACCAACAACGTAGGGCTACGTCAACTGTCCTTCGCTGAATACCTTAAAGATGTAGAACTAGTGAGATAGTGTCAAGAAATAGTGACAGTTGACGTAGTTCTACGTTGTTGGTTGCGGCACAGTTGCTACTGTGCCTCTTTGATTTCTTTTATCAGGGAAGGTAGATATATTTATATATTTTTATATATAATTTTATAGTTTCTTACGACTACAGGAAAAGTAATGGAAATGGAATGTGGAATTAAATATATACCTGGAGACAGATCGTAGTCCCAAGGGTTGGATATAGCACCTATGTACATAGTGCCCAACATAATTACGATCGCGTCTATGTCATTATCACAGCAAAGCCCAATTACATCGCCAGGCTGAATGCCTTGCCTCTTTAACCAAAGGGCGCATTTAATACTGCGTTCACTCATGTCGGCATAAGTGTCCTGTTTACCGGTAAGTGCATCTATCTGTAGAACAAAAGGTTTTATTGAATATTTATAAATTATTATACACGCAAAGTTTTATACACGCTTAACAATGATATAATCGTCAATAACGCAGATTTAACGGAAGATATGTTTGTTACAATACCTGGCCGATGCAGTTTGGTTTGCTCTTCAACGTCTTAAGTAATACCTCGGATATGTTAATAGGTTCTCTATTTATTGGTATTTCTTTCCCTATTAAAATATTGTCTTGTATTCTGAATTCACGAACAACATCGTGATAATGGAGTTTCTGGAGTTTTTAACATAAAATTACATTAAGTTTAATACAAATTCTTGTAATAATCGCTCGATAACTTACTTACGATAATAATTAGTAAAATTTTTCGCGAAACAGTTGAATAGGATTTAAAAGAGAAATGCAAACATTAAAATTAAAAATATTAAATATTTGTTTTCAGAAATTCTCTCCATACCTTTAATGATCTTGACGTACGCGTTCGTTATCAAGATTATGACTTGAATCTTCAAAAAGTTTACTCATTGTTTATTCGAAATTTATTAACAAACTAAAGAGAATATCATATTTTCTATGCAAAGCAGGAATATTGATGACGTGCCAGTAATAGCTTAATAAAAATGGCACATTAATTTTGCATTTAATAAACAACGAGCAATTGTTGAATTATCGGAATCAAAATAAAGACTTAGTGACATGCAAACGATAAATGATTTCAACGATATGGTAACTATCCACTTTTAAAAAAGGCGTGTTAACTGAGTGAATTGCGTTTGTATCGAAATTATTGTTGCCTCTTTTCCGCGATGCTGATTGGTTGTCTCGAATTTTGCATCGCGGCGTGTTTCACTTGTGTCGCTTCTGTGGTTGTCAATTTCATGTAATGAAAAAGCTAAATGGCGCGCGCGTAGCGCGCGCGTGTGTGGTTCTAGTCCTTTTCTAAAAAAGGCATGGATAGTTTATTGTTGTGTCTTTTCCGTGATGCCGATTGGTTCTCTCACTGCGCTTACTTCATTTGCAACTGTCATCATATATTTTGACAATTGTGTGTAATGTTCATCATATATTTTGACAGTTGTGTGTAATGTTAAAGCTAAATAGCGCGCGCGTAGCGCGCGTCTGTAGTGTCTAGTTATTTAAAATTATAAAATATAATTAAATAAATATGATAATTATTTATGGTGTTACAAAAGTTGCATCGCTGAGTTCTTGTTTGAATATTATTATCCTCATATAGATACAAAAATATATAGATATAAAGATGAGAACGTGTAGAGTATTCGATATTTAATTTTTTTATGTTTGAATGTATTTTATATATTTCACGTATTTACAGTCTGTTACACAAAAGCATGCATTCTGTCCCCTCTAAATATGGTCTGTTTCGTTAGAAAAAAGTGGAGGTTTCAAAAAGTAAGGGTATTCTCTACCATGCTTCATGTGTTGCTTGTTTCAAACATATTCCAGATCCAAAATTTAGATGCTTGGAAAGTAGAAAATCGCATACATTGTATGATTGTTAGATTGGACATCCCAATCTCACCCAACGTCGACACGATCGAAAATATTTTAGGTCTCATCAAAATGAAGCTGCAGAGGAAACCTGCACATAACTTAAAACAACTATGTATACAAATAACAATGTGATGATTATTTACTTATATGCGGAAAACTTGGTTGAAAGTATATAGAAACTTTGCCACCCGGATTTGTTGAGAACATTTTGAAAACATCTGCCAAAATTTGTCCATGTTAGCAGAAATATAACAAAATCTGCTAACAGAATATAATGGCAGAATGAAACTTGAGCAGAATCTGCCGTTTTGTAATCATTTAAATGTTAACGAAATGGTAGATTCTGTTCAGTTTGTGTCATTATATTCTGTTAACAGATTCTGTTATAAGTCCGCTAGCATTCTATCCACAAAATTTGTAGCAGACACTTTCAAAATCTGTTCTCGATGACTATCCGGGTAATAATCTCTGACAATGAGCAAATCTACTGCTGTTAATCTATTGTCACATATTATGTGCAGTTTGCTTATTGGGCAAGCAATAATACTTTACAACAACGAAAACTAGAATTCATATTAAGAGTATGAAAGTGTATCTCTAATGAACTCTCAAACTATATACATTTTTCTAAGATAACCATGCATGTAAGAGTAATCGACCACACGCTTTTGTGTATGACAGACTGTACATTATTGTGATAAGTTGCAATAGTATGAATTTTTTAGAAAATTATCGAGTCGTAAGACTTATTTTTTCGCGTTATATAGAACAAGAGATTTGCGAATATTCTAGCGATCTAGATTATTAGTTGTTTTTAATTGTAGAGCATTAAATGTAACGGAAATGTATTTTTATATATGGGACATTTCATGCCAAATCGATCTGGGTTTGACCCTCGACCTCTCGGATTTGGTCGGCGATTTTTTATGTTATTGTTCCAACTCTAAAATGCACTCAGATTTTTTTAGATTTTTTTTTATAAAATTGATTTAGTTATAATTTTTTAAACCGACATATTGATGGCCACAATTTAAAAATCTGAAAAAATTCTCAAAAATCCTGTGTCAGATATCAAAATTTTTAAATTCTGTGTTAAATTCTGTGTTATATATAAGAATGTTTAAGCAACAGCCTGCAGGACTAACGTCTGCTTCTAATTTTTTTCAATATTTTTTTTTAAACTCGAAAAAAAGCTCGAAAAAATTAGAAGCGAACGCCGGTCCACTTTGGGTCAAGGCTTAAAAATTTTGATATCTGACAGTATTTTTGAGAATTTTTTCAGATTTTTAACTTGTGGCCATCGATATGTCGGTTTAAAAAATTATAACTAAATCAATTTTATAAAAAAAAATCTAAAAAAATCTGAGTGCGTTTTAGAGTTGGAACAATAACATAAAAAATCACCGACCAAATCTGAGAGGTCGAGGGTCAAACCCAGGTCGATTTGGCATGGAATGCCCCATATATAAAAAACAAATATTTTTTAAATAACTTCTTACCTTGCTGTTATTGATTGCTGTTGCTTGTTCACACATTTTCACAAATTAATAATTTTCTAATAATTTTTGTTCCTCTGTGTAGTCCTTGTGTCTACTTCGATAATGGCCAGGTCACGTTTGTAATCAATATGAATCAAATCGAAATTATCAGGCCTTTTATTACGTTATATTATCTCTTCCACTTGTGTACAAAAAGTATATAGTAAGCGTGTGATGTCTAGGGAAACAAGAAATCGGAAATTTCCTCATTGCACTCACGCGAATGTGGCTTTCTCGGAAGTAAATTAAATATTTTTTAAGGGAACACTGACTTTATTAGCTCAGAGCAATTCATATTTTCAACACAATTTCCGGAACAGAACACCACATATCCAAACGCAACAATAATTTGTTATCTTGTAATTTTTATCAAGTGCAATCTAATCAAATTTAATCTGATATTGCTGGAAATAATCTTTGAGTAAAAGTAGGATAAAATAATGTATATAGCAAAGTTTTAACTGACATATTCCGATAATAGTACTTTATCTCTTTTTGATTTTATTTCATAAACGATTTTATCACATAGAAAAATATATAGCTTTAAAATTTAATTTATGACTTAATCGAAAACACGCATAAAATAAATATTCCGGTAAAGCTATTTAATAGTACCACTGTCATATGCTCCTGAATTTAGGCAACTACTCGGTCAGTTCACAAATCACTTTATATTTACAGATTTCCTTACCTACTTTTATCTTAACTTTCCTTCTTTTTAGTCTAGATCTCTTCCCTAAACTCTCTTTGTTCTTACTTTTTTCTTCGCAGACAATTTTTTTTCCACTTTAAGTTATATTTTCCTCTCTTAAATTTATGTATATATAGAGATATATATTTATTTTTCCCGCGCATCGCGCGGATATACCCTCCGCTGACCCGCCATTTTTGGCTCACTTTCATTTTTTCAATTATTTTTTCCAATTCTGTATCGCGTTGCATTTTGGCACTCAAGTCAGGTAGTACAACCCTTTTATTTACTCTTATTTTGATAAAAATTTATACATTGTTTTTGATTTTAAACAAGTTTCAATTTTTCCACATCATAAATGTCTGTGTGTTTTATAATTTCCGCAAATTTTGAAATATTGGGCCATTTTTTGTTTCTCGTTGGAGGAGGAAAATGGCTAATGCATATCCTAGGGCCGGTCCCTAAGGTTATGCCGGGCTTTCACCGGCATTAACGTCCATTACTGAAAAATTAAACTCACCGTCGCCATCCCCCAAAAATTAGAAAAATTTTGGAACCGGTTTTCAAAAAATTGGTTATGAAAAATTATATATGTTTAGGATTAAGGTAAAGTCATATACGGTGGGGCGCTGTCGCGACAGCGAACGCCCCTGGCGCGAGCACACGCGACCCTCGGGCCTGATCCGAATTCGCCCGAGATCACCCGGTTGTCGCGTATGAGGAAGCTTTTATTTTATTCGATGTATAATTATTAGTATTTATTTGTTTTGGCTTCCTCATAGAGGAAGCTTTGTGAGCGAAAGTTTCTACTTGCACACTTAAAAACTATGAGGAAGCAATGTGCATCAGGTTTCTACTTGCACACTTAAAAATTATGAAGAAGCAATGTGCAAGTTTCTACTTGCACACTTAAAAACTATAAGAAAGCACTGTGCAAATTTCTACTTGCACACTTAACAACTATGAGAAAGCAATGTGCAGGTTTCTACTTGTACACTTAAAAACTATGAGGAAGCAATGTGCAAGTTTCTACTTGCACACTTAAAAACTATGAGGAAGCAATGTGCAAGTTTCTACTTGCACATTTTTTTTTATTGTGATACCTAACCACAGACATTTCTAAAAATAGCCAGAAATCGGTAATCCCTTCACCGATTCTTGCTAAATTCAACACCAACCTAATTATTTATTTTCTCCTGGGTGTCATCCTATTGGACTTTAGAATCTGGTGCATACATTTTAATAAATAAAGTATAATTTGTTAAATATATAAAAATTGCTTTTATTAATAAAATTAAGAAATAATAAATTTCCTTAATTGGCTTAATTGTCTGGATTTTCTCAATATTTGAGATATCGGTCTATTTTTAATTCTATTATATTCTTTAGTTTTTTCTACCCCTATTTCATATATAATTCTTTAAAATTTAATTGATTAGACCAAACTTTATAAGGCTTCTATGTACATACGGGTTCTCCGAAATTTCAAACGTCTGTAACTCAAGAACTGATTGTCCAAATCTTGAAAAATTATACATGAAATAGGGGTAGAAAAAACTGAAGAATATAATAGAATTAGAAATAGATCGATATCTCAAATATTGAGAAAGCTCCAGTGTAAAACACACTTTTCTAAAAAATGAAAATCCCCTTAAAATCCATACCGGTCGACAGATTTTAATAAAATTAGAGGAGAACATACTTTCTATGATACTCTAGCGATTAAAAAAAATGCATCCCGGTATCTAAAAAATTGTAGAAGTAGATGCGTGTACAAAAAATCCGTACACACACACACACACACACACACACACACACATACTTCCGGACATTTTTTACTAATATGATTTCTCGACATTTTGGAACATTCTAAACCTATTTCCATCAAAATCTCGAAAAAAAAATTTTTCACCATCACAAAGCTTCCTTTATGAGGAAGCAAAATGTTATTTTAATAAATTAATCTATTTACACGACGTAACTGAATAATAAATATTCAAATAAATATAAAAACGGCAAATGAGTAAATTTTTAATTTACTTGTTCAAAATGCACAGATATTACACAAAGATTTCTAAAATATTTGTTGTAAAATTTCAAAAAAAATTTTCAATGTATTGCTAAAAATGTTTCATGGAGAATTTTTGAAATATTTCTAATCATTTTATGAAAGATTTCATAATTGATAAAAAAAATTTGTAAAATATTTGTCATATATATTACAGAAATATTTTGTAAAAAATTTTTCATACATTTTCAAAAATATTTCATAAAACATATTTAAAATAATCAAATAACAAAGAGCATCGAGCCGCAACAAGGTGGAAGTGTTGTAAAAATCTATATTAAGATACAAATTGACAAACGTTTCGGCCTCTCATGGGGACCATCTCCAGTGTCAAAAAAACAATTAATCTCAGAAAATTTATCATACGTTACATAATCCTACACTAAAATTAACGCAACTAAATTAACGCAAGCGCAACAACGTTGAATCCGAAGTGGACCATACTGTAACAATTGTAACTCACAAGGGAACGGTCGGAAGTGTCCTTACCCGATTTGGATGCGCTTTGGATATGTTGTTGAGCATCAAAAAATATTAGACTCGTATTTTTTTTTTCTGCGTATCTCGACGTTTATTGGTTGAAAAAATCCCTAAAAAATAACGACCGATTTGGATGCCCTTTGGATATGTTGTTGAGCATCAAAAAACATTAGACACGTGTTTTTTTTTAGCTGCGTATCTCGACGTTTAGGGGTTGAAACAACCTTTTTTTAGCTGCGTATCTCGACGTTTAGGGGTTGAAACAACCCCTTGAAAATAACGGATTTTATAGTTTTTAGCGAATATCTTTGAAAATATAAGGCGGAACGACAAAACATTTGTACGAAATGTTTATGGCTTTTTGTGCTCTTTACAATGGCGTAATCAGATTTTTCAAATTTGTCACATTTTTTAATTTAACCCCACCCCCACCTATTATTTTTGCCAAATATAACAATTTTTCCAACGCAAATTTAAGAGCGTCAAATGCCAAATACATCCATGTGTATTTTTATTATGATACCATTATTAGATTTTTGGCAAGACGAGATGATATGTGGTATAGGCGTCGCGCTGTAGGTAGGTGTTGCGTTATTTCTGTTCAGTTGCGCCGTACCCTTAAAATTTTTCATTTCAACTCCGGGATGACCGAAAGCGCTGATGCAAAGGCTAGCGCAAGGCACTGACAGCGAGAGGTTAACGCTATTTCGAGAGTCCTAGACTAGCAACGGAATGTCGACTCCGACATTATAAATATCGCCGAATTGTAAGATCGGGCGGGCAGTCGCAAATCATAATCTAAACGAACACGTGCGTCACATTAACCGCTACAATAATATACTATCCCGCTTACGGCACAACAAAATCAACAACCAAATTCACGCATTTGAATATCATTTGCTTGTGTCATAATTCCAAAAAGCAAGCATTTCGGATCATAAGTCTGAAGTGTAAAGAACTGTGTTGTACGCTGTCGTTTTGTGAACATGTAAGGGCATTTTTATTGTTAACTTTTATTGGTTTCTTACGCTTGTTACTTTTTTCTTTGATATTGAATATTGAATATAATTTTTTATTCAGCTCTTACTCAATTCTTTGCCAGTCTTGCCAGTGACTATATAATCTTTTTTGTTCATAAAATGTCACGTTGTAAGCACCTACTATAGTATATTGTGCACCAAGGAGAGAAAGCAGCGTTTTTCAGACGAGTGTGAAGTTTGCCACCCGAGCCAAAGGCGAGAGCGGCAAATCACACTCGTCTGAAAAACGCTGCTTTCTCTCCTTGGTGCACAATATACTATAGTAGGTGCTTACAACGTGACATTTTATGAACAAAAAAGATTATATAGTCACTGGCAAGACTGGCAAAGAATTGAGTAAGAGCTGAATAAAAAATTATATTCAATATTCAATATCAAAGAAAAAAGTAACAAGCGTAAGAAACCAATAAAAGTTAACAATAAAAATGCCCTTACATGTTCACAAAACGACAGCGTACAACACAGTTCTTTACACTTCAGACTTATGATCCGAAATGCTTGCTTTTCGGAATTATGACACAAGCAAATGATATTCAAATGCGTGAATTTGGTTGTTGATTTTGTTGTGCCGTAAGCGGGATAGTATATTATTGTAGCGGTTAATGTGACGCACGTGTTCGTTTAGATTATGATTTGCGACTGCCCGCCCGATCTTACAATTCGGCGATATTTATAATGTCGGAGTCGACATTCCGTTGCTAGTCTAGGACTCTCGAAATAGCGTTAACCTCTCGCTGTCAGTGCCTTGCGCTAGCCTTTGCATCAGCGCTTTCGGTCATCCCGGAGTTGAAATGGAAATTTTTAAGCGTACGGCGCAACTGAACGGAAATAACGCAACACCTACCTACAGCGCGACGCCTATACCACATATCATCTCGTCTTGCCAAAAATCTAATAATGGTATTTGCGTTGGAAAAATTGTTATATTTGGCAAAAATAATAGGTGGGGGTGGGGTTAAATTAAAAAATGTGACAAATTTGAAAAATCTGATTACGCCATTGTAAAGAGCACAAAAAGCCATAAACATTTCGTACAAATGTTTTGTCGTTACGCCTTATATTTTCGAAGATATTCGCTAAAAACTATAAAATCCGTTATTTTCAAGGGGTTGTTTCAACCCCTAAACGTCGAGATACGCAGCTAAAAAAAAACACGTGTCTAATGTTTTTTGATGCTCTATAACATATCCAAATCGGTCGTTATTTTCAAGGGGTTGTTTCAACCCCTAAACGTCGAGATACGCAGCTAAAAAAAGGTTGTTTCAACCCCTAAACGTCGAGATACGCAGCTAAAAAAAAACACGTGTCTAATGTTTTTTGATGCTCAACAACATATCCAAAGGGCATCCAAATCGGTCGTTATTTTTTAGGGATTTTTTCAACCAATAAACGTCGAGATACGCAGAAAAAAAAATACGAGTCTAATATTTTTTGATGCTCAACAACATATCCAAAGCGCATCCAAATCGGGTAGGGACACTTCCGACCGTTCCCTTGTCAGTAAAAATTAATATTCGGCGGGTTTGTATTTAAAATATTTTTAAATCTTTCATGAAATATTTCATATCAGTCCTAATAAAAATATTTCTTACAAAAGAAACAGCTAATTATTAAATGCATTCCACATATTTATTTGCTAAAACTCGTTTATTTCACGCGACGAAAACACACCTATAGGCTTTCCACTGCCGGCAACCAACCTCCTTAATAAATATTTACAATTGATATTAAATAGATTCTTGACATCTGGTGATTCCATGACTTCTATGTCTTACCAATATCTCACTGGTTTGACAACTGTGAGCAACATTATTTACGAAACATGTAATGCTATATGGAGTAGCCTTTAAAAGAAAGTACTTCCTTCTTTTTTAACAAAAGAAAATTGGTTAAACATTGCACATGATTTTGAAGATTTATGGAATTTCAAACATTGTGTCGGAGCAATTGACGGAAAACATATATTGATACAAGTATGAGCCCATTTATGCTTATTATTAATACGAGTTAAATGTTGGGGGTATTTTTTTTTTTTATATCAATATTTTATTACGAATTGCAAATTGCGATCAAATAAAACTTGGAATTAATGGATTAAGACTTCTGCCTACTCGCTGCTTCTATCTTTGTTTGATGACGTCAAAAGCGAGAAATCGCATGCCAAAAATTCTACGGCTATTTAGTGATTATTATAGCTAAAGGAAAGTGTTCGGTGTATTTTACAAATGTGCTGAATCGATTTGCTGAATTTTATTTCAACGTATGCCTCAAGAATTTTTGGCATGCGATTTCTCGCTTCTAACGTCATCAAACAAGAATTAAACAGGAGCCTTAATTTTGAATATTTATTAAATTGAAATGTATAAACCTAGAATAATTCTAAATTTTTGAGATTAGTATGTACAAACATTATAAAACTGAATCCATTATAAAACTGAAACATTATAAAACTAAAGCCATTAATTTCTTCAGTGTCCTGACAATGCGGGTTCATCGTATTTCAATTATAAAAATTATCACAGCATTGTATTGCTTGGAATATGCAATGCAAAGTATATTTTAACATTCGTGGACATTGGAGCTTACGGTCGACGCAGTGATGGTGGTATTTTTAAGGATTCCTTGATTGGTCAATCATTTCATCAGAAACGAATGAATTTACCGGAACCAGAACCTATTACTTCGGATGGACAACCTTTACCTTATATTCTTGTGGCCGATGAAGCTTTTCAACTATCGGATTATTTACTTCGAGCTTATCCAAGAAGAGAATATTTAAATAAAGATCGAACAATTTTCAATTATCGTCTCAGTCGTGCTAGAAGGACAATTGAAAACACTTTTGGCATTCTAGTGAGTAGATGGAGAATTTTGAAGCGACCAATCATTTGCACTATTGAAAAAATAATGAAAATAGTTCAAGCAATAGTATGTCTCCATAATTGGCTGCGCTTACAAGATATTGGTGAGTATCAATATGTTCCTCCATCAATGGTTGATCAAGATGGTCCAAATGGTTTAATTCCTGGTTCTTGGAGAAAATGCATTGAAAATAGTGGACTTTGTGACATAAATAAATGCGGTACCAATAACAGTAGTCGTCGAGCTACAGAAATTCGAGAAGAATTCTGCAGATATTTCAACAGTGAAGGAGCTGTACCGTCCCGGGAAAAAATGGAGAAGATCTGACCATGTCTGATTTGATAAAATGAGATACAATGAGATCTGAAATTCAAGTAAAGTCAGATCTGATTGGATACAATTTTATCTCGCCAGATCTGCATGGCCATATCTGATCACATGCAGCCAGATATGCTGAACTGTAATCCGATCTCACCAGATCTGATCATTGCTGCTGTTCGATATTGAATCGCAGATCCAATCGGATCTCTTCCGATCTAATCGGACATTATCTGATTGCTTCAGATCTCCTGAAGTACGAGCAGACATTACGCCTCAGATCTTGTCGGATCTGAGCAGACCTAGCCAGACATATCTTGATCTCACCAGATAAGACCAATTTTGGGTTACAAAGTTGTGTTGCTGATCCAATCAGATCTCTTCCGATCTTGCCGGATCTGAGCAGACCTAATCAGACATATCTTGATATTACCAGATAAGACCAATCTTGGCTTACAAAGTTGTGTTGCTGATTCAATCAGATCTCTTCCGATCTTGCCGGATCTGAGCAGACCTAGTCAGACATATCTTGATCTCACCAGATAAGACCAATCTTGGCTTACAAAGTTGTGTTGCTGATCCAATCAGATCTCTTCCGATCTTGCCGGACCTGAGCAGATCTCGTCAGTATAGAACTTATAAAAATTTCGTTCTCAAATCGTCCATTATTAATTTTTACACCCAATGTTGGACATTATATCAAATGTAATATTAACTCTGTAAAGGGGAAGCTTAAATGATTTTTGGTCAAAAAATCAATTGATTTTTATATTAAAAATAGTTTTCTCAATTTTGAAACATTAACATATATAATAAATCTAGTCTCTGCCAATTTGATAATAATTGTTAATTTCGACACCATATTTAGAATTTATTATAAATATTCCATTAAAAAAGTACCATGCAAAATTAATTAACAATAGGTAAATATAAAAGATTAATGTATATATGTATATATAAAACATAAATCTTTTAAATTATTTTGCAAACATACCTTATAATTTAAACTGATAAAATAATATAATCACATATAAACTTATATAGTCATATAAGATTATATATGATCAGATCATAATGTTGCATCTCAAAGTATGCGATAGATGGCATCCGACGGAATCTGATTCTCGTATTTAAAATTTGATGTGGTATAAGAACGGTATCAGTGGTATAAGAACGGTATCAGACACGGCAGTGTCGTGCTAAGTTGCGCCAAGTTATGTAAATCGTGGAACGGCACAACTTTTGTATCGTGGAGTCCACTTTTATAATAAAGTGGCACATTTAAAAAATAACATTTGAAAACAACAATTTTCTGCAGTGGATGGACACCGGATCGGATCAGATCTACTTATGTCTGATTGGATCTGAGCAGATATAATAGATTATTCTCGTTACATATCTGACTCTGTCCGCTAGGATCGAATCAGATTTACTCATGTCTGATTGGATCTGATCAGATAGGGCCAATATTTTGATCAAATCAGATCTGAGTGGATCGGATCTGATGAGATCTGCTCAAGTCTGTTCAGATCTCTTCCATTTTTTCCTGGGGTGGCAATTCGACCATTGTTAATATTGTACATATGACCATCATATTTTATCCCTATTCAAATTATCAACTGACATTTAACTTAATTATTAATTTGCATCGTTTACGTATTTATGTGTCATTCAATCTGCTTTTATGATGATTTATTACATTAATAACAATTTTAAATTTGATTTTTTTTTTTTAATAAAAAACAATATGACATTTAATAGTATTTTATTCCCAAACTAAAATTATCATTACATTACAAACTATATTAATAAATAGAAGCATAGATATTATTCACTGTTCTGCCAAAGCATCGTATGTTACATCCAAAATTATTTTCATTATCCCTCATCGTTTACGTAATACTAGTTCTCGCAGCTGGCACCGACAGCTAACACCGACAAGAAAGAATCAACTTCGTGTAGAACTCGAAGAAGCGGAAGATCAGTAGTCACGTCGTTATTATCACATATTGCACTTGCAATTCGTTCTATGGCGTTGGTACACGCCTCAGAATCGCCTCTTCTTTTTTTGTTCCGAGGCCCATGATCTAAAAAAAAATGAGCGCGTGGTCGCCACGCGCGTTAGAAGTGAAACTTCTGAAGGCAAGGCTTTGCCATAACTTTTCTGAAATTAATACAAAAACAATACAACGGAATTAATCACTTCAAGCCGCCCGCAACTCAAAAATGTAGTGTTACATGCAGTTCTCACTATATCCGTCTCGCCAATGCCGTACGCCTGATCGAATTTTCGTTAAACTTTTCGTTTCCCAAAATTCGTGTCGCTTTTTCGTGTCGCAAAATCGAACTTACTACCATGCTAAAAGAAGGAGCCGTCTCGCCAACGCCGTACGCCTATTGATCAAATTTGGGTTACACTTTTTGTTTCCCAAAATTCGTGTCGCTTTTCTGTGTCGCAAAATCGAACTTACTACCGTGCCAAAAGAAGAACACGAAGTTTTCGCTCCACCCGTCTCGCCAATCCCGTACGGCTATTGGTCGAATTTTCGTTACACTTTTCGTGTCGCGAAATTTGTGTCGCTTTTCCGTGTCGCATAATCGAACTTACTACCGTGCCAGAAAAAGGACCGTCTCGCCAATCGAATTTTCGTTACACTTTTCGTGTCGCGAAATTTTCGTGTCGCGAAATTCATGATTTCGTATCGCGAATCGAACTCACTACCGTGCCTAAAGAAGTTTCACTTCAAAAAATATTCCGTGGTATTGTGTGTACAAGTATTAAAAGAAAATAGTTAATGTTTATAATGTATTTTTTGAAGTGAAACTTCTTTAGGCACGGTAGTGAGTTCGATTCGCGACACGAAATCACGAATTTCGCGACACGAAAAGTGTAACGAAAATTCTACCAATAGGTGTACGGCGTTGGCGAGACGGTCCTTCTTCTAGCACGGTAGTAAATTCGATTATGCGACACGAAAAAGCGACACGAATTTCGCGACACGAAAAGTGTAACAAAAATTCGACCAATAGGCGTACGGCATTGGGGAGACGGTTCTTCTTCTGGCACGGTAGTAAGTTCGATTATGCGACACGGAAAAGCGATACGAATTTCGCGACACGAAAAGTGTAACGAAAATTTGACCAATAGGCGTACGGCGTTGGCGAGACGGTCCTTCTTCTGGCACGGTAGTAAGTTCGATTATGCGACACGGAAAAGCGACACGAATTTCGCGACACGAAAAGTGTAACGAACATTTGACCAATAGGCGTACGGCGTTGGCAAGACGGCTCCTTCTTTTGGTACGGTAGTAAGTTTTGGTACGGTAGTAAGTTCGATTATGCGACACGGAAAAGCGACACGAATTTCGCGACACGAAAAGTGTAACGAAAATTCGACCAATAGGCGTACGGCGTTGGCGAGACGGCTCCTTCTTCTGGCACGGTAGTAAGTTCGATTATGCGACACGGAAAAGCGACACGAATTTCGCGACACGAAAAGTGTAACGAAAATTTGACCAATAGGCGTACGGCGTTGACGAGACGGCTCCTTCTTCTGGCACGGTAGTAAGTTCGATTATGCGACACGGAAAAGCGACACGAATTTCGCGACACAAAAAGTGTAACGAAAATTTGACCAATAGGCGTACGGCGTTGGCGAGACGGTCCTTCTTTTGGCACGGTAGTAAGTTCGATTATGCGACACGGAAAAGCGACACGAATTTCGCGACACGAAAAGTGTAACAAAAATTTGACCAATAGGCGTACGGCGTTGGCGAGACGGCTCCTTCTTCTGGCACGGTAGTAAGTTCGATTATGCGACACGGAAAAGCGACACGAATTTCGCGACACAAAAAGTGTAACGAAAATTTGACCAATAGGCGTACGGCGTTGGCGAGACGGCTCCTTCTTCTGGCACGGTAGTAAGTTCGATTATGCGACACGAAAAAGCGACACGAATTTCGCGACACGAAAAGTGTAACGAAAATTCGACCAATAGCCGTACGGGATTGGCGAGACGGGTGGAGCGAAAACTTCGTGTTCTTCTTTTGGCACGGTAGTAAGTTCGATTTTGCGACACAGAAAAGCGACACGAATTTTGGGAAACAAAAAGTGTAACCCAAATTCGATCAATAGGCGTACGGCGTTGGCAAGACGGCTCCTTCTTTTGGCATGGTAGTAAGTTCGATTTTGCGACACGAAAAAGCGACACGAATTTTGGGAAACGAAAAGTTTAACGAAAATTCGATCAGGCGTACGGCATTGGCGAGACGGATATAATGAGAACTGCATGTAACACTACATTTTTGAGTTGCGGGCGGCTTGAAGTGATTAATTCCGTTGTATTGTTTTTGTATTAATTTCAGAAAAGTTATGGCAAAGCCTTGCCTTCAGAAGTTTCACTTCTAACGCGCGTGGCGACCACGCGCTCATTTTTTTTATTTTATGAAATTAAAATGTTATAATCCACTTGATAAACGTTTATTTAAAAAACGTTTTTTTCTTTATCGAGAAAAAAACGCTTTTTTAACTGTTTCTTTACGTATCATGTACGTATATAGCCGCTCTCTCAAAGCGGTCACCCCCATCCTAGAACAGTACCGCGCCCGTGTTTGCTTGACTTCGATGATCTAGTGGACAGTGACGATCTTCTGACCCTGATGCTTCCTTATTAACTGTACTTGTCTATAACAGGTACATCTTTAAAGTGTTCAAAAATCTTGTAATGATAATCTTCTTGATAGCTATAACACTGCATGAAATAATTATCATAAAACTATAATCACACGCAACTACATCCACTTATACCATAAATTCGCCACTTCAATCATAAAGTTGCGAAACAAACATATTGTAGTTAATTTTGTGGTTTTTATTTTATTATTACTTTATTATACAATATTAAGAAGTAAAAATAGTTATATTACAAAAAGACCTTATTTGGACGACTTTAAGACGTCTTTAAAATAACGTCTTTAGATGGTCTAAGAAATGACGTTTTATAAACGTTCATTATTAATCGCCGATGTCATAGACCAAAAATGACTAAAAATAGACGTCATAATGACGTTATGGAATGATGTCAGTATAATGTCATTTTTAAAGACATAGTCGCTTTTTGGTCATTTGACGTCATTTGTACAAACAGTACTAGTATTTGACGTCAAAATGACATGTGCTTCCTACCTGGGTGTACATATACATATATTCGAACTTAATAAACTGCGTGCCGCATATTTGTCGGACTTGAAACACAGCTATCTTGGAACATTAAAACTCTTCCCTCCCCGAAATTAAATCGACACGATATAATTGTTTAAAAAACTGTAAAGAATTTATTGCGAAAAATATTACCTCAACCAGGATTTGAACCTGGAACCTCCCTCACTCCGTAAAGGGCGTCGTACCAATTCGACTACCGAGGCATGTGGTAGTATTTATCGCAATAACCAGTTAATTATTATTATATTTATTTAAAAATTATAAATTTTCGATATTTTTTACGAAATATAAATCTTCGATGATCCATTCATTATTCATTGTTTACATAAATGATATGTTAAGCATAGTTTACAGTATACATAACGTAGATGTTATGTAGATCATGATATTTTACACGTAAGACCCTGCGCACAATAGAGCATATCTCATGCTTATCTTTTCGGGAGAAGGGGGGAGGGGTAATGCAAAGTATAAGAAGTGATGGCGCTGAGTACTAAACTCTTACCGGCTATAAAACGATTCTCAATCCATATGGATCTTTAATCTTTAACTTCCCATTAAACAGAGAATCCACCTCTTAAACAAGGTATACACGGAATGAAGGCCGGGCCGGAATCAAACTACGGACCTTTGAGTTACTATAATTATTCGCGCAGCCACGGAACCACCTATCATCCCCAGTTATCCCACCGCCGTAGAGTTAGCAGACAAATTAAATATTTTTCAATTATTCTTTTTTATATAATTTGGGAATCATTTAGGGAAGTTTAGGAAAATTATTTAAACATTTGGGAAATAATAATTTTTTTGTTATTAACGAAATTTTATCGAGTGTCAAGTTAGCAAATAATAACTATGTTTAATGTGTACAATGAATATTATAGAATCGATTGGAAATCATTTGGGGATGACATCTTCATTGTAATCTTTATTTGGGAAAAGTCGCTTTTTTATAATTTAAATAAATCTTCGGGTAATTATGAAGGAAAGTGGCTTCCTCACCGATTTGGCTAAAATTTAACAAATATTGTGTATTTTGGCGTATTAAATCCGAATATAAAAGTTAAAATCGTCGCTCTCAAATGGAACAAAAATTATCAAGTGTTAAAATTGACAGTTGTGAGGTGAAGAAACCTACTTTTATTTTCTTTATAGTCCTCATTATAGCTCATAGTCCTTCCTTGAGGAATAAGGTTCTTGTTCCTTATTAGTTATTCTACATTTCATAAACCTTCTTTGATCGATCAAGGAACCTTAAAATTTATGAAATGTAGAATGAGGAACTAGGAATCCTTTCTTAAGGAAGTTTTATGAATACGGCTATTAGAGTTAGATTAGCTTTTTTTATGCGAGGGAGGGGCTTTGCTTGTGGCGGAGCCTCTCCCCCGTCTACATATGTACTTTTAAATAAAAGAAAATTGAAGATTACATATTCTTCGGAGTCCCCCGATTGATTATCACTGTTGGAGTCACAACATACCCACACAGAACAAAAAGCTCTAATAAACGTCCACTAGACGTCCATCATGGAGATTAAAAACCTCCATTAGACATCCATGTAACTTCCCATGGACGTCTACTAGGCATCCATAGTTCCGCATTTCGCACCTCCATTCGACCTCCATTAGACGTATTGATAGATCTCTTTTAGACGTTGTATAGATTAACCATAGATGTTTAATGGAGCTTTGGTGGATAATTCACCCAAAAAAAATATTCTGTCGTTTAGTGGCTCCCGCTTGATTTTAGAGGATTTTCCTCTGAAATACGGTCTCAAGATATTTTAAAATCTAGAGAAATATTCTCTAACCATGAGACACTAGACTTAAGATTGCAGTCCTCTTAATGCTAAAGGAATTATAATAATACTTTAAAACAAATATTTACCCGACAAAAAAATTATTTATTTCGACATTTTATTACTATTTTTTAACTAAATTTTTTTCTTAAGATGCAGTCTATGATTATAAATATTTTCTCGTATTTGAAAAAAACACTTACCTTGGTGGGATTCGAACTCGGGACCTCTGGATCGTGAGCCAACTGCCTTACGTGATAGACTACTTCTTAATTTAATGTAAGTGTTATATATAGTCTACATATGTCATAACCAGCGCAAATATATAATTTTTCAAAAATCATCTTAAGAAACAAATTCAGTTTGAAAAGAGTAATAAAATTTTGAATGATTTATGATGATTAATCTATGTATATAACGTAATACTTCTAAAAATTGTATAAAAATTAATAATTTTAAATTATCTAAAAATGTAAATTTACTTATAAAACTTAAATATTGATCTGTTAGAAACATTATGTATATAAATCTATTATACATCCATAATAGACGTCTAATGGATGTCCATTGTGGATTTGTAGAAGATATCTATGATGGAGACAGTATGGATCTCTATTAGAGATCTATCTGACGTCCACCGTGGAGATAGAGGTCGCATGGAGCTATGGAGGTTGTGTGGACGTCTAATGGATGTTATGTTCCGTGTGGGTAGATTTTTACCAAGAGAGCCACAAAGAAAATATCAAAATTCAAAAAAGGCCCTATTCTGAATAATTACCGGTTTAGTATAGTATATTTTAAATTTCGCGCACTTTACGTCATTGCGCATGCTCTCTCTGATGCTCACGTACCTGTAAATTCAGCCAAATCGATGAGGAAGCCGACTTTTCCCAAATAAAAATTATAATGAAGATGTCATCCCTAAATGATTTTTAATTGATTCTATTCATAGTATACACATTAAAAACATAGTCGCTAATTTAACGTTTAATAAAATTTTGTTAATAACAAAAAAATATTATTACCCAATTTAAATAATTTTCTTAAACTTCTCTAAATAATTCTCAAATTATATAAAAAAGAATAATTCAAAAATATTCAATTTGTCTCTACAGGAATAGTTATCCCTTAAGCCCCTTGCACAATAGGCGATAGCGATAGCGATAGCGACAGCGATAAAGTTGCCGACAAAGCTATACCTTTGTCGGCAACTTTGTCGCTGTCGCTATCGCTATCGCTATCGCCTATTGTGCAAAGGGCTTTAGGGATGACCGACAGGTTGCGTTCTCTGTCGGCGACACGGGCAATCGCGCTGACTGGCGAGGCGAACCGAGTGCGTCCAGGGGTCGCTTCGCACTGGCCTAGCGTGGGTTCGTCCGCCGCAGTATCGCGCGTCTCTTCGTGCCGGTCGTTTCTCGTTCGATCTTGTTTCGCGTGTACATCGTTCATAAAGTTACCAGGCGTGAAAATGATCGCGACGTGAATTCCACCACGCAGCCACGGGGTGTTTCTCTTTCTCTCTGTCCCTCGCACACGCGATAGCAATTGTGTACACATTATTCCTGGCTGATCTACGCAATCCAGGAGGATGCGGCGCATCGCGGCTCTACTGAGCCTGCTTGTCTGCGTGTGTAAGTACCGCACCGAACGGAGTAGCGTAGAATGTACCACAGGGCTCTTCCCTCCCTTCCCACTGACCTTCCCGCGGGTCTGTCTGCCCGTCGGGGTGAATCACGCGGAGGAAAGAGAGCCGATCGAAGTTTTCGTAACGACGTCTCCTTCCTCTCCCCTTTCTCCCTCTTTCCTTTCTCGCGATCCCGCGATCGTCTCGCCGATTCCGGCCCGCTCCGACCGGTTACCGCGCGCGGTCTCTTCCCTCTTCCTTTTCTGACCGTCCGACGTTGTAATTACGGCTAATTGAGTTCGAATCGCGCGCCCCGGCCGACCGGACCGATTCGAATTTACAAAGAAAAAAAAGGAGAGAAAAATCGGAGGCGCGTTACGAAGCGGCCACGAATCAGGGTGTGTGAAGTTGGCACCCCTACTTTAAAATTCTATAGTTTTGATTAGAGTTCCAGCTTCTTTTCGAAGAGTATAAGAGTATTTTTATGTTTGTAAAAAGAGTTCACGAATCATCCCTTTGCCCTCGCACGGGCGATTCTCCTACAATCGTCGCGGATTTTATGGCGCTATTGATTCGGGGATAGACCAGACCAGTTGATTCGAAGTTACGCCGGTCGGATATCGCCAAAGGAGCGGAAGGGTATCTGGCGCGGAAGGGTATCATTTCGTGCACGAAGAAACCGCGGGGGTATCTAGCGAGTGCATCGGCGCGATACGTTATGCCGAGAGCATTGTTACACGCTCGTTGCACGCTGTTATTTCGCGATAAAATCGCGTAACTCGCCGAGTGAAATATTTCCGTCGTTACCCGCCTGCTTTAGCGTACGATTAACATCGTCTCGAGTGATGCATAAAGAGATTTCGGAATGTCCTGCAGGACCCCTTTGATCCCTTCGCGTACGTCAGAGAAAGTATTCTTTCGTAAATGTTTATTATTTTCACTCAAGTCGCGCTTGTACCTCGCGTGAAAGGCATTGTATTATTTTGCGCATATATTGCTTGCATGTCGATTATTCTTGTTGACACTTTATAACAACTGTTTTTAACGCGATATATACTCTCTAAATCTCTTAGAGTAATATATCACTAATACATTACAGTGATTGCGATAGTCACTCCAAAAGAGAGGGTTGTCACTCTAATTTGAGTAAATGCGGGCACTCATAAGATGGGAGTGAATTTTTCACTCAAATTTTTAGAGCGGCTGCTCTACCGGAGTGATACGATCTTACTCTAAAGCTGTAGTGAATCACGATTTACTAAAGATCGACTGATAAATGACTAACAGAGTGAAATTTTCCACTCAAAATTATAGAGTGACATAATTCACTCCTACAGACACTGATCTACTGCACTCGAAAAGAGTGCCCTTTCACTCAAATGTATGTGCGATTTCACTCCAACTTATACACTGAAAAAAAAATATTTAGATCCAAAAAAATATTTATTCAGATAGTACAAATGGCTTATTTACTTAATATAATCACATATTTATTTAAAATTGGATATCTTTACTTAAATTAAGTAAATAAGCCATTGGTGCTATCTGAATAAATATTTTCTTGGAGCTAAATTTTTTTTTTTTTTTTTTAGTGTAGAGCGCAATTTTACACTTTCTTACAAGTAGCGAATCACTCGAAGTGCACAGGCTCAATTTTCACATTTCGTTACACTTGCATTTTACTCGTTTTGAGTGATATTTTACTTTTCGACTTTTAAAGTGTAGAGTATTGCGGAATGTTAGCAAATATTACTCGCCTTCCGTACAAAAATCGGGCATTTGTATGTTACTCTCTCCTCAAACTTCCATCGCTGTCATCGAACTCATGAGTGGGATTAAGAATTATTTCAAACGTTGTGTTCTAGACCGCGAATTTAATAACCTGTTATCCTATCGTTGGTTATCATTCTCTATCAACTATCTCGACTATCGCGCCGCCTTTCAGACAGGATGAAAAAAGGAATAGAAATGAGGGGGAAGGTCACAACTTTCTTCTCTCTGTAACGCAAATTGAAGAGTTGCGAGGAAAAAAAAGAAACCTATTCTCTCATCTAAATCGGAGCTGGCCAATTTGTGCCCTCCTCGCGGATCCTCCCTCGATTCTCACGAGGACTCGACGGCGAGACGGGATCCAAGTGGTGAGGAAAGGATGCTGCCACTCTCCACCATAACGGTGGTTCTCCTCTCAAAGAGGAGGAACCGGTTCGATAGCCGCGCACACCTACACGAGAAGCGACGAGTGTACGCAGACTCGGCGCACATTGCGGGGAGAGAGAGGGGAGGATGGGGGACGGAAGGGGGAGGTGGTTGCCGTGCGGTATTACGTAGGTATATACATCTGTACCCAATATCGGCCACCACCGAAGTTAAGAGGGAGAGAGGGGGCGAGACAGGGGGTGCGCGCAATGTATGAGATAACCCTCGAGTGCGCTATGGTGCCCCGTGGTTGCTACCCTTCAGTAGATACCCCTCCCTCTTCCCTTCACCTTTCTCTCCGCTCTTTCACTCGTCCCGTCCAGGCTCCGCCACTCACCGGGCACCACTTGGCCATTCATCTTGGTCCGGTGCTCCTAATTACACGTCTCGAGTTACGGACGAGAAACCGGGACCGCAGGAGACGTCCCGTGCCTCTGAAAGGAAGATAGGGGGAAGCAGGGGACACGTCGGAGCACGGCCCCCCGCGTTGCACGCTTGCGCTATCAACGTTTTCTTCTCGTTCCCCGTGCGGTGATGAGGTCCGGACTCTCTTTCGTTCTCCTCCTGTCTGTTTCTCGCCGGCTCGTCTACCTCCCTCTCCCGCGAACGACGGCTTTTTTATACCGCTCGTCACTGGGTCCTTTGTACGCAGCCGGCGCGCGCGTTTATTTTATACGCCGAATGTTATTCAGCGCGCCGCGCGATTACTCGCGGCGCGTTTCGCATCTTCTTCCTGCTCGCGAGTTATTAGCCGCTCGCTCTCGCTCGTACGTTCTTCCTCCTCTCGTTGCGTGACGTCGTAAGCGTACGCGTGTCTCGCTGCAGGGAGGGAAAAAGAGAGAGAAATCATATTAGCCCTTTGATCCCTTGGGCTGCTGAAACGAATCCGGAAAGAAACAAAGAGAGAAAGAGAGGCTAATAAAGACGCGGGTGGCGCATAACACGTATAAAGAACGAAACCTACGTTCTTTTTTTGGAAACGCCGCCACTGCGCCGCGCCGCACCGGTTGCCGACACGCCGCACGTACTCGGACGTGTTGCGACTGTTCTTGCGACTGCAGTTGCAACGCGGATGCGCATAGAGAGTACGTGCAATTTCAATCCAATTATTTTTGAGCGTCTCAAGCTCGCCGCGACACCCTTTACATTTCTCACACGTGTTTGACGCAAATAATTACATTCACGATACTTTTAAAAATATTTTTTCCATATTAAACGGAAACTGAAAAGACTACAAAAGACTTACGCCTTTTAAACAGCAAAAGGAGACGTTGCACGAACGCAGATAATGAATTATTATAACGAGCGTCTGACGGCGCGGATTCGAGATATCCCGAATCGATGTTATCTAAGGGATGCACGCCCAACGGACGGCGCAATTTTCTTGGAAACAGAACTCCTTCATCCGGTGCTTGTCGTCCTGTCGGGCACGTGGAATTGTAAGATAAACTTTCTATCGTCGGAGATACTGAAATTCCGGCTCGTCTTTCGGCAGGAAGCACGCCTCTCTCCCCGGCGTCTTTTCCCCTCCCGGCCGCCGTCGATTGCGGGGCCACGGCCCATGGCAGCTCAAAGCGCGTAAAATGCCTCGCCGCGAACGCAGGCGTTTGATGACCTCCGCGATATAGCGCCCGAGAAGCGCGGATTATATATTTCGAAGAGCGAGCAAAGGGAGAGCGAGAGCACTCAATAGACGACGGCGGATTCTTTGAAATTCGTTCGCTCATGTTGTCATTATGCGTACTCTGAAAATGGCACACTCGCATCGGATCTCTTCCTTCCTCCCATCGAACGAATTCTCCCTTTGACCAGTTCCCGTGAATGGAAATCGCGAACAAGATCTGGGTTCTCTTTCTTTCTTGTATTTTTTTTCCATCGAGTGCCACTGTGCACAGCAATCGCGGCACTTTGCAGCGTGGTAACTTTGTTCCCGATCGCTTTCGCGATTCGTTTGACCAGCAAAGAGTCGAATAAGAAAATAAAAAGATTGTAATATTAAAATAAAACATGTTACATATAAAAATTGTTACTTAATACCGCGGAAAGAAATTAATTAACTTTAAATAACGGAAAATAATGACGATTTTTCCTTTTGACGGTATGCGACTGCTTATTTATCCAATCTTATATCTCATATCAGCGAGTTAAAAACAAATTCTGTGTTTATGGCCCGCAAAGGACGTATCTAAGCTTCAAACGGCGGATTCTTGAAAATAGAAAACAACAGTGCGTGTCACAATTGTCTTCATCGTTCGGGACACGTCGTTGTCCGTCTCGTTTTACTTCCCATTTCTCTCGCTCATGCTTCCCCGGGGCAAGAGCGAGCGGTTGCACTTTACACTCGCTAAAAGGGCATCGGTGTTCGCCGGGCTCTCGCGTTTCCTTGCCTTTGCTTCTTTTTATCCTCCTGTACTTCCCACTTTTCTTTTCTTTTCTCTCTTAATAAACGCGTCTTATGTATACGCGTCCTGTCTCAACTCAGCCTCTCGGGAGCAGCGGCTCTCAGGACAAGCCTCAGAGCCGCGAAAGCGTCCTGAGAGCGTGAACTTTTTATGGCATTCGGAATGTCTAAAAGGTGGTACGGTGAACACAATTATTTGTGCCCAACAGCGCCAGCGTCTCGTATAAAGACCGTAACATACGTGAGACTCGGCACCTTCGTGAAAAACCTACGGCGATTCGTGCGCGCGGATGATGCGAGGGGATGTTGACGGATCGGTTGAGATACGCGAGGTGGCGAATTTTTCTCTTTTTCATGCACACGCGAGTTTCGTCGTAAATGATGGCCCACGCATAAATCATGTCCGCGTGGTTTACCAGCTGCGAGCCGCGTGATAAAGTGCGCATTCTACGTACACGCAATGAATTATGTATTCGCGTGCATTACATATATCCGCGCTAGGAGCCGTTCTAATTGATACAGGAAGTTTCTACTGCAAGGGGGAGAGAAGCGTTGCGAAAGCCTTTTGGGATATTAGAAAGACTCGAAAAGAAGCTCGATATATAAGTGTTACTATTATTATTCCGTTTGTTAGCACATATTTATATAATAAAAAATTCACCTAAGATATAATCGCATTTATCTGTGAGTTTTGCATATGAGCTAATTGTTTGTTAGTCATAAAGTTTAAAATCGATATTTAAGACACATTGGATTAAGTATATGTGAAGCTAACGTCTCATATTGCGGAACCTCACAAACTATTGAGAGTTCTGACTTCCTTTTCTATAGTTCTAGAGTTCCTGATAGTTTAAACAAATAGTTCTGGCCATTAAAGCCAAAAAACGCGTCAGACAAACTGAGACGCTAGGTTCACGCAGCGTCTCACTTTGTTTGTCCTACACGAGTTCCGCTAGCTACTATATCTTATCAGATTTTGCGAGATCTATAGTTCTCTAACAGTTCTATGCAGAAATGTAATATACAGAAATTGCTTCTATATGCTCAGAACTATACGAAAAATATTTTATATATGCCAGAACTTCGAGATTTCATCAGCGTCTCACCCATATACCCGTAAATGCGTCTTCCTCGGATAAAAATTATTTAAAAAATGAATAAATAATGCTTATCGTCAGAACTCTTTAGAAAACGTTAGAACACGTTCAGAACTACACGACAATTATAATACAACTCACAGAACTGTTGAAAATCGTACAGCGTCTCACCTTATTCTCTCCGAGTACTCGATTCTCGAGCGTTATTAATTTGTTTAAAAATTATACAACATTCCCAATGCCCGGAACTCTTTAGAAAATGCTTCAGTATGCTCAAAACTACTCGAAAAATATTTTACATAAACCGGAACTTCGAGATTTCTACTGGCGTCTCAACTCGGTATACTCATTACATTGTAATTTTGTTTTTAGTACCTTATAATTAATTTTTTTGCTTTTATATGGCAGAACTCTTTATAGAACTGTTATAGAACTATAGATCTCGCAAAATCTGATAAGATATAGTAGAGGAACTCGTGTAGGACAAAGTAAAACGCTGCGTGAACCTAGCGTCTCAGTTTGTACTGACGCGTTTTTTGGCTTTAATGGTCAGAACTATTTCTTTAAACTATCAGGAACTCTAGAACTATTGAAAAGAAAGTCAGAATTGTCAATAGTTTGTGAGTTTCCGCAAAATGAGACGCTAGCTTCACATACACTTGGATTAACTAGATTAATAGAAAGGAATGTCCATGCAATCTGTACAAACATGTACCATGATGATATATCAATATTGGGGAACCAATTTGATTTCAGATGTTCTATCAAAAGATTAACTGTTATTAATGTTCTAATCCTAGTACGGGGATGCACTTAAGTCGAATTGTCATTTTATCTGATTTAAAACTTACTACGGATAATTCTATGGAAATGCGAAAACTTTTTAATAGTTCCAAAGGCAATCTTTCGATAAAAGACTGTCATTACTTGGGTCGCGTGTACACATCGGGAAAAAGATTCCGTAGCATAACGAGCCAAGTTCCGTTTCTACCGGCACGAACTTTCTCTCTTCTAGACCTATGACGTCTGGAAGAGGGACCGTGCGCCATGTACCACGAATAATAATCGAGAAGTGCTCCGATGAGAGAGACTCGTGCTCGCGAAACTACTCTGGACGGCTATGAGAAAACAACCCCTTGCGCCCGTGCCGAGACGAGTTACTTTCTCGTCGCTTTCGATTCACCGGAAGGACGCACATAAGAGAAAGACATTTTATCATTATCTCATGATGCCTTTAGAGTTCTTAAGGGATTAAAATCAGAAATATCTTGATGAGTACTGCAATATATTTAAGTTACTTGATTAACTCTGCTGTAATCTTTTCGATGATTAATTCCAGATTTTTTTATATAACGAAGTTACAATTAAAACAAAGTGATATTTTAATTTTACTTTTATACTTATTTCAAATCATAAGATATTTTTAAGAATAGCCATGAATACAAGATATAATGAGAGATGCTTTCACTTTCATTTAATTACAAGTTAATTACTGATTTTTATTTTATTTGAAAAGTTTTTGTAATTTTGTTTAATTACCTAGCCATGCGTAAGAAGGGAGGGCTGGGCTGGGGGATCAGGCCTCCCAAAAAGCGAGAAATAGTAGATAACAGTTTAGCGTATTAAGAAATAAATAAAAATTGAAAACACAAATACTATATAAGGGCAAAGAAAAAAGAATTTAATATTTGGTATAGTTCAATGATATAGTAACGAAATCCTCATCTCACATTTCATTTCTATAGAGTTTCTATAGAGATTTACTTCTGAACAGTAGCTCAAGAAACATCTAATATAGGTAACGTAGAGCAAAAACGACCGAAATTTGTAATATGATGACAGATGACAAATGGCTATTTAGTCAATCACAATCGAGAAGTTTTTATATGTTTGAAGAGATCTTTGTTGAAAAAGAACTGGGCCGTTTCGCGACAAAGGATCGCTTAAGACTCATGATCTGTTGTTTATTACCTACTCTCTCTCTCTCTCAGTTTGTTTCTTTTAAAATAAGTATAAATATTCACAGTTATTGTTCTAATGTTCTAATGTTCTAATATTGTTCAATTATTTTTAATCTGAAGGATTTAATCCGGGGGGTAACTAGGTGAAAGAACTTGGCCAATTTGGGGAGTTCTTTCACCTAGAAAAACAGTCTACCTCCCCCCCCCCCTGCAGAAAAACAGTCTAGAGGCCCATGTACCTAGCTTAAGGTTGCCACAGACCTGGAAAACCAAGAAAAGTCACGGAATTGGTCAAGGAAAACCTGGAAAAATGGGAAATATAGCCTGGAATTTTAAACTTTGCTCACAATTTCCACAAATGCTCTTTGTTAGACTATTTTTAAATGCTTCTAAAGCTTACTTATAATCTTTCAAATATTATATTTAACATTTAGTCAAATGCGTTCAACACTCGCGCACTTTATAAGTCATTTCTTACGTGTTACTATGAGGAGACAAGGAGTGTTACTTTTGAGATGCTCTTGCGTCTATTCTTCTTTCATCTATTTCGTCTGCCCCTGCTTCTTCTTACGATATTAATCAACAAAATAATTATCTATATTTTATTCAGTGCTTTTATTCAGTCACCCTTTTCCCTCATAACTGCATTCTTTTTTTCAATATTTATTAATTCCAAGATTTTTGATAGCCTGAATTTGCATTCAGGATTATATTATATTACTAAACTTTCAAGGTTGCTTCTAATAAAATAAGCTATTTTTCCTGCAATTCCTGCTTCTGAACGTTAAAAGTTTAAGATTGCATATCATGGAAAATTTTCCATTATTGTCTGCAGAACATAGAAAAGTCAAAGAATTTTAAAATTTATTTTCTGTGGTAATCCTGCTAGCTAAACGTGATTTTTTGCCAACTAATCGTAAAATAGCTTTCGGTTAGACAGATCTGTAGTGTTCACGAGGCTTTGGGTCTTCTTCATTTCTTTTGAAATTCATTCATTCACGTTACGTCAACTGTTATTCTACTATCGGTTGACGGATTCTACGTGTCATCATGTAGAAGTCGGACATGCGCAGGCACTCAGCATCGGGCAGTGTAGTCGAAAAATCGGATCGCTTGTGTAAACGTTATAAAGCGGCGCGGCTGCAGCTGTCGTCGGCGCGGAGAAGAGTAAGAGAAAGGAGAAGATGTTTAGCTCGGGGAGGAAGCCAATCTCGAGAGTAGATCGTAAAAGCGGTCGTGTTTACCCCTCGGGGAGGTTTCACGACCGGCAACCAAGACGACTGGCGTAAACGCGCATTCTTTTTTTAGGATGCAACGCGGCTTTTTCTCCCGTTTTTCTTTCTCTTGCTGATAAAGATTGGCATCGAACCACGTTTGGAGATAACGCCTAATGATCGCGTTGAAAAGGCGCGGTACTGTCATAAAGCCTGCCACATTAACTGAAACTTTCCAAATTTCTCATCGTAATCAGGGAACCAACGAATGATAAGTCAACGACATTTTTGGGGGACCATATTTTGTTAGCCTTTTGAGACCAGGAAAACGGCAATTCGCCTTCCAGCGAGACGGTTCGAAATCAATGGCTTCTTTGATATTGCGTGCGCATTGACCGCGAACTTGGCGCAGAAATGCATGTTTTTCACAGATTCGTGTAATAATTATAACAACTGCGTATAACATCAATCAATACTGACCACGTAATCGCTGTACAAAAATTTTACAATTTAACGACAGTGAGCCCTATTTCCGATTATAAATGTAGATTCAGGCGAAAAGTTGGTATTATTAAATAGCAAGTTAGCTGTTATTAAATCGAAGAAGAATTTTTCCCATAAAATTTATGGATATGTGAATACGCGTCGCTTTTCGACAGTTATGAAACTTAAAGCCATAGAACATACATACCGCGGCGGTATGAGACCAAAGGAAATACCTGGATCCACAATTATAGATAGGGAGAGACTGGCACGGTCCGCGCAAAGATAAATAAAAGAGCTAGGGGTCCCGCTCTCTCTGATAGATTTATGACCATGCATTATGGTTCCCAGTGCACGACGGTTAAACTATATAGTGTTCAGGATCGTTATGGGACATTTGTTATTAGTCGGAATGAATTATGCCAAACGTTAGAATATATCTATTATATGTATACTTTATATCCAGTAAGACGACATTTAGATGCGCCGTAACAACATTTAGAACAATTACGAATGTTCGATTTAAACGTCGCAAATAGAAATAAACCGACTTGTGAGCGATTGGAACGTTTTGCGTACTCTTTAATCAAATCACCGGTTTGTCGTTTACTACGAACGATCGAAACTCGACGCGATTGGAGATCGAGGACAGATCTTGTGTAATCCCCTGAAATTTAAGCATGAAGTACGAAGGGCGTCCAATAAGTAATGCAACACATTGCGTTTCTCATTCAAGGTTTGTTTTATTGCAGTTTTAAATACACCTATTTTTCCCCAATTCTTTAGCTACAAAAATCTATTTTTCAACATAATCTCCATTCAATTCTATGGCTTTACGCCATCTAGCAGTAGCACTCTGCTGGTCTGCCTCTTAGCCACTTTCTTACTTTGGCTACTATGACTTCCTTGTCGTTGCCAAATCTCATCCCGCGGATTGCATCTTTCAGAGCACCAAAGAGATGAAAGTCAGAAGATCCGAGCTGTAGGGTGGACTGTCGTTCTTCACCTAGAGGTACCGCAAGAGCATACAGGCTCTCACATCTAGGTGGCGTAAGGCCATAGAATTGAATGGAGATTATGTTGAAAAATAGATTTTTGTAGCCAAAGAATTGAGGAAAAATATGATATATTTAAAACTGCAATAAAACGAACCTCGAATGAGAAAAATGTGTTGCATTACTTATTGGAGTAAGCCCTTCGTATATGTGTAAATGTAGTAATGGACGCGATACGATATTTCGCGATCATGAGCGCGACGGATTAATTATTCCCAGACACTTCCATAGACGCGGTAACGTTGCGTAAACGAGAGATCGATGGTGTACGAGAGACGGCAAACGGCACGGGTGCAGTCAGCGTGCGCGTTACACGATGCAACGTACGTACAACGTGTTGCTGGCCGGCGGCCGTGGCGCAGAGAAACACACCGATCGATTTTCGCCCCGGTACAGAGGATTTAATCCACACCGATGCGGCCATTGTGTGTATGCAAAACCCGAGCAACGCTCGCCCGGACGTAGACTGGCGAATCACGAACCTATACGTGTGTCATATTGTACATTTATACCGGCCATCTAGCCTTTTTTCTCATCTCCCTTTTTCGGCACTCGACGAACAGAAATATCGCTTGAACGCGCGATCCTCGTTGCGGGCATTTTGCTCCTGCACCGAATACTCGACGCCGTTCGTTCAGCGTCTCTTTGTACCTCCTGTGATCGTTCAACGAAATTGGACACATGTGTACTCTTTTTACCAACGATCGCACGAACGATGATACGTGACTCAATTGCACTTCTGGTCGTTCAAACTTAGTCTTTGAAAAGAAGATTATATCACGGAAACTTTAATATTTATTTAAAGAAATAATTTTTGTACCTCAGTATAGCAACAACAAAGTCAAACAATGATTTTTGGCCGATTTTGAACATGTGCGATATTTGCCGATTGATCGATATTTTATTGTTATAACAAGACGATATTTCTTTTTTTTTCCACAGCAGCACCTGTCCACGGCCAAGATGGCGATCTTTACTTTTCGGTGAGCCCTGCGGAACATTCGGTTGTCGAAGGACTTCCGGTTCGCTTGAGATGCGAGGCTCAGCCAAGCTCACACGTCAAGTACTCGTGGAAAATAGATGGACAGCCGCTTGCTCCCAGTCCGCGAAGGCATCAGGTCGAGGGCGATCTTTATATCACTAGGGTCAATCGAATCTTGGACAGCGGAAACTTCGTTTGCGTGGCCACACACGAGGAAACCGGCTATTCGATCGAGAGCTCGCCCGCCAAGATCGACGTTCAATGTAAGACTTGTTAATCAGATATCAGCGCATATTTGCGACGTATTGTATATATACTTATGCTGCTTGCTTTTGATTTTGTAATTACATTTTTTTATCCGTGTTTCAAAAATTTTGCTTTTTATATATTACAAATTACAGCATCGTATGTGACGTATAGTAAGTTTAAAATTTGTTATACGTCGTACGCCTATTGTCATTAATTTTCATACATTTGATAACAGTTATCACACTAATTTGTAAAGATAACGTATATTTATATAGTGTATTAGACAGGTATTTATCTGGGTGAAATTGCAACAGAGTCATTGTTTGAAATGTCATATGTATATACAAATTTTGATGGCACTAATTTCAATTAAGTGTTGCAACGGGAAAATATATGAATTTATTAAAGCTCGACATTCGTGAAAAATATAGTGCAAATTGATACATTATGAAACATATACACACACACGCACATACATACGTGTGTAAATGTTCTGTCTGATAATGAACGCTCGAATTAGCTTCAGGTTTGTATCTATAATCTATATTCAATGAGAGTGATGAATAATTCAATAATCACGTTTTAATAAGAGATTAATTGGGAATATCAATTGTGAGAAACGGAATGATTATTTCCGTAAGATCCGATGACATGAAAATGGATTATTGTGATTAATTTTTACAAGTAACTGACGTAATAGAAAATAATTACTTACTCTGTCATTGCTCCGTCATCATCCGATGTCTTCTAGGGCTCTTTCATCTCTCAGATTCATTCGTTGCATTCGTAAAACACAACACTTATGAGAAAACGATTAGTTACAGTGGCGCGTACTAATTACGAAAATAGGATAATCGCATGGCACTTTGTACGACACTCCGACATTAATTGCACGCAACGCGCATTTTACGCTGTTGTACGTTCAACGGAGGAATAACATGAAAAAAATATGAAACTTTATGGTTTACTTGACGCTCAAGAATTTCGTTAATTAGTACAACGAAATCTCAAACGGTGCAATATATTTCAAATGCTATAAAACCGTGAAATATTGTATATATTGTTAATAAACAATAATTCACGGTTTTCAAAGCGATGATTACTTATCGAAGCAAATACGTTGCGCGATTCATTTAAAGCAAGAATTACTTGAATCATTAGTTATTCGATTATTCGTCCGTGCTCTTAGTTTGAAAGTAATGAGTGAGCTATGCATCAGTGTAAAATTTAAAGCGCGAGGTACATTGGAACCTAACAAATATCGTTATGGAAGTTATGTCAGTTCGAGTCTCACTGTGCGAATAATAGCGCGGCGACTTTGTACACAATGCTTCGTCGCGAAAACAAACACAAAACTCAACAACAAATCTCACTGTCACAAATCTCACAAATCACTGTTAAATGTATCCTGAAATGAATGTATGCTAAATATTCCGTTTCTTCTATTTCAAATTAATTACCAAGAAATATAACTTCTCGTTACTTAAATAACTCGAACTATATATTATTATGCATTATCAATCTCAAAACGATAGGCAAATTACATTTCAATCAAATATGTATATCCGAATCCAAGCACTATCAAAGAGATAATTCGCCTATAAATATCGCGAAACAGTAATTTTTAATTTTTTCTGTCGTTCCCCACATACTCCTGCTCAAAACCGCACGAAATATTTGCTTCAAGAAATAATCGCTGCTTCGATACATTTATGAATCCGCGAAACGAATCGTAACTCTTTATTCTAACATTCGTAATCACGTGCAAATAATCGTGAGATATGATGGTGTTTGGCATGTCTTTTAACATTTGTCATGATCGCGTTAAGAGAACGCGAGAAATAAAAAAAGGCGACGGTGTAGCCCATGTCGCTCGTTACCTGGGTCGAATGATAACACCCCAATAAGAAATCCACAAAGGGTATGGCATTACTGGCATTACTGGCGCGGTACCGGCAGCCAGGGTTGGCACCTGTACTGGCATATATCTGGGGTGATAACGATGTTCTGTACTGGTTTGCCAGTGATGCGCCAGTAGTGGCAAGCCAGTATTGGCATTTAGTACTAGGCCAGTATAGGCTGAAAGTATTGGCGCAGTACCGACGTAACTACATATGTCTGGGATGATAACGATGTTTTGTACTGGTTTGCCAGTGATGCGCCAGTAGTGGCATGTAATACTAGCCCAGTATTGGCTGAAAGAGCAGGCGCATCAGCACTGACGTAACACTAGTTGATGTAGGTATTTTATGAAAAGAGGAAAAAGAAATAAACTCCACATTTATTAAAACTTCAGATTTATTTTTCTAAAAACACCTTAAAATTCAGAAATGACTTTTTAAGCAGATGTATATATACAAAATGAAAATAAAAATTCAATTCAATTCTCGTAAACATCTGCATAAACTCGTAATGTTTTGTGAGTAAAAGTATTATTTAATTCTCCTCCGTGACAGTCTTTTTTAAATTTCTCTCTTTTTTTCCACCTTCTCTATCTTTTGCACCCGAAAACCAACGACTAAATTGGGAGTTAAGTTCTTTTAATTGTAGTTCGGGGCATTTAGTCAAAATGACTTCTGAAATATAATAGAATATATTAACCTTTAAAAAATAACTAATCATATTAAAAAAATTAGTAGTGCAAGAAAGAATACTATACCTCGAAGATATTTGTAAGTTTCTGTTTTCGAAAAATTTAATTTCTGAACACCATTAGTTTCTCGTCCAAAAGCAGAATATAAAAGTTGTACGTCTTTTGTAATAATGCGGGGAATAACTATGCTAAGATTTTCTGAGACCCTCATTGAAGTTTTAACATTAAGCACCATAAAACATTTCTGAAAGAATAGAAAAATTAAATATAATAAAATATAATAGATGTAAAATCAAATTAGAATAAAGAATGTGAAATTCTTACGACTTTCTTGACCAAGTCCTCATCCTTTTTCAAATCATCTTCAAACTGCAGGAAACTGTTTAAGTCATCTTTCGGCAAATCAGTAATTCTTCCTTCTTCCATGATCTTTTCAATATGTCCACTGTTTCTACTAGCAGCAATAGTTTCTCTAATTTTTTCAGCCTCATCGCGGATTCTATATTCAATACTTCGTTTCATGGATTCCAAGAAAGATTTTGATGGAAATTCCGGTGCTGAAAAGAATAAAGAATATGAAACATTAAACTTATTATATTTTCAATTATATTTTATTTAAATTTATATTAAAATTTAATTTAAATTTGATGACAAAATTATAAAAAGTTATTCATTATTGTTATATTTAATAGAAATAATTTTAAATTATCAGATGTTTTTTTGACATGTACCTGTACGACCGCAAGTTGGGCAAGACTCGTATCTTTTTTTCGATAATGTCTTGTCTGAAAATAAAAAATAAAAGAGATTAACATTTTTTAATTTAAAATAAGGAATTAGGATAGTTTAATAACGAATAATTTTTCAACTTTTCTTATTTTTCTTGCTTGTACTTGAAATCATCACAGTTTTTGAAACGTCAGGTTTTTTTATTGCTTTTTGCTTTGGATCAATGACTTTTGACCGAATAGAACTTCTTTGCGTTTCTGAAAAGAAATAGTTTTGTAAATAATAAACATTTTTTACACACTATAGAATCACAAAATGCCTTAAGCAAATTACAATTATATATGTTAATCGTTTTAGTAAGTATTTAAATGCCATTGAATGTATAAAAAAAACAAATTTTACCTGCTGATGTTTTAGTGGCATTATCTTGTGTTACCGACGATAATGTTTGAGGAGAATCTGAACTTACAGATTTTTCCATTGATGATTGCGTTTTTCGTTTTTTAGGCGACGGACTTGAATTTGAAGAACTTTCAGCACTCTGCGAATTGTGCCCTAAAATCATTATATTAATTGTATTTCTTATAACTATTATATAACTATAGAGGAAAGTACCCGATTATGAGATACCATATCTATTTTGTGTGATTGCCGGAAGTCTATGGGCAGAATTGAAAAATATAGTAGGTCATTTTGAAGGGAATTTAATAAGCTTTAAGATGCTGAAATGTAAAATTTAATTTAAATATTGATTTTTCTGAAAATTAGAAAAATGTAAAAAATGAGCTTTCAAAAAAATCGAAAAAGTGTGCTCCTAATATGAGAGACCCCGGGAAATCGCTAATAAAGTGCAAAATACATCATATTGCAATTACAAAACTTTATTTAAAGTTTTTAAAAGACAAATGTAATGGAGAAGCATATTTGCAACAATCGTAAACCCACTTATACTCAATATTGTACCTAATCTTCCCCCTCCACCCTTCCCCCTTAAATCAAGGTCAGCACAGTCTTATAAATTCGTATAAACCTTCCCTTAACGTTAATATAGTATTTTCTCTTCTTTTATTACTATACAATAACTTTCATACTCCAGCAACCCAGTAGTACCCTGAGTATCTCATGTTACGAGCACCACGCCTTGCGGTTTCGCGATCACCAAATCTAATCTCTACAATTGAGCAACTCAACACATCCCGTATTTTCCCATTAATACGACCTTACTCTATCGCTGCATGCAGAACTTATTGCCAAATATTTATTAATAAACAAGGTTTAAACGTTTAAAGACTCATATTCATGACACTTTACAACATCCAATTTCACAATTTCTTTCTCTGCAACGACTACACGCACGATCAAACAATGAATTTTCCACTAAATAGGTTTTACTCCAAGGGCAATAAGTTCATGGTGGAACCAACAGATAGGGCCTATTAGTTTAGCAGAAACCTCGCTGTCGCATATTAAGAGCCTATCTCATAATAGGGGACTTTCCTCTAATAATAATAATATATATATATATATATATATATATATATATATATATATATATATATAAACACACACTTTTATAAAGAGAAAAAGAGAAAAGAAATTACATTACTAAAAATTAAACACACACACACACACACACACACTACATTTGAAATTAAAATTTTTATATATAATTATTATATATATATATATATATATATATATATATATATATATATAGAGGAAAGTCCCCTATTATGAGATAGGTTCCTAATATGAGATAACAGGGTTTCTTTTAAACTAATAGGCCCAGATAGGACCTAATAGTTTAAAAGAAACCCTGTTATCTCATATTAGGAATCTATCTCATAATAGGGGACTTTCCTCTATGTTTTATATAGATATAATGTATATAATAGTTTTTTGCCAACCTTTCAACTTACTGTTATGTTTCTTGAATGTTTTCTTGGTTTTTAATGACGACGTCGATGACGATACATCACTATTATCAACGTTTGATTTCTCATCTTGAGAAGTATCGGATACCGAAGTGTCAGAATTATCTATTTAAAAAAAAATTGTATTAAGACAACAAATTTGAAAATGTTTACTGTATCTATCTATAACAAAGAAAATTTACCTTCTCTATATTTTTTGTGTGTACTCTTGAAATTTCCTTCAAGTGAAGGAATTTTATTCAGTGATCTCTGAAGATCATTTCCGGTCAGCTGTACAGACTCTTGCTCTTTTTCAGAACTATTATATTCATCGATGTTGCTACTTTCAATTATCGCATCAGAGTACCCCCTCTTCATTCGTCTTATACCTTGTTCATAATCTCCTAAATCGTAAGAAGTGAAACTTTAGTAGAGAATCGCTATTCATTTAAATATGTAATACTTACTAGCTTCTTTTACAATAATAATTTTAAAACTCTTCCATGAAGCGCCAGGTTCAGAAGATGTTTTACTCAGCTTGTTTATTTTGGAGTATTCAGATTTATTTGGGTATTTGCAGAACAATTGACCATCCTGAACATATGTCCACGTCACGGGTACAAGATCGATGCTGGTTTGTCCAGTTTTAGTTTTTTTTAAAAATTTTATTATGACATGAGTTGTATCTTTTTGATAATAATCCATATTAATATTTTCACTGCAACAAAGAGTAATACAAATGTCGATTAAGAACTAAAAGGTAAAATAAAATTAATTGCCATATTATAAATAAAGCTCACATTGATTTTTTATGTAAATGTTTTCGCGTCTTCATCAATTTTTACCCGAAAGAAATAAGTTTATGTATTATGAAGAAATGTAACTGCGAAAGTATTGCTATCATTTTCAAAAAAAACACATTTCTTTCGGATATTTTGTAGAGAGACAATTTTTTCCTTTCGAGACAATCGGCCGAGTTTCATGATTCCCACTTTTGTTGATTCACACGGAAATTTGAATACATCCGTGACTGTTTTGAATCCAAAACCATACACAAAAATATTCTGCCCTTCTCTTTTGATCTTTGTAATTCTAAGTATCTCATTGGAATCCAATTGTACAATGCTGTTGGACTTTGACGTATTTATTTCTACTCCATGTAGAATGATACTCTCTAGATCAACTGCATGTTCATCTGGAATATCAGGATTAACTAGGACATCTCTTTTTCTGTGAATAGCGTTCTTCTTCATTATTATTGGATTATTCTTCATTATGCTTTTTCTTCGGATTCTCTTCTAACTAACTGTGCCACAGGTTTTTTCTTTCCTCGAATTTTTCGTTTAATTTTACCAAGCTTGTTTTCAAAGGGGAATGCGGAAATCTCGGACAGAGACAATTTCGTGAACTCCACGTCATCTGCTAAGTGAATTAAGTTATGGTTGTTTATAATTTGTGAATACGGACCGTAAAATGACGGAAGAAGCTCAACAAATTTTCTTAACAATTCTTTGGCATAATTAGTATGTCTTAAGCATAAATCTGGGTTACAAAGAATTCTACATGCAACCACAAGGAGAAGAAAGTGTCGAAACATATTTTTAGGTAGAATATTATGTAACGCCAGGGCCCCACAGTAATGTAAAAAAAAACGATACTGCGTTGCTTTCCAATGACTCAATTCGTCTAAGTCCAGTGTTTTTCTTTGGAACTCTTTAGGTACATATCTGAACAATATTTTTAAATTGGAATTTAATAGTTTTGCATCGCGAGTATGAAGTTTGCATTTGCGGTTGATTTTCTTATTTATTCCAAGCAATTGTTCCAAAATCCATTTCATATTTCCCAAATACAATAAATGCATGGAATCCAAAAATACTGATCTGATAGGGTCAAAATGTGCTATATCCAGCAATGGTGATCTGCCTTCCAAATGATGCTCCTTTTGTCGCTGTCTTCTGAAGGAATCGTCAGTCCGCTCTTTAGAATTCATGCTAGGATAAACTCTTCTCTTGTGTTTGGTTATGCCTCTTGTTTCACATCGCTCACAGGCATAAAAGCCACCATGGCCTTTACACTTTTTAATAAACGATCTTGCGGGTGTATCGCAAGAAAATCCAATAATTTCTACCTTGAATTCTCTTTGGCCAATAGTTGCAACATTTTGAACTAAATAGTTTGCTTCAGTTGGTCCGAAGTTATAGTCCGATGCTGCGCCAGTACTGGACTGGTTGTTTGCCAGTACTACGCCAGTACTGGACCGATTGTAAAACTCTATATGAGTAGTTAGTATTTTGAACTCAGCCCGTAGGATGTCAGTATTTTGCCAACGCTTGGCATAGGTGTATGATATACGGGTTTGCCATCATAAACTCAATTTATATTAAGCCAGAATTACGCCAATACTGGGCCAAGACTTGTATGCCAGTGCTGGTATTTCGACATAGGCGCAGTACTGAAACTGAAGTGTAACCAGTACCGTGCCTGTACGGGTCAACCAACTGCGGCAAGCCATTACAGGTGTAGTACTGCGCCCGTTGTAAATAATGGCTTAAGTCAGAAATTTCCAATTGGGACAGTGGTTTGTGTATGCGACAGCGTTCGTTACGAAAACAAATACTTAGGTCGTCCAATAGACACTTTTGTCTCTCGCGAAATATTTAAAATATTATGAAATCAATATCGATCAAATATTCCTTGTCTCTCTAATCAATTTTGAAAAACAAACTGTTATATATACGCTTCGTTTTATAGTGTCATCAACGTCGTCTGAGGTAATGATTAATTCCGTTCAATTAACGAGCGCATTGGAATAGTTACTTGCATCGTAACTGACAAAAGCATTTGATTCAATAGTAATAGCAGTCGATACATAATGTGTTGGTCGATATTACATAGATTTTAATGGCAATTTAAAATGGTCAATAATTACTTTATTTTAAAATAATGATTAAATCTATTACGTGAAAGGTAAAATCTATTTGGACTTGAACTTTAACTCATGTTTTTTACGTAATCATTCTCTTTTGATTCTCTTAAATCATCTCCGGAAAAAATTATGGGATCGAAAAACTATAAATGTATATATACACACATATAATCTTCTCTCAAGAATCGATTATATCGATTCGTGATAAACAAAACTTTCTTTAAACAAATAGTTGGGCACCTTGTTGCACTGCAATTGGATTCGTGTAAGTTAGTTTTGTACAGTCGCGCTCACATGTCTAATACTGCTTGGCTGCCGAACGTCGAATTAGAGCCTCCGCACAAGACTTTCGTATGGTAACGTAGTGTAACGAAACATGAGTCAACGCACAAGAAACGTATCGGTTATACGGCGTTATACGTCAATACGTTTCTTGTGCGTTGATCTACGTTACCATACGAAAGTTTTGTGCGGAGGCTCTAACCGACACGTTTCTTGTGCGTTGATCCACGTTAAGTTACGCTACGCTATCATACGAGAGTCTTGTGCGGAGGCTCTTAGAAATTTACTACCGGAAATTTTACTACCGGACTCGGTATTAATATAGCTAATATCGTTACTTATTCGAGTGCGCATTGTGCTACCAGCCGCGCAGAAACGTACGAGTTAAACGTTTCTCTCGAGAGTTTCCAGAACGAGGCGAAAATCGACGAGTCGTAGTACAGCGGCGCACGACCCTCATAAAGTATGCACTCGCTATTCAATGATGCGACTGCACCGGTCCGATAAACCGATATAATCCGCCGTTCAGCCAGCACCGTTGCTTAGTCAACAAAGGGACGCGAGGCAATGGTGGACCTCGTCATCATCCCCCGGGGAACCTAAGAGAGAGAGAGAGAGAGAGAGAGAGAGAGAGAGAGAGAGAGAGAGAGAGAGAGAGAGAGAGAGAGAGAGAGAGAGGGAGGGAGGGAGGGAGGGGGAGAGAGAGAGAGGGGGGAGAGAGAGAGAGAGAGAGAGAGAGAGAGAGAGAGAGAGAGAGAGAATTGAAGAGGGTCTCGTCGCCGAAGCAGCATCGTCGCTACGACACTTTTTAATCGCCCCGTCTCCGCAAAAGCGTAGATCAAACGCCTCCATGTGCAGAAATTACACGGGCTGAGCAGAGTGAAACAGATGAGCGATGGAAGGAGTCGGATTCGAGAGGTAGAGGGAGGAAAACGATAGGGGATTTCCGCGAGGGGTACGGGCCGCGCAGAGGAAGGCAGAGATCGATTCGTGACAGTTCGAGTTACCCTTCCTCCTCCCTCTCTCCAATTATTCGCCCGTGCGACATTAATTAAGCAAGATAATTTGCTCTCGTGCGCTGCGCGCTGCCCGCGTCCGGGTCCACGGCGACCGGGCAGAACTGCCGTTCTCGCGCTCACATTTTAATGATTCACGTATACGCCCGAGGTTTGACTCTCCAGCTGAAAATATAATTCCGCGGATGTTACGAGAGAGAGAGAGAGAGAGAGAGAGAGAGAGAGAGAGAGAGAGAGAGAGAGAGAGAGAGATGAGGAGGAGAGTCAGAGAGCGACGTAAGTGGAAAGCGTTTACATGTACGCCAAATCGTCCATCTATATAAGCATTTTTATGCGCATCCGAAACGCAGAAACGAAGTGATGGGATGCGAAAGTACGAAAAGAAGAAAAAAGAAATAGGTAAAACGGAGATACATCGTCGGCGCGCGCGAGGATGAATGAGTAATGAAGAACTTTGCAGAAAAGTACACATTAGAACACTAAAGAGGATGGAAGAGGGTGATGCGAGAGGAGACGATGCGAACAAAACGAGAAAGGGAAACGGGTGCGGGTGCGTCGTTAGCGTACCGGTGGCGACTCGTTATCATGTATCGCTTCGAAATTATTATTACACGCAGCTGCCAAGCTACCGACGACGACGTAGAGTGCGCCGGGCGGATGCAAGTGCATTTAGCGCACGCTTAATATCGGCGCGCCAATTTCATTTAGTAATTGCAATAAACATGGCAGCATTGACAGCGATAACGATCGTTGTTATCGTCGCGACATCGATGTCGCGTTTCCTGCGATGCTCTTTGTCTTTGTTTCACATCGCTTTGAGAATTTCGTCTAATCAGTAAAGTTTTTTTTAAATGAATGATACACACGTGTACGGGTGCAGCGAATAAATGTACTTATCGATATTAAAATAGCAAAAATATCGCGATTCGTTAATAACGCATCGCGTTATTTTCTGCTGTTTTAATATCGATTTAAAATGAGAGAACAGACATCATATTGGTCGTGCATTGTATGAATCGTTTTCATCGTTTGAGATTTTAATCCATATTTGATTATTTTAATCTCGTCGCGAAAAGTATAACGCACCGACAATTTCAAATGGAATAATTCGTGCGCGATCAACGTACGAAAGAAATCCAATTCTGCAAAAAATCGGAAATTTGCCAGTGTGAGGAATAAGTGCAGTATAATAATAAATCAACGTACCGGTCGAAATTATGCGGAAATTCCTAATTCGTCTGCGCTCGTGAAGAGCTGACTTTAGTTTAACGGTGACACTGACGGCATATCCAATCGCTAATTAGCTCATGTCTATTATTAACGTGGTATTCTCGCAGCGATTATAAGTTACGTGAGGGTAATTGTCCGCGAAACATGAATATTTGCATAAAGGATTTTGCATGAAGAAAATGATTTTATTTATTTATTATTATAATACTTGATTTGTGACGCCTATGTAGATTTTATTCGTAAAGTTATTTTTTGTTAATAGGTATATGTAATATTTACATATAATTTTTGTTTGCGATGATACAACAAATAGATAAAATATATAATTAAGAAAAACAAAAAATTACATAACATGTTAAATAAAAAACGATAAAAAATAATTACGAATGAGTTTTCAAAATAATAATTACGAATTAATTTTAGACCTATAAATTTGATCATTGTTATAGGAGTTGCCCAGCTATTGTTTATTAGTCGTATTTCTTATTTCCCATCTTTCAAAAATTTTACTATCTCTGTCTGTAACATTATTGTAATTTTATTGATGCATTTTATCACGATTTGACCTTTTGATACTATTTTACCGCTTCAATTTCTCACATTTTTTTACTATGACCACGAATATTTAGCCAAATTTCACGCCAATTTTCTGATTCTGAATTACATGGTTTTTTGATCATCCAATCTTGAAGCACTCGTCTATGGCTCGACGGAAAGCATGAGACTTTTATTTTGTTTTATTTTATTCGGCATTACTGAAGATGACTCAAAGCGAAGCTGAAACGTCTGAATTTATAATTAAGTATTGTCAATAATAATTAAATTTTTATTTCGATAACTTATGCTTCAACTGCGTTATACTCTCAATACCCTTTAGTAACTCCATATTATTTTAATTTCATTATCGAGAGTCTTTCGTTAATTCTTTCTATTCGTTAGGAATTGTGTTTTCCATCCAATTCGGCATGAAAGAAAATAGTAGGCTATTGTATACAGTGACATCGTCAAGGACATCGTAGAATATACCATGATGGCACTGAAAGGATTAAGAAGTAAAATATTGCTATAGCGCACGTGTATTTATACTGTAACGTGCACGTGCAGTTTAACCGCGCGCAAGCATACACTCCCAAAGCGTTCGTTACGAAACGACCATTTTAGTCAATCCCTTAAACCACTGTTTAATGCCTAAATCTCTTCAGCACGTAGGGAGAGTACGATGTGCATGCGCGAGTGGTGGCTTCTCCCACGCCTTGTATTTTTGTTTCATTAAATTTAATGACCGACCATATTTCGGTGTATCCGGTGCGACGGGGGTCCTTTTCGGGACCGGTAATTTGCGTTTCGGGGGTTACCGGACGATGAAACTACAATTTTAAGCAGTTCAACTGTCCAGACGGGACAACTCATTGTTATTTCCCAGTGCCGTTTCTACCGTGGGTCGGCGACGAAATCAATTAGATTATTAGACAGTCGCCCGGACGATTGATCGATAAACGCGTCGGCGGAATATTGAATGCGAAACGAGATAAATTACATCTAAAAAGTCTGGATGAAGTATCGAACGACGGATTGATAGCGCGCGGCTACGGATAATAATTACTTAAATCAATTAGCGTCGCGGCAAACGTCGAGCCATACGGCGAACGAATATGTCGAATGAATTTATCTCGGCCAATTTATTTGCAAGTATAATAACCTTTAATTAGGTTCGGAACACACCGGTTAACGTTTCTCATTAATATTCAGCTATGTGTTAACAACAACGCTGATGAAGTTGAGTACATGCATTCGCTGGTTTCGCGCGATTGAAATTCCGACAACTGCGACGGGATACTAAATAATCGTTAATTACCGCTCACACTCGCAACTTTATCTAATACAATACGCAATTAATTGCGTGCGTTAAATGATGTATTCTGTTCCCAAGAATCAGGATCTCTGGTGTAAAATAACGGAATAGGTAACGGAGGAATATGTCACTATGTCTCTCTCTAGTACAATTGAATAATGTTTAGACACGTAATCTCTTGAATTTTTTTCTTTTGTATTTAAATTAGAAATAGCATAAATAAAAATTCTTTTAAATAAGTCAATAAACTATCTTATTTTATTAAAAACTATTATACTGATTGTGAGATATTTTTACGTCGATACAATATTGTTGCGAATCTGCGAGTGCGACAATATAATAAAACTGGAGCGAATTGTATTAAAATTAAGTAGCACTATTTAATAAATCAAATGTGAATAAGGAAGATTATAACGCGATTTTATGTTCATTAATTAAAAGTGCAATAAATCTTCTCCTTAATTTCGGTACGGCTTAAAGAAGAACCGCTACGAGTAATATTATTCGAAGAAATTAAATCATCGTCGCTTAAATGTGACCCTTCGTTAATCTCTTGCTTCTTATAGAACGATACCGACGCTGGTGTTTCCTAAAGAGAACATAAACACATATGTGTTTAGGTTATTTTATGTGTCTCTTGTATTGTTCTTCGAAGATATTTCGCAAATCAAATATTAATAAGCTGTTTTGTGCGTTGTATTTTATTTTAACTTTCATCCTCGAAAGGTCGAACGTCTGATGTGTGATCTCTCGAACATGTAAGCCCGGCGGTGATCATTCCACACGCCGCGTCGCGTCAACCGTTCCCCTCTTTAATTTCCAACCCCTTTGGTACCGGCGAGTGGGGTGACGAGCGAGACAAGCCGGAAGAAGAGTAATAACACACGGCAAGGAAGAGCCTTTGTTCAAATAAAAAAATAACATCTCGCTGTGCGACGGCTAAAAGATGCTGCGTGTCGCAACAATGGGTGGGAAGTTGTTCGGCCTCTGGCAAGGGTAAAACGAGAAGTGCGAAGGAGGGAAACACGGAAGATTCAACCGTGCGACATTCCGGAAGATCGTATCTGATTTATACAGCGCAAACGCAAATTCGACTGTGCGCGCTCTGCCTCGACACCTTGCATTAAGCATTTCGCCAGCTGCTATATATTTACCGGATTATTGTCAGAGGACGTCTGGTTTCGTGCCATTACTTTCATTATTACTTAGCCGCTTCTATTTTTATGCGCGATAACATGGACGAGATGGAATAAAATTCATCCGTCTGACTTTACAAACCGCGCGTTCATGCTACGGACTCGATTGTATATTTTATCACGATATTTTTTAATATTTTACTGTAACATTTTACGGTCTACTTTATTACTTCAACATTATTTCAAACAAAAGCTCGTCTACGCAGTTCCCTCTTCAAGTATAATCCTCGACTATGTTGTCACCCGAGTTTCTTGTCATTTGGCATTTTTATTCATTAATAGGAAAAAAATTATAAAATGCTTTAATTTAAAGTACAAATTAAATTAATCCTTAAGACATTAATTTTTATGTGAGAAAAACAATTTCAGTTATAAAATAAACTACGTCGTCTCGTGATTCTAAATCGTGTCGCTGGAGCTTTCAATCGTTACACACTTATTATTAATTGCGGTCTTAATGTATTTCCTACAAGACCGTTCATTTCTCCTAATATTGGTGATGTAATATTAATGTAGATGTCCCTTTATCGTCTCTTGTTGCGAGGCAGGGCCACTGCCGCGCATAAAATGATAAAGCGCTTGGCCATTCATCATTCCGCGAGCGGCTAATTGGCCGCCATCAGCCTGCGGGGCGATGCAGACGTTAATACGACGAAGAAAACTCTTGAAGAGGCGCATTACGTGGCTATTAACGCAATGCGAAGTGCCAGCGTACGCGATGATAAGATCCGAAGTGCGTGCAGTCATGCAGAAAAATCTCGTCTTCGCCCTCTTCCGATGCGAGTAAGTGGCAAGAGCTCGTGATTAACAGTTGCGTGCCAGGAATACGATCGCGGCAAGAGCGAAGCTACCGTTTTCGATTTAACCAGCGATTTTCTACGTTCGCTATTCGTTCGATCGTCGTCCTAATGCAATGACGGTTAAACCTGCCAGATCACGCGATTTATATCGTTTTCTATCGTGCATTCCGTTTCTCTGATGAGAGAACCACCTTTTCTTATTTAAATAATTCGAGAGGGCTCAATATATATATATATATATATATATATATATATATATATATATATTTCTCAGATGGAAAATCAAGGATTATCAGTATTCAACGTTGCTTTTCTTCAAAGATATCTTTTAACGTTAATGCGCTTTATAATCTTTACGGAGCATGCTTTGCTCATCTCTTTATCACATATAATTGTATAATTCTATATATTTATATATGCTACATATTTTATGAAAAGAAACATTCTTCACATATCGTATACTTATTAGCTTGGTAAGCATCATTAGTCGTTTGCTAGTAATGATAGGTCTCTATCACTACCACACAATTTCAAGACGTATTATCCAACTTGCAGATTGCGCAGCATTTTATGCTCCCTATAAACACGCTTATGTATAAGGTTTTTTATGTACACGACTGCATCGAAGGATACCTGCATTATTGCATTGCACGCAGTCGTCCCGCATAATGCGCGGGGCCAAACGACAATTAGGCCTCACGTATTGTGCCTCACAACAATGGCTATTTTTCATTGCTTCTACTTATAGCGTTTTTCATTGGCAGAACTAGTGCACACTCAGTGCACATTAAAGCCGTTGTACACTGATTTAATCTTTAACATTTAAAGTAAAATGCAAATATTTTGATTGATAAAATACCCAATACATATTTTACCAAATAGTACAATAAAGAATATTGAGGCTTTCGTGACTTAACCCGTTTATATTAAACATTCACTTTACGTTGATTTGTGTACGACGGCTTTAATGTGCACTGAGTGCGCACCAGTTCTGCCAAAGAAAAACGCTATTAGTTAAGCGGAGTGCGTGCACCCTCTTCCCCGACTGCGACGGCGCGACGCAGGAAAGCACTACTTTGCGAATATGTCATGAAATTTGTCGTGCAGAAGATTTCAGCACGCGAGCCTACTCAAATTATAATATTAGAAGATTTAAAAAACCCACTTTACTTTCCTGCAAAGGCATCACGGTAAATTCTGTTAAATCGAACTGTCGCTTAACAGATAAATCAATTCAAATTTGAGATATAAAAATATCATATTTCATATAATGATAACAATCTTTTATATGCATATAAATCGTTTTATCCAATTTTTATCTGTTTTCTGCAATTTTACACGGATATTGTCACAAAAATACAAAGCGTACATATCTTCTTTCATTCACTGTAATGCCAAAATATCACTATTGAGCTGCTTCGCGTACATTTTTTTGAGTTACTTTTTTATTCGTCGGAACAATTTCTCTCGAGCTCTCTCGAGCGCACGCGCCTATTTCATGGAAATGAAGATATACCTGCTTGGCTATAATATCCCCTTTAAAGGAAGAAATCCGCGCGTTCTCGAGTCGAGACCCCGACCATAGCTCTCTTCTCTCCTTTTCACCACGTCCGCCTGTTCTCCGCTCTCTTTCGCTGTGCAGCCGGAGAAGTCAATTCAGGGAGGGTTTGCTTGCATTTTCATTGTCTCGCCTCTGTGTGCGGGCTGCTCGTCATCATCGTCATTGTCGTCGTCGCCGTCGCCGTCGCCGTCGCCGTCGCCGTCGCTGTCGCCGTCGCCACTGCCGTCGCGGTCGTCGTTGACATTGACATCGACGATATCCCTAGAGTACGAAAGAGAAATGAAAAAGAGAAGAGAAGGCGTGAGGAAGGATGATGGTGAACTAATCGTTGCTCATGCGCGCAAAGGTGCGTCTGCATTTTTGAAAACTCCACCGCATGTATGACGACCTGCAGTCCGCTATGCTTGGTCTTCTTATCCATTTTCACTGCCTCTTCTTCTACATCATTCGTTCTACCTGTCTCGCATCTTCTTCCTCTCTCTCTTTTTTTATCACGGCATTGTATAGACTGAATTGTACATGCGCGGCTGAATTGCAGCGTGTGCAACACTTCACGCCCGTATACGGGCGGCTACCGCGTCTGCACTCTGTGGCGACCTCAAAAAGAGGCACTAGAAAACGCGTTAACGCCGTAAATCATGCCTTTCCGTGATGTCTATTTTTTTCCCTCTGCTTTTCTCTCCGACGCGAGAGGCGCAACAGAATAATCGCTAACAGGTGCGCCGGGTCTGATTAGTCGCGACGTAAATGGAAGCGCGAGAATTGCATCGACAAAGTGACGCACCGTTCTCCACCCACAGCGCAACGCTATTCTTTTCTCGCGTATAAGTCGGAACTCGTGGAGTAGAAACAAATTATAGCTCGATGTATAAATCAAAATTGTTAATATCTCGATTTTTTGTCACGACTATTTAAGCGTGCGACTATTTCAGCTTTTTAATACTTATATCTTTGGATTCACTTTGCGATTTCTTAATACAGGGAGAATAAACGAATACGGCGAACGAGAGAATCGAGAAATATCGCGGACTTTTCTTGCGCATGAAGACTGCATGGTTACCCGCGCTTCCTCCGCCCGCGTTTTTGTTCGTCAGGATTAGTTCCACCTCGAAGCGATGAGATTGCATGAATCCATCAGGAGAATTGCTGGCGCGATGCACTTGGCGTCTTAACAACTTGCGATCCCCCGTATAAAAAAAATACGATTCCACTTCATTATTGCAAATTGAGTTTGCGTGGTATTCTGCAGTGCATTTAAGCTTCTTACTTCTTCTGCTTACATATTTTCCATGTTTATTGCCGAGTCGTGCGGAATCTGTCAGTATTATATATATCGCAAAATATAAAGGCGCGCGCGTCTGTTCCATTAAACGCAGAAAGGGTGGCCGTGGAAAGGGTATTCTTCTTAGAAATTCTAAATGCATCAACGATAATTGCTACGACTAGTAGTAAAATATTAACTCGGTGAATTTGCTCGAATTCCAGAATCTTTGGTCGGTATTCATAGTCGGTTCTTATTTTGAGACCGTCTTAAGTAATGTCTTAAGATGCTAATACGGCTCTGTGATTGGTTCATAACATCTTAAGATCATACTTAAGGCGGTCTTAAATATAAAATTCGATGACTATGAATACCGGCCTTTGCTTTTGACACTCCGATTTGTATAACGAATGACGCGGTTAAAATTATGTTAATTCTCTGTGCATAAAAAAATTAAACAAAATTTTGTACAAACATCATTCGTAGATGCGAGTTACTTAACAAGTTACAATAGGTATACCAGAAAATTATATAATCACATGCTGGGATTACTAAAAATGTAACATTAAGGAATTTATAAAATTACTTTGCATTCAAAAATTCTCAAAAAAGTGTTACGTTGCAAATTATATAATATAAAACTGATACAAATTTTCATAAATAAAAATATGCAAGATTGTAAAGCATAAAGCATACGTAACAGCGATGTTTAACACGAACGTTTTGCCACCACCTAACATACGTGCTTTTCAATCAGTAAGTTACCATCATCGAAATAAATAACCGACTGCCAGTGTACGGGACCGCGGCATATTAATTGGCATACGAATGCAACTATAATGGCAGGGCGAAAAGATGTACGGTACGCGCATGAAAACGATTCAAAAAAAACGAAGGAGACCAAGAAGGAAGGCTGCGGAAGGAGGAAGAAAGAAAGACGAGAGTCACGAGAAAAAAGGCTTCTCGGCGCGAGGATCCGACCGTTGAATGCGGAAGGCTTGACTCATCATTAATTTTACTCGTCGCTAATTAACTCTGCGCGCTTTTGCTAATTAGTTACGCGACTGTACGGAAAAAAGTCCGCTCTCGCACAAAGCGCGCGCGGTGCTACCCCTCGCGAAATTCCGCGGGATCGCTCGCGCTCCCGAAGACTCGAAACAAATCTCCTGATGTGTACAACATATATCTAATGTATATCTATATCTATATTAACAAGGATATCGCCATGATGCACTGGGCAGCAACTTCAATGCGTATTGCATGCAATGTGAACGATGCGCTCGAAAAAAAGTACGCCGCGCCGCCCGTAAAACTGCCGGGTTCCCTCATTCTATTTTGCTGCCCGCGGCGGCGATTTCGATGTAAACGATACAGGAAACGCACGGTTTCTAGTCAAATCGGGGCGCAATTTTCTTCCTCTTTTTTCTCTCCTTTTTCCATTTTTTTTTTTTTTTTTAATAGTCGACAAACTGGAAAAGCTGCAATAAAAAATGCGGCGAGAGGTTCCACGTCAAGCGTAGAATTGGTTATTTCGCGCAAGTCCAGGAATGTATTTTCTATATTACGGTGTTCTACCGCGAGAACATAACGAGTTGCCCTTCGGTGGATTCACGTGTCACCACGTCGCTTCGTGGCGATGTTTTAATTTCCCCTCGCGAGAAACTGCGGATGCAAGAGAAAAATGGCAAGCTCGCGAAGCTGCAAAAAAATGTGCGCTAAACTGAAAAAAATTTTTATTATTTGCAAGAAAATAGATTACTTTGAATTTAGTTTCCTTAATTCAAAAGTATTGGGTAGATTTAAGAAAATATTTTTCTGAGTTTAAAATATTTTCTCGAATCGATCTAATACCTACTTCTTTAAATTAAGAAAAGTAAATTCAAAGAAATCTATTTTCTTGCAAATAATAATTTTTTTTCAGTGTACATTTCTTACTGCTTTTGAAAATCTTAATAGCACGCCATTAATGTTATATTTGATTATCATACATTCTATAAAGTGATTATCGGATTCTACTAAAATCTCTGCTTGCATTTGAAAACATAAGCTAAAGTACTACTTTTACTTTTTGTATCGTAAAATATGTAGCAATATTCTCGTATATATGTATAATGATACCAAAGACTGGCGCCAACTTATGGTTGTCAATTAAAAATCAAATGTTTCAACATTTTATAATTTTACACCTATAGTTAATAAATCCTTTTATCACATGCGTACAAAAGATTTGATATAGAAAACTGATGTCTCTCAACTAGATTCTATAAAATTCTATAAAATATAATTACTCTACTTTAATATATTTGAAAACTATTACATGCAAAAAAATTTGGCGCTGCTAGAAAGTATATCTTAAAAGACTTAAAGTATAATTCTAGACTATATGTTGTTTAGATTATTATATTAATAACAAATCATTAGATGTTATTAGCAAAGCGCTCTATTGGGCTATATTTTTATAACCCTTTTTATAATATTTTATTTATGAAAGCAGAATTATTTTTTATAATATTTATGAATACAGAATAAATAAGAAATTAATAAAGATCTGCGAATGAACATTGTATATCCGCATGATTCAATTACAAGAGGCAACCCAGCGTATGTGCACGCGCTGATTGCGACTATAAACATTGGGAGCTTTCCAGCAAGCGACACAAGTCGACACACGTATCGTTTTATCTTTATATTGCTAAAAAAAAAAGATAGAACGATGTTTGTGTCGACTTGTGTCGCTTGCTGGAAAGCTCCCATTGAGAGCAATGCGTTTCTAGCAATGGCCAATAATACGTTATATTGGACTGTCTTTTGCCGCTGGATCGCACGAATGCACGCTCATTTACAGATCTGAATTATTTAATAGGACAAGACCGCTATAATACACAATCGAATAAGATACAAGCCGTTTTCGGTCTAATCTTAGATCTTAGGTAGCTCAATATTATTTTTCCGTGTATATGTATTTCCAGGTTCGAATCCTGGCTGAGGTAATATTTTTCGCAATAAATTCTTTACAGTTTTTAGATAATTAAATCGCGTCGACTTAATTCCGGGGAGGGAAGGGTTTTTAATGTTGCAACGATAATTGTGTTTTAAGTCCGACTGTGATCGGCGCGCAGTAAAAAATTGGAATACATATGTATTATAATAATACATATATACGGAAAATTAATATTGAGCTGCCTAAGATCTATGTTTAGACCGAAAACGGCTTGTATCTTATTCGATTCTGAATTATTTAATTTCTTAATAATTATTACAAAAATGACAAAATGGTAGGTGACTTTTTTATTCAGTTTAACCCGCACTATTTACCTACGAGCAATGTTACACTTATTATCAGACGCCTTATATATTTAAAAAATCAATTAAATAAAATTGTTTTAATATATCACACAAGAAATATGAAATAATTGTGCACTGCAATAAAAACTGCTGCATTTTGTAGAAAGAATGTTGACATGAATAATAAGTGTCGTCTAACATTTCATAATCTCGTTAAAAATGTTTTCCAAAAAAAGTGTTTACCAGAAAAATAAAACAATGTCGCCAAATAAAAAAAGAAATATGTTAAACGTTTTAGAAAACTAAATATTTTTAAATCTACCAAAATAATAGAAAATACCTAAATGCAGTTGAACAGTTATTTTGATATAATGAATATTAACCCTTAAGTGACACACCTTTCCAGAATCTCATAAATGACATAAGGGGTCTAAATGACCCCAGCATGAAAAATGTCTCGTAACTAATTGATTTTTTGATCTTTAGTTATGCCAATTTTTTTCAATGTTGTTCAAGGTCTAGACAAGAGAATAAAATGATGATATTGTTAAAATTTCAATTTCAACATAGTATAAAAATTTAAGATCGCCAAGAGTTAAAATCGTGGCTCCAAAATCAAAAAAATAATAAATAAATAAATATGAGCTCCATTTTTGGCGGGAACATTTGAAAATATTTCATTCTAAAGGGTCTGGGGTCCGCTGGACCCCGGGTGGCATTTAAGGGTTAAGGATGAAATGATTATTTGAGTAAATATCCTCATTTATATAAGTCTATGTCTGGTGATTTGAATTTGTCTAGAGCTAGAATCAGTTAAAGTTAACCACTGAGTAAACTTTGCGCGCTCAGACTTATATACGGATACCAATGTTAACCACTTATGTGTTATCAATTCAATATTTTCAACACAAAGTAAAAACATGAGCATCACTTTTTACTATAATAATTATTATAGTCAATATTGTAATAATTGTACAAATAAAAAGTCAAGAAACAATTTCAATGTACACAAGCTTATCTGTGCTAACATTTTCTGCTAAGCATTATATAATAACAATTGTTTTTAGCAAAAATTTGTCAAAAAGTTAGAAAAAAAGAAAATATAGGATTTGAAGATTTAAATGGTCTGTTTTTATAATCATGTTCTATATTTTTTTACTCAATGAATAACAGTTTCTCACACTGGCGCGTGCATTTAACATTTGCTTTCATTAAAAAAAAAAATGATTTTTGAATGATACATTCAACAGGAATATGGAATTAGAGGTTTTATTGTAAGAATTATGAAAATAATGGTATTAGAGTGAGAAAATCAGTAAAACAAAACACTTAATGATACTTGCAGCAACTTTAATAACGATCTCTAATACACAATTTCATTACACATTTCGTATATTCGCTTTACATGTTCTACAAATTATGTAGTTACGTAATTTATTAATTGTCGTGATTAACACATTTTTATTAATTTTCTAATTTCATATAGAGAATATACTTTAATGTATCAATAACAATTAATTTTATAAATTTTATAATTAGTAGATTACCAAATATAATTTTTAGATCAAGTATAACAGAGAATTTCACACTAATGTTTATGATACGCAAATTTCTAAAAAAAAAAAGTGCAAATAAAAGTGCAATTGCAAATGAAAAAATAGATCCACATTAAGATTTAATTCATAACATATTAATTGTTTAAGAACGACTAATTCTTTACCGTCTGGTATAAATAATCAAGGTAATTAGTATAAGACATTATAAGAGATTAGGAATATGGATATAAATTATATATTATTATAAATTGATATTATTAAAATATATATATGTATATATAAACTGTTTTATTAAAAATCTATTATGTTATTAATTAAAATGTGTCCATTTTTTACGATTCATTTCCATATGTCAATTTTGAACAAATAAACACAATACCTAAAGCATGTTTCAATAACAGTTTTGTAATAATTATATTATTATTAGTTTTAGTGCATATATATATGAAGAGCATTTCTATAAACCCTATAATAATTCATTCTACATAAAATAAACATTACATACAGACTAGAATTATAAACATATTCGAGGTTTAGTATTAGAATACTAATATTCAATTATCCAAATAATTTTAAATCCAGAATTTGATTAAGTGGATAATAATTATTTCGAATAATATCAATATTATAGTATTCGAATATATATATTCTATAATTCTAATACATTTATGATGTTGTCGCAACACTTATATATATATTTGTAGAGATTACATAAAACGTTATATAAGATATACAAATGAATTGATACATACATTGATGTAAAGAAAATTTATATAACTGGAGATACTATATTAATTAGTAAATCGTTAATAGAGCAATTAGTAAATTATATTTGTAAGAAGATCAATGTTTAAATCATAAAACCGGTTTTTTTACGTTATGTAACAATGCCAAATATAATTCCTTGTCAGTTGCATCTATTTATTGATATATTCCAATATCTTCGTCAAGCTACTGTTATTGACGGTATTACATATAAATGTAATCTGGCAAATCTTCAAAGTCCGAAAGTGTATCATAGGATTTAGATCCTTGTTGTTCACTGTAATTGGACCTGCATGTATACACAGAGTGATTAGAAAATCGGAAAACTACTAAAATGTATTTAGAATTACAAAATTGTATTGCAGTCATCAGTCATGTATACATATGTTATTTGATTATTGAATCACAACTCTTATTATTCACATTTTGTAAAACGGAATATTTAAACACAATTACTTAAATTTTGTAATACTTGCGCAGTTACTTGAGCATGAGAATATCTATCAATCACTAATAAGGGCCGGTTGTTCCAACTTGTTGGTAAGCTAACTAATAGTTAAGTCATATGTCTATCTTTGTCTAATGTAAAGGATAAACAAAGACATATATATGATTTAACTATTAGATAGTTTACCAACAGGTTGGAACAACCGGCCCTAAATATATTAGATAATAAATAAATAACAGCATATTTGAACTAACAAAACTTGATACAAACTTGTTCAAATAATATTACTTAACTCTCTCTAGAATAACATTTATAAAAGTCATACGTTAAATATTAGACTGAAATTAAATTATACAGTCTCTATATTTTTAAATGTTAGATATTAATTTTTTTATATATTAGTTGTACATAATGAAATAATTGATCTGAATTAATAATTCAGAACAAATAAAGGACTAATATCTGAGATGTATACCCCTGTTGACATTCTTGATTTTCAAGAAATTGCCAATGTGTATTATCATAATGAAAAATTGGATCGGCATAATTGTTTGCGTCTACAGATTGTTGTATCATTCCATCTACGTTATTATCTCCCGTACTTTCTTCACATCCCGAATATTCATTTATATAATGACATTTATCCAAGTGAAATTTTAAGATATCAATTCCTTTAATTATTTGAACAGCGTAACCGCACCTTTCCAGTTTGCAGGTTGCACGACAGCTTGTGATAATATGAAATATCGCGATAGCCAGGTACGAGTAGCTTCTTCTCGTATTGCAGCTACTACTTCTTTATGAACAATATTCATATGAGTCTCTAGACCTTGTATTTCATATGTATTCTTAAATGGTCTGTCACAAAGTTTTTGCAATGTTGGAGAAATATTGCCAAATGAAGGAGGTGTCGTTTTTCCATCTTAAGTAATCTTTTTCATTATATATTTTATGAGCTCTGTATAAGTGTCTTTTCGCACCGTTCAAATAATTCTTATAAATGTTATCACAAATCATGCATTTTATTTCAGTATCGTTTAATATTTCAAAATACTGCCATGTCGGACTCGTTTTCGGGGGCGGCATTATATCCGCTCAGTATCACGGAGCGTGTATTACTAAATATGACATATCGATTACCAAGAAAAATGTTCGGTAAAACTGTTTTGGGAAAGGTCTAGTTGTAAGTGACACATGTGAACCTTGACTAAACATAAATATTGATATATTGTTTGAATCTTGCTAATAGTTAAGTCAGTTAGCTTTGATTCTATTTATAATTGCTCGACCCTATAGTAATCAAATATTTATATATTAAGGTACATGTTTTGTCAACATTGTCAAGCTAATTGTAAAAAGTAAAGCTTAGCTGTAAAGGTTAATTATTATAAGAGTTTGTGTACATTGAAATTGTTTCTTGGTTTTTCGTCGGTACGATCATTACAATATTAATTATAATAATTATTGTAATAAAAATTAATGTTTAAATTTTTAATTTATGTTAAAAATATTAAATTGACACATAAGCAGCTAACATTGGTGTCCGCGTATGAGATTAAACGCGCGAAGCTGACCAATGTCAATGATTAGCTTTAACTGATTCTAAAATTACAAATTCAAATCTTATCAAAACTTGACATACACTGTTGGAAAATTTTTGTAGTTTTGTTAAAAAAGGTCCTTGTTAAAATTTTTATGTAAAATAATCAACACATACATGTGTAGATTTAACATATGCCTAGTATGCCTACTATGTTAATTGAACTTAACAAATTTAAAATGTAAAATTATTAAAATAATTTAAAAAATATGTTAAAGTAACACAATTTAAACGTATTTATTAAATGTATTAAAATTTACAGAAAAAGCGTATTGATTTTACTCTATAACAAAAGTGGGAATAAAAATTTACAGAAAAAGAGTGTTGATTTTATCTTATTATGTTAATTGTACACATAATTAATTTCAAATTACGATCAGAATTATATTTCCTTTTTGTTGAAATATTTTAACATAGTATCGGTGTTACCATTTAACACATCCATATTATGTTAAATTAACACAAAAATTTGAGTGGACCGTTTGGGACATGTGATTTATATTATATTTAATACAAATTTTCCAACAGTGTAGACTTAATTGTAAATTAGATTATTTAACTCAAATAATTATTGAGTCTTTGATATTTATTATAACTTGGCGAGACGTTACCACGTCTCTCGATGTATAACAGAAACTAAAGAAAGGAGATATGCAATGATGTAATGCGATTGTTCGCCTTTAACAGATTCGCTTAATTTTTTAACAAACAACGCACGAATCTGCGATGCAACGCATCTAAACGATGCGAGTCGAGTGACAGGAGTGCCTTAGATGGGTGAAGTATCCGCGGGTCCATTAATTTCTTCTACCCGTTCACCGGTAAACGACGTCGAATGCTGATGGATGTGCACCGTGATGGTCGTAGATCTCAGGTTGCATATGCACGATGATCTGTCACGGCCGGCATTTATGCACTTCCGCCTACTTCTTCACTCGCTCGCTCATCAGACCCTCGACGGTTTACAAACGAGAACGATGCATTTACGATGCCTGTTCGTTTGGCGATCCAGCCGTTCCTTATCGACATCTATATGCGAGCGCACTTAATGCGCGGACCGAACGATGCCAATCGTTCAGCGGAGAATAAAACGATCGCGCTCTCGAAGAAGTCGTCCATTTGCCTTCCGCCACTCATCTGCTTGGTCCACTCGTTAATTTAATATCCGACGAATGTAAAGTAACAACGCTTTATCGCGGTATAAAATTTATGGGCATGTACTGCACTACCGTTAGGTATCTCAAGTATATTTTCTTATATATTTCTCAAAGATATGATGTGTTTTTGTTTCTATATCTTTTAATTTATTTGTTGTCATAAGTAAATATATTTTACGAAGAAGAATTAGAATTAGAATTTAAAATATAGGAAATGATTTTTTAAATTCGTAGAATGTCGTGCCAACTTCACAGATCCTTAAAAAATTAACTTAAACGGAAAAATATATAATTCTGGAAGATATTTATCAGCTCATTCTACGACATGGATTAACTCTCACACGGTCGCAGCACCGCAATTCGTATCGTCACCTACGAATAAATAAATAAAATTCTGCAGCGTTCATTAAATCGCGCGGCTCATTCGGTACAATTTCACGCGCTCGCGCGCATAATGATGACGAAGGACGAAAATAGTGGATGATCACGTCGACGTCAATCCGCGTGTCCGCTTTTTGTTCGACGGTCAGACCTGTTGTCTATCCCATATCCGTTGCATGTACGAAAAAGGGGAACGGATCGGCAAGTTCGATGAAACCTGAATCGGCTATACGACCGTAGATCGTCCATCGTGGAGCGTGGCCATTATTATCGAGACCACAAAGCTGCGCTTCTTCATCCTTTCGATATTCTTCTCGCCCGCTTCTGTTCCCCGCATCGCTACCTATTACCTCCGGGTGCGTGTAAGCCGGTGCAGTTATAGCGAGATGGGCTACAGAGGCCAAATCACCTTTCATCTCTGGAATTGCACTAGAAGCGCAGCGGTAGACTCGAGTAGACCGCGAAAAAGACAAACGGATGTTTTTCCTCCTTTTTTTCTTGTTTTCTTTGGGCGTTAATATAGCGAACGCCAGCGGGAACAAATAAATTGCGGTTTGACCGAACGAAGATGTAAGTGAATCGACACGCTCGAACGATTCACGAAATGATACCTAATGTGAAATAATTCAGTACTATAATTTAAGGATATTTGTGCATTTTTATAGTCGCTAAAATGCGTATAATATATTGTAGGTACATAAAAAATAGAAATAAAATATGAAAATAATATGGAAATAGAGTTCTCTTAATATTTATTTTTTCTGTTTTCTCGATAATAAAAAATGTAGAATTAATCGTATATAAAAAAAGTAGGCAATGGCTGAAATATTGAAACTTTTGATAAAAAATAATTGTCCGAAAATGATAGAAATATGTTCACCGTAACGTAAATTATATATCTCGAAAGACAGCTTTGATATTCTATACGCTGTCCATGCGTATATCAAAACCATTCTACATATGAAGCCTAGCTTCATGTTTTATCTCTCGCTTATACAGGCCGCAGCAAGTCGTGTCAAAGGGAACAATGATTTATCTTCTGAGTCGCACCGTCTCCGCTCATCCGTGGGTGCAGGCATGTATATCTGCTGTATTCGCAGATAGGCGACACTATTTTCAGCAATTTTATCTGCTCCCCGAGCTGCCTTTCGGGCGCGAGAGGAGCGAACGCAGCGATACCAGCGCGAACGTTACTTGGAACGGGTCTTCTCTCTGGCTTTATTTTTTTTTGTTCTGTTTTTCTACGTTTTTCGTTCGTATACCCTACGAGAGATCTTCTGCGCAATTGTAATACAACTACCCGGGATTTCATTTTACGATTATAAGCAACTATTTTCCGATCTGCGTCGAATGGTCGTAACGAAAAACAAGCATTGACAGTCTCAAGAATTACTCTCCCGATACGACGATAAGATATCTACCGATAAGTTCAAATTAGCATTGGTAATAAATGGTAATAAATGGATCTCTGTTGTAATTAATTAGTTAACAAAAAGAAATGAAAAATACGCATTTCTACTTTTCATCTATTTTTACATGAGCGTGTTTATACCTTTTCGTCCCTACCTATCTTTTTCGCGAATCGCTTCTGCGATCTCTTCATCCGGCGTTCCCTCATCCTGTTCTAAATTGCTCGTTTCTGAGTTAACCAGCGATTTCCGCGCACTGAGCAAATCTTTCCTGCAGATTTCAAACGATGTTAAGCGCTCGCCTTGATGTGCTGCCTCGTTAAAACTTCGAGATATTTTCGTGAATGTATATACGTATATTAAATTTGATGCACGAAATTTGATTTCCGCTTAGGGCAAAAAAGATTTTACAAAATCCGTTCTTTATATCCGCGAAGTTACAAAATAATCTATGTGCGGAAATCTTAAAATTTAATTTTTCTCTCATTTTAAATTCAATATATTTAATTTTTTGATAACAAAAACAGACCGAGACGATATTTTTCTGATACAAAACGATATTTTTCGATACGAAAACAGACCGGTACGATATTATTTAACAATAATAAGTCTAGTTTTCAGCAACATTGTAACTCCGTAACAACAGAAATTAATAATTTCTAGATAACTAACGGATTCTCCTTGTTCTGTTTTCGTTACAGAATTGTTCGGCAAAACTTTATTATACCACCGTATTACTACTGTAGATATTGTCTGCTGTCTCGTCATCTATTACACTTTATTCTAATTAATCAGAAATGCATATCTGATTTTCAAACGCGCTACAAAAAGGCAACAATAAGCTAGGCACTTCGCAACCGCGCGTGGATGATTGTCTTTCTCTCTCTTTTGCGCGTACACGTGTATCCTCTAATAAAGTCGAGTATTATCCACACAGAGAGACAACCCTTGACTTCCGAATACAGACGAATTCACCCTACTTTGGCCGAGGAGTAGTAGGTTGGAAAATAATTATCGTGCTCTCCCGCTCGCGCTGAGTTTGCTTCCGCCTTGGTTTTGTATTTTGTGTAGTGGCGTGAAGGGTGGCGTTTTTTTTAAGGATTGGCACTCGGGACACGTCCGCAATACACTCGGGTCCTCCCTACGGTTGTCACGCCGTTTCCATCCACCTAACGATGAATTAGATAATTCAGAATACGTGCTCTTTGTATCGCGTTGCTTGACGCTCGTCGCTCGAATCAGGAATTAAATCATGCTAAAGGAATATCGCGTGTCGCCTCTCGTTATTTTCCCCGTAATCTCCCTTTTTACCACTATTATGAACGATACCGTATCGCGCTGCTTTCCGGAGAGAGCAAAAACGTACGCGGGTAGTCCCCCCTCGGTTGATTTATTCAGCCGGCGCGCGCAGGTCAAAGATAGATACATATTTTCGCATTCGCAAGCATTTCAAGCATTTACAAACGCGTACGCGCATACAGTCTTACGGCCGCAGGAAGGCAAGGCGAGTAGCGTGAAGACAATCTCATTCTGAAACATGATCCGCGCAAATCTGATAGCGTACGATATACTCTCAATCGCATTCTCTCTCGCGCCTTACGCCACATACATCCACTTCTGAAATCTGAGACGTATAAGTAATTACTATACGTGAACTAAGGAAGGGGGGAAAAAATAAATTCTGCCCGGAATTAACTCGTAAGAAACGGTGCTTGCTTTAATCTCTTTCTTCATTAGCGAGATTAATACCACATTCCGTTTCTGCTGTAGCTATACGAAAACTGGATTTCCTCAGTTAACGAGATTATTCAGACTTTCGTGTATTTTCTTTTTTGCGTGAGAAAATCGCCTCGCGCGAGTAATTGCCGGTGATTATCTCTCTCGCAGTGATTACCTCTTCCCTAATTGTTATTCCGTTCCCCTATATTTCTCTCGCGCCTACTCGAGATGGGATCAAAAATCTTTTATAGATAATTGCTTTGCGCTCGCTTTGATATTCATTATTATTATACCTTCTCTGTAATCCCGTAGTAATCCCGTCGTACGAAGCAGGAACACACATTGCGAGCGAATCGTGTGAATGAGCGATCTCATTAGTTTCTAACTATTTCTGATATGGCCTGACACGCCTTTTCTTTAAACTAGCTTTAGTTAAATAGTTTCAGTTTTTGAGTGAGACAGTATAGCTATTCACATTATTCTATATCCTTTTCTTATGTCTACTTAGAAAAAGAAACGAGAAATAAAATATTCAATAGAGTATCATATTCTTCATATCCTCGTTTTGATATCAATTTTTTCAAACAATAATTATTCCATGTTTCTTTTATGATTCCGTTAGGTTAATGTGAGATGAAAGAAGAAAATAGCACTTTATAAAACTTTTCAAACAGTATGACTGGAGATTCGTCAGAATTTTTTGTTCCTGCATGTGATTGAAGAAACTTTTCAAAGAACTTTATTCGTTTGATTTTTCGCATTGCTGCTGGGGCTCAATTATCGATTTACCGATGCCCTATCGCGTACATTCCGGCTACAAAATTAATGATCACCAATCTATTCCCTTATTAAACAGATAAAAGAGAGGAATATTATCGGGGGCTACTTGGTAGAGAGAACCGTCAGCTCAAACTCGACAGACGAGGGCGCACGCTGGATAGGTACAGTTCTGGAGAGCCATAAAACTTTATGGTGCGTTTGCATCGACCGACCCTTTCCTCTCTAGTCCCACTATACCTCTCACCGCCTATCCCCATAGCAACGACCGACCCCCGAACGGAGCTACCCTGCATCCTTCTCATTCTCTCACCCTCTGCTCGCTTCTCCTTCTGCCACGTACGTGCGTATATACTCTGCTTCCCTTCTCTCTCTCTCTCTCTCTCTCTCTCTCTCTCTCTCTCTCTCTCTCTCTCTCTCTCTCTCTCTCTCTCTCCTCTCTCTCTCTCTCTCTCTCTCTCTCTCTCTCTCTCTCTCTCTCTCCCTCTCTCTCTCTCTCCCTCTCTCCCTCTCTCCCTCTCTCTCTCTCCCCCTCCCTCCCTCTCTCTTTTATTTCAACGCATGAGTTTTGCCATCTTCTTCTTGCTCTCGTGTAAACATAAGCTTTCTGTCTCTCACTGGCACAACTTCTAATGCACAATATTCTCTGTCTATCGCATAAATTCTCTCCTTATCTCTGTTTCCCCATTGCACCCTCTCATCCCTTCTCACTCTTTCTTTTTCCAGTTTGGTCCGCATCGCACAATTGAATTTTTATTCGGAACGGTACAATTAGAAACGAATCCTACTGTGCAATCACCCGCATTACCAGTTTCGCTTGCCTCCCCCCTTAGGACCGGTAGTAGCTAAAATAAAACTGAACCCTTTTATATCCAGCATTCGCACTCGCCTCATTGTATCCCATCTAGCTACCTAGCTACCTAGCTACCTATCTACCTACCGCTCGCGTTATATCGTATTACGTTCGCCATCTGCCGACAGTGTTTCTCGGCGACGAATTAGCTTGTCACGCTTTTCACCTTCTTTTTCCTCCCCCTGACTTCATTTTCTGTCCCACTTGCCCCCGGGATGTCCGTTCCTCCTTTTCGCCGCAAACGGGGCGAGGCTAATGTTCGCTGTTAACGAAAGAAAAAGGACAAAGAGGCGTTCTCAGCACGACATAATCCACTAATAATTCAACGAGGCTAGACGAGAACCCGAGCGGCGCGAGCGTGCGCGTGTTCTTCTCGTCGCTTTTCATCTCCTTCGACGAGAGGCTGTCGAGAGAAAACCACGGTTTGTTTGTTCGTCCAAAATAAATAGCTCACTCGTGGAAACACGCGCGCGCGTCTCTCTCTCATCTCTCCCGTGTCCCGCTCTTACACGCCGCAGCTACAAGGGAGCTAAAGCCTAAATCACAGAAGGATATTTCTAACTTATGTGCTTCTTTTAACGGATTATCGAACCGTTTGAGCTATTTCTCGCGAAGAAAGGAAATTTTTCTTTCCAAGATTAACAGGACAGTTGTTAGAAATCATATCCGTGTATCTTATGCTTTATAAATTTAGACATCCGATATTTGAAGATTTGACGATTTTTGTCTTGAATACGAGGTACAAATACCTCGCAGTATTAACGTCCACATTTGATCTCAAGAGGGGTTTGTCTCCTCAGGGAATTCCGTTTACAATGTGATCGACTGGTTTACGCTATACGTGAAAAGGAAAAATGATCCGCCGGGCTTCCGCATCTTTTTGAAGTCGTCAGGGCTTCGAATTAAAGGAGGCAAAAGCATTGACGTTACAATGGCTTACCCGTTACAGGTACGAACAAGACGTACATCCCGAGCCTTTGATAGAAGAGCGAATGCCCCGATGGCTTTCGAGCAGCGAATACCGATATAATTTTAAAAGGCGATTTTTCTAATTAAATGTGCGCTGAACGTGCAAAATTAAATAACGCTGTTGCATACGAGACCTAATATGTTTATAATTTAGCATAAAATCATATTGGTCTTCACTTTAATATTCAAGACAAAATATTTCGCGAACGGTAGTGAGAAATCAATATTAAAGTTTTCCTTCGAAATAAATTTCCAAGTTAGAAAATATATCAAAATCCATACAAGGAGATAAATATATTTTTGCTTTATAAATTAATGCTTTTGGTATTATTTAAAAAAACAACGCAATTTAGTTTCAATTATATAATATTTTGAAACAACCTCTCGATAATTCAACGGCCTGGAATGAAGAAATGTCGAATTCAATAATGCATTCAATTTCAGATCTGTGAAGTAGATGTTAATGTTTTTCGAAAGAGAGAAATATTTATTCGAAATATTTATGCTGCTTGGAAGTATCTTTCGCCTACAATCTATCACATTTTTGTCATAATTTTCTTTCCTTCGTTTTCTAGCCGTCATTAGAAGAACCTTTGTTCCCAGAGGTCATGTTTATGATACAGAAACCCTGTGTATAGTTACAGGAATTTTATTTCTCATCTAATTGTAAAAGCTAAATCGATCTTCGATTAAGGCAATAATTACCGTCAAATATTTATTCTATTGCATTCGTCATTTTTTTATCTGTTATCATAAAAATGTTATTTGCGAAAATTGCTCGTGACATTAACTCGTAATATCGATTTTCAGAATCTTGAATCAATCAACATATGATAATGTTTAAAATAAATTTGTTTCGATGAGAATATCCTTTGCTTAATGCATTTTAATCTGATGTAACATAGTCTAGCGTATTTTTAACGCATTTTCATAACATTAAAATGTAAAAGTAATTTAAGTGCTTCCCTTTCGTACTCTCAAACTCCTGGCTTTTTGTTTAGCGATGACGGCCTGCAAATTATTACTTCCACTTCCGAGAGTGGACAGTCGGATAAGTATTATACCGAAAAGTTCCGGGTTATCGTCAAGTTTGAGAAAACTCGTCAAACAGGAAATAAGGCGGCGCACCATTTTTCCCGCCACCCGTTACGTCCCGTCCTTTTCGGCGGCCTTCTTTCAAGTCCCGTTCTGTTTGGAAGACCCGTTTTCTCCCGGGCGTTGCGTTTACAAGGTAAACGCCTTTGAGAGAGAAATGAGAGAATGAGAAAAGCAGACCGGGATATAAATCGTTTTGAATACCTTTCACCGGGCTACCGTCTCAACGTCCTGTTCGAGGATCCCCGCGTCTTTTGTCTCAACCGCTTTTGTTGGAACGGAGACGTGAGTATTTGTGGAACGTAATATTAGCTAAATTAACCAAGAACGATAAACGACAATCGAGATAAAACAAATGTACCATCGTTGTCCTCGAACAATTGCGCGACCACTCGAAACTCGTAATTATGGATATTTAGAGTCGAATGGCATCGATAATGAATAATGCGATAATAAATAATAAAATATGTGCGGAGAACTGCTCGATATCAACAAAATATTGCAAAATATGAAAATATTTTACCTCCCTATGGCACTGTGAGTACGAAATGTTGATTATCGACGTTTTAATTTTATTTATGACTTTTATAAAATAAACATCGTTTCGTTAATTGCATGTTACGTATTGTGTTAATATGCCATTATTATTTTATAAGAATGTGTTTCTATGATTTTGCAAAATGTTTGATATTTTTAAATCGCAAGTTAATGAAAATGTAGAAAACTGAGAAAGAAATCTCAGATTAGATTTTTATAACAGAAACAATTGAAACATATATAATCCAGTTAACGTGGCATTACTAAGGCTGGCGTTCCATGAAACGGATAACGCGGAAACGGAACGAGCGTATATCACCAATCACGGGACCGTTTCGACGGAATCTTTGACAGGGTTCTATCAGAACGATCCCGTGATTGGTGATACGTTCGTTCCGTTCCGCGTAATCCGCTCCATGGGACGTTAGCCTAAAGCGTAATATAACAAACCCCAAATGCTATAAACATATCGTTATTTTCACAATTACTGTGTATCTGTTATTATAATAAAAAAAGTTTAAAATAATTTTGAATCACATCAATTTTATTAATATAATTTAGTTCAAATTTTATTTAAAATATTCTAAAAATTGTATGTTTTACATCATGGCTTAAGCTTTGCTGGAATTTAATAAAACTCACTTTAGTAATCGTGCTATATATTTTCACCTTGGTAACGTCAGGTTAAACGTATTGTTAAAAATTAATTAATAGAAGAAGAAAGGGCTAAGAAACAAAGCTAGGTATATACGTGCTTAAAATATATATTATAAATTAGTAACAATGATGATAAACAAACGTTTCAGCCTTACTCGTAAGTATGGTCATATTCAGTGCGTAAGATGGGGATGAGAATTGTGTAACTAAATCTTAAACATTGAAATCCAACGTGACCAACGTTCTCTTAATGTGACGGTTCTGCTCAGGTTGTCAGATTTTACACTATTAATCTAAACCATAAGAACGGTGGACACTTATTTTGACACTAACGAGAGGCTCTCACTAAGGTATACACACACACACACACACACACACACACACACACACACACACACACACACACACACACACATACATACATGTATACCTATGTATATATACATATGTATTATATCAGCTCGATTTATTATTATACGGGATATTAATCTGCGTTGGATTTCACTGTTTAAGATTTAGTTACATAGTTCTCATCCCCATATCTTGCGCACTGAAGATGATCGTATTTAAGGTCGAAACGTTTGTTTATCATCATTGTTACTAATTTATAATATACATACATTTCAAGCACGTAGCTAGCTTTGTTCGTTAGCCCTTTGTTCTTCTATAATTCTTTTAAATATGCAAACTTGGTAATGTTTATTATTACATAAAAAAAAATTATTTATGTGAAAAATTTTTTATTAAGTGTAGTGACATTGTGTGGATATAGCTTCGCTTTTCAATCTTATCTTTTTTATCGAAGAAAACACATTATAGGTCAACACGTGTCTTTACTGTAACGAAATGAGCACCCGAATCACTCATCCCAACCAAAACGTTATTTTTTCTCATTATCAGAGTCTTTTAAACCTTTTAAATGTTTATCGATAATATCGCGAAGATAGGAAAGTACTATCCGTTCTTCCGCCGGCTATCCTCGAAGTTCTTACATCGAGACGTCGCACAGCGGGGAATTTCAGCTAAAACGTGGCCATAAGTCGGGAAACCATCAGAATTGCATAAAAATCGGTAGGTATATGTTTTCGAGGTCGCTGATTATGAATATGGTATGTAATTTTTCAAAAACAAAATAGCGGCCTTAATATTTTAGGTTATATTAATAGTTTAGGTTATATTAGCAGGAAAATATATTACTTATTTCACTTATTAATGAATAAAATACTTATATTTAATTCGATAACATATTCGGTGTATAGTGTACATTATTAAACTATGTTTTTTATTAATAACAATAAACTAATAATAATATTTCCAAATAAAAAAACATGAATTTGTTAAGTCAAAATAATAAAACAATCCAAATGGTTATATCATTATTAAAACGATATAAAAAAAGTAAAATATAAATATAAATGTTAATATAATAAAATAATAAATGTAAGTAAAAAACTAATATTATTAAATAAAAAAGTGGGTAATATTTTTTAACGAGACTCATCATCAGAACTTGTTTCAGAATCTTTACCTTCTGGTATCTTCTCAAAATTTATCACGTTTTCTGGAGATTCCAGCATGCCAATTACTTCACCTGATAATTTGCTCACTAAATAATAATTACACACATTATTACACAATTCTATTATCACAACCTGTAATTTCAGTCGGACTCTAGGCCAAGTTTCAGTTTTCTGTTTCGGTCGAACTCAATAGGATTGTAATAGTAGGATTGTGATAATATGTGTAATTATTATTTTAATAATTAAATATTATAAATTTATAAAGAAAAAGTGTATAGTATACATATATGTGAGCGCGTATACATATGGCTTTTTTAGGACTTCCATGAAAGTTTCGGTTTCGATTTCGGTTGGACTCTAGTTATAAAATATTAAATAATTTTAAAAGTCGCACGAAGTCGCAATATTTTCTTTCACGATATTACAGGCAAATAAATGTATTAAGTAACAAACAAAAATTTATAGCCGGGAGATGCCGGGAACAATAATAAATATTAAAACATCTCTGATATTCTAGTAAGAAGTTTACATCAAACTAAAATAATGTACTACTTGTTATAAAAATAACAAATAAAACAACTATTTATATAAATATATTTATATAATTAAAATACCTGGAGACACATCGTTTTCATGCTGGAATGATCTGGGAAACTTTCAATTGTGAGATATATTATAAAACGAAGTGACAACGTATCTTACATAAAGGTATAAACGGTTCGCTTAAAGGTTAAGCTTTGATAAATAATAACAATGACAGCAACAGTAAAAATGACAAATATGTATCAGAAACGTACATATGGATATGTTTTCTATTAATTGTATGTACATAACATATTTTATTTACGATTTCAATTTTCTTACTTTTGGCCACGTTTTAACGATTTGGCCCCACTGTGCGTCGGCTCGTTTTTGCGCCGATATTAAAACTTAAATTTAATAACAAGACGAGATCTTACAACAGCACTCGCTTCCTGGAATGCTTTCGTGAAAATAACTTAGTACTTGGATAGTCCTGTGTGTGCGGATCGAAGGACTCGCATTTAAGTCGTATCGATTTTGTGAATCTCATCAACAAGTTCCCGAGCGCGGAGCAACATCCTGTGTGTCCTTTATTCCTCTTTTTCCGTACCGCTTACGCAGAACTTCTTTTTCTTTTTATACTCCCGAACTTCCGAACGATACTTTCTCGCCTGATTGGCTCCTAATGGCTTCCATTCAGTACTTCATTAACTCATTAATTGATAAACTCCAATGCTGTCACGATCCTTCGAGGAATTAATACACGACCGCGCCATTTGTCATCTTTCTTGAAACGAAACGAGAGTGCTGTACTTGTGCTTATCGTTTGAACGACAAGTTTTGACTAATAAAGATTTCTTTTTTTATTTGAATCTCTCTAGTGCTAAACGAGATGCGCGACGATTCCGGTTACAAATCATCTGCATCTGGACATGCGTGCGTCAACGGAAGGCTCAACGTGCGAACGCGGCTTATTATTCACTGTTATGTTTGATGATAAACCGACCCGGACTTACGGACATCTGGGTGGTCCGCGTTGCGTCTCGCCCGCGAGACTTCCCCGGAGGATGACACGCATCTGTCGACGTGTTCTCGTTTCGTCGATGATCGTCTTTTACAAAAAAAAAAAAAAGGAGCTACACCCCTTACCGCGACGCGGCTTAGAGCCCGTCCATATGTCGGGCGTAGTGCGTTTTAACTGTCAGTTATACGTTTAGACCGACAAATCGCTCCTGCGATATTTGTGTATCTTCCAAAAGGCCAAGATACGATCTTGATCTGGTGCACCAATTGCAAGAGAAAAAGTCACTTAAGTTTGTCCTACTGAATATTCATTACTCGCAACTGATGCCCGGAACATTACAATGTATGTATTCCGCGAAGCAATCGATGCTCGAGTGCCGCTTCAAAATTCTTGTCGGCGGGGGCAATTAAAATCCCCAATCTACGTTGCGAGCAGCCGGTCAGAAGGGTCGTTGAAGATAGGCTATCTCTCGATCCAAGGTTGCCCACGTAACAGACAACGAGAGGCAGAGAGAAATAACGAGCATTTGTACACGTACAAAACACGTGAAAAAAAGAAAAAAAAAGGTCATTCGCTCATACACAGCCCGCAAAGAGACAATGCTTCAACATGTACAACTTTTTTCTAAAAATGCTTATTACTTTCCTTGTGTTGTAGATTATTAGGATTATCTATTTTCGGTGATAAAATACGTAAATTCATTCGAATATTTCGCCTGAATTCGTGAGATTGACAATCGTGCACAAATATCCGAATCGGAATGAAAACTTCCGTATACCGAGGTGAAGATATCACGGCGACATCCGTGACGTATGCACGCGCGTGCTGCGACGCGTGCGTGCAGTCCGATAACGACAAGGGCTCTGTTTGCGCGAAAGTTAATCTCGACTGTGCGAAATGCTGAAGGAACGGCGAGGAAGGGCCACACGGGCGCGTACGATGATAATAATAAATGTTGTCTATTCCCTTCACCCTTCGCCCCCCCCCCCTCTCTCTCTCTCTCTCTCTCTCTCTCTTTCTCTCTTTCATTTTACCCATTCTCGCGTTGTGCGTGCCCTGCCGGCGGTTCCTTTGATCTGTCGCTTCGTTTGTGCATTTAAACACGAGTCGCCCAGATGCGGAGTGGAGCAGCGCGAGAGGCGACGAACGGAAAGAGACGGAGCGAAGAGCGAGCCCACCGGCAGGGGGAGAGAAGGGGGAACAAAGCGAGGAAAGGGTGCGGAGCTCGAGAGGGAGAAAGGGGAGAGAATGGCGGAGAGAAGCGGATAGAAAGAGATGATTTCGCAATGAGAGGGGAAATATAGCTCGAGTGCCCTGGTAAAATCTCATCTGGACCTACGAAAGGTAAAGTGAGACTTTCGTCATTGGCGTCATTGCAAACGAGCTCTCCAACCTTCAATTTTCCTCCCAGAATCCGGGGAGAGGGGTTTCCTCTTTTTTCTTCCTTGTTTCGCGACTACACCGTGCACCTTCTCCCGAGTCTCGTGGCGCTCTTTGTCGCAGCTTTGTACCAACAATTGTCGGCACTCTTAAATCCGCTTCCTCGATGACAACTCCTCGAGATTAATGCTCTTTAATGGATTCAATGGCAGAGGAGCGCATTTTCGACGAAAGCCCCTTCAAACTGCTCGTCTGTTCACCAACAAGCACGCGTTGCGGAAGGTAGGGGGCGGAAGGGAAGGAAGAGAGAGAGAGAGAGAGAGAGAGAGAGAGAGAGAGAGAGAGAGAAAGGAAGAAGAAATAACAATCAAACGATTCCGCCTCTCATTTCATCCCGGATTCGTCGAGTGCCCGGGGTCCGATTGCGAATCGCTCGCGGAAATTTTCACCACTAATTTCGCGCAACAATTCGAGCCAGACGGTCTGCGGAGTGGAAACTGGAAGGTCGATCAATGATCAGGCTCCGGAAACCGAGAGGGACTGTCACATGAACACGTGACGATTTCAAGGTTCATTCCCACGAGCGGTGACATTGAAAACGCATCTCGTTCTCGACGATCGCGGACAACAAAACGCGCGGTAACAAATTCAATTGCGAATTCGATCGCTAAATCGTTCCTTCGTTAACATTTGCATTTAAGCTCAATCAATTTACGCTGAATGTACGCGTCCTGCACATTAGATTTACGGCCTGTAAAGGATAACGTACGCCAGGCACAACGGCGAAAAGATAATTGTTGCAATACACTCGCGCGGCCGATGTAACACGTACACGCCACACCAACGCGAAGAAAGTTATTACGCAGTCCGCGTGGAGGATTCATTTTCGAAGTAATCGCGTTCACGTGCGCCGCTCGTTGATGAAGCGTCTCTCGATGCGTCTCCCGATGAGTCTGCAGTCGGCCGCCAGCGAGAGCGAGAGAGACGCGGCGCGAGAGGAAAAAAAGTGCCGACGAGGACAGGAGTTCGCTTCGTAGATAGAGGTAAAAAGATCGAATCGGCTGAGGTGTTAATAATGCCGCCTCGGGAAACTCGAGAGTGCAGTCGCTCCCGTTTCACGGATGGCCAACACATATACGTGTCTACTGCAAAATGAGTTGTTTCGCAGATCCTAGTTTCACTTATCAATTAAAATTATTTAATTCCGTTTCAGGGTAAAGAAAAGGAATTATATTTGTTGCGCAGCGTTATAATTGAATGAATTGATCGAAGGGATAGATATTGTGACTTAACATGTCGTGAACTGCAAAAAAGAATTATTATATCGCTTATTATATCTTATAACAATAGAATTATTATATCTTATAACTTATATCTTATACTTATAACAATATAATATTATATCGTTTTATTGGAACCAGACAATTTCTAAGGACGTGATTCGTAATTTTGTACTTTTGGACACATGCATGAAATTAGAGATTTGCGATCCGACTTGCAATTAGGATTTTATTTTATAAATCGATATCCGCTAATTGAGACGTAGATCAAAAGCTGTTATTGCGGCTCGGCTGACGATCCAACCGCGCCGGTGCGGTAATAAATTACTCGCGCGCTTTGTAGAAATGCGAATCGTTACGTTCGCGGGAACGAGTAAATTATCGCGAGCCTACAGACTCTCAGCTGTTCCGGTTATGCGTAACGCGCGAGCACAATTTGCGACGTTCGTCCGAATGCAATTCCCTCCGCGCGCGCTAACGACGCGCGTTTTTCTTTCAACTATTGGCGTATTTTTTAACGAGGCCCCAGGCGCGCGTAATTACGTTTCATTTTATCCGTCGAGGGTGCCGGCGCGGCCGATCAATTTCATGGCGTGGACTAATGAATCAAATTAATGAACGAAGCCTTATCATCCACACGGTCTTCGGTAACTGTTGCCCTGTGAGTTACGATGCACCCCCCCCCCCCCCTTCTCGCCTTCGTTTAACCGGCGTTTCTTCCCTGTCGCATAGTTGAATGTATCGGGGATTGACTTCGCTCCTCTTCATTAAGAACGATTCCCTAGATTTATCGGCAGTTATTCATTTACATTCAATCGAAGTTACCATGATTCATCGCTGTTAAAATATTATTATTTTTATTTTCATAGGATTTTTAATTTTGTTTGCGTTTGTATGAGATAAGTCGAAAATTGCAAACTTTAGTTTCGCGAATAATAAATAATGCCGCCAGACACGGTGAGCACATCGACGGATTAAATGTTCTTCCCGAATCGATATGGGTTCGCTGCACCCTCAGACATAATTGAAACCTCAGACATCAACTTCTGCCGCAAAGTCCAGATAAGTTGAGAGAAAAAAAGGGACGAGAGTATCCGACGCGAAGGATAGCCGAAACCCTCCGGCTCTTCCGTCGAGTTCTATCTGTCCCTCACGAATAATACATGGAGAATACACATGGAGACTGGAAACGCGTCCTTCGCACGGGCCCACGGACTTTGACGAGCTCGCTCGCGACGTGCTCGTCGCGGCGAACAGCCGCGGAAACGAAGAATAAGCGGAGTGGAACGCGGCTTCTGCTCCCCTCTTAAGTCGGCGTTTTATTTGACTCGATTAAATTCATCGAGTGGGACCTCGCGCGGGCGCGAGCGCTCTCGTTTTCAGACGACCGACGACGGCGGGTTTGACCCCCCCGGAGCAGACGCAAAAACGGCGAAGAGCGGCGATGGGAGGAATCGACCTGACATTCTCAGGAACCAAGCCATCCTCTTCCTTCTCCTGATCCCTTTGCCAACCCGCCTCTCTTGCTCTCGCCGAGACTTCTTCTATCTCTACAGAGAATTGCTTTCCCTCCCATTGTCCTACCTGCGCGAGTGCTTCTTTCCCATTCTAGAATTCCAGCCGGTCTGCCGCGATATCCACGCGGTTATTCGTCGCCGTTCCTCCGGGCGCCTTCCTCGACGACGCGACGGACGGCGTCGAACGTGAAGAAATTGGAGGCGGGGATCGTTTGTCTCCGCGTTCGTCTCTCTTTTCCGTTCATTCGGAGAACGCCGCCACCGACTACTCTCTATCCCGATTTTTCTTTGCCGATCTGCGTAGCACGAAGGAATCTCGCCGAAGGGACGGGATGCCGATGGAAAAAAATCGCTCGGCACGCACCACGCGCGTAATTACGCGCACTCGCTTCGCCGCTCCGCAGTATATCGCGTATAATTTTCAAGTTATTAGCGTCGTGAATTCGCCGCGTGTCTAATATCCGCGATATTTAATAGCTTACGGTTTTCTTGTCTTCTTTCTTCCACGTGCTGTTGTACGCACGTGCATCATAAATGCGGTAGCATAGGGTTTATACGAGATATCCGCAGCATATACCACCGCGGATGACAACTCGCATGCTCGTCGTTAATAATAATAATCGACACACACCGCGAGGCACACGGGTTATTAAAAGAGCGGAAATAAGTATTATCCCGATGCGGAGGCTAAGGTTTTATACATGGGATGAGTGCAGGAAGGTAGATGAATTAGAATGTACTTTCTGAAAGTCGAAGAGTGAAATATCACTCAAAACGAATGAAATGCAAGTGTAACGAAGAGTGAAAATTGAGCCTGTGCACTTCGAGTGATTCGCCTCTGTAAGAAAGAGTAAAATTGCGCTCTATAAGTTGGAGTGAAATCGCACTTCATTTGAGTGAAAGGACACTTTTCGAGTGCAGTGTCCATAGGAATGAATTATGTCACTTTACAATTTTGAGCGGAAAATTTCACTGTGTTAGGGTCATTTATTAGTCGATCTTTAGTGAATCGTGATTCACTATAGCTTTAGAATGAGATTATATCACTCCAGTAGAGTAGCCGCTCTAAAAATTTGAGTGAAAAATTCACTCCTATCTTATAAGTGCCCGTACATGCTGAAGATAGGAAAGGATAATGTACAAATTAAGTAAGAGAGCGATGGAAAAATATTGTAATTATTGTAATTGTAAGTTAAAAACGAAGTATGGATGATGTGTGTGTTAAGGAAAAAATTGTAAAGGAAAAAACCAAGTCCACTTCTTGTAAATTATTATATTAATATTATCCCAATACAACATAATTTCTAATATTTTTTTATCAGCAATAGGTACATAGTAACATATAGTTGACAATCTATTAAACATTTATTTTGCTTTCTGCTTTCCTGCCTCCGCTATGTATGCTCGCGTGTTTGGTAATTTGTGGTATAGCCGTTTTTGTATCTAGTTGGTTGATACCATGCTATATATACGAAGTAATGAAGCAGGGTACTTGTTAAGTTCCAAATACGCATCAAATATAACACAAATAGATGTATAAACAATGTATTTTACATATTTATTTGTAAAATTGATCTTAGACTCGGTATTTCAATCACAGTTATCCTATAAGTACAAGTTTTGAATTCGCGCGTATAGAAAAGAATCAGTATATGTTTTAGCGTACCCCTACCAATAGCAACCTTGGTATATGTACCAAATACATCGTACACCGCAAACGTTTACCTCGTTAATAGCCGATCACCTTCATGGGGTACCATCGATTTCTGTTTCAGGGGTCAGCGAGGCGAGCGTGCAGCTGCAACAGCCAAAATTACCGTCGGCGATCCGCGTGGACAGCGAGGTCGAGCTACGATGTCACGTTGACGGTTCCGGCGACATGAAATACGAGTGGTTCAAGTTGGTTGCTCTTCGTCTGTTCTAACTTCGTCCAACAATTTACCTGAGCGTCTCGCGCGCACAATAACCGGGGCGAGGAGAGGGGCAACTAATGCCGGTAGAGCCAGCGAGATGGGCGACGTGGGGGTGGACCGGAACGAAGAGGGCGAATTACTAAGTTCCTAGCGTAACTGACACCCGACGTTTACGGGATTGGCCTGGTTAATTATGAAGTGACACTCCCTCACCCCGGCGGCGTGCGCCATCGAGAGTCTCACCTCGAATCATCCCCCTCGTCGTAAAGACCCAACGCCTGTTCCCCGCGGAACAAGTTGTGCGTTTAATGACGTCAGTTGCGTCTACACGTCGAAAAAACCTTTCCTTCGATATATTTTCGAGAAACCATCGTGTCTGTCGCTATTTTTTAATTAGGCCTCTCTGTATCTCGAATTTCAATCAGTAAAACCTCTATAACTTAAAGTAAAAAGATTTTGCATCAGCTTCTTCTTCTTTCTTTCTTCTTTCTCTGTTCGTTCGCTAAAACAACTGATAAAATTTTAAATGCGATATCTGACAAAATAATAAGGAATGCATAATTCTTGATTAGTTTGTTTGTTTTGACATTATATTGTTTATCTAGTATGACTTCTCCAACGACTTTTCACTGTTGCTGACTTTACAGGTTTTGTTTCCTACAGGAGTAGAAAGGTCGATGGAACTTGGTTTGTTCAGTCCTTATGCAAGGAATTAAATGACAACACAATCAAATATGATTTGATGACTTTATTAACAATGGTATCCCAACGCGTGGCTATTGATTATGAGGCAGATATACCATCTAAGAACATAAGTCAACATAAACAAATACCTTGCGTCACATCTACATATGTTGACGCGTTTAGTCAAATTTACACAAGATGCTGGAGAAAACGATTGTACAAACCAAGTACAAACCAAAAATAATTACAAAGTCGAACAAAGTCGGTTATCGCGCGAGATCGTTTACGCAGTTCATTAATCTTTCATAAGAAATATTTTGGAGAATAAAAGAATGCACGCGTTCCAAAAATTGTTGGCTAAGTTATACAAAGACAGAGACTTGGCTTGTCAGATAAATCTCTGCCTGAACATAGAAACGACAGCGATGTAATTAGCGATATAATTAACGCAAAATTTGATTGCACATTTGTAAGATAATTTGTACGTCTCGCGAAGATGATTTAAGTCAAGGATCGGCTGTTCGTTTTACAGGAATACAATGAGCGTAGCGCGAAGCGATCGTGTCGAGATCAAGAAGAAGAAGCTGCACATACACAGAGCGGTCCCCGAGGACAGCGGCATGTACGCCTGTCTGGCTAAGAACGAGGCGGGATCCTCGCCGGTGACCGAGAGCTACCCGTTAATCGTTTCCGGAAATGAAACTGCGACGATTAAAGTCGTTCCGAGAAACCTGATCGCTAAGCGGGGCGAGCCGGCCACTCTACACTGCGTCTTCGAGGACGCCGACGAGGTACAGTGGTTCTTCAAGGAAATCGGCCCGCTGGAATCTGACGAGGAGAGGATGATTTTCGAGAACGGTACTCTCACGATACACGCCGCCGATCAAAGGGATCAGGGATTCTACTCCTGCCATGGGATAAGGGACGAGACCACAGTCAGTTACACGGTCGAATTACAAATCGCCTGTAAGCACCAGTGAATTTTCGACAGACCGACGATAATAGAAACCAAAATAGTAGACTAAAGATAACAAAATAATATAAGAAGATGATAAAATCAAATGATAATATAGATAATAGAATTAAGAATAAATAGAATTAAAAATCGTTCAGATCATAAAAGTCTTTAGTATTATAATATTAATTGACTGTAACGGTACTGCTTTTTAAACAACAAAAATTGTTAAATAGTACAAAATAATAATTATTACAATTACGAAGTAAACTTTTTATTGTATTTTTTGAAAAGATAGAGTTTTGAATATGAATAAAATTTGCAGATTTGCTGAACTTCTCGATGGCCGCCTTCGAACCGAAACGTCCAACTCAACTGGCGATTGTCGGTGAGGATCAAGAATTCCAAATAAGTTGCCTAGAACCCTTAGGGCTTCCTCCGCCCAAGGTTTATTGGAGAGATCCCACGGGACATATTATAAGCGATACCGGTCCCGTGCGCGTTCAAGACAACACGCTCATCATCGCGAGGGCACGAATGGGCGAGGACGACGGCAATTACACTTGCGTGGCCGAGAATCTCGCCGGTGAAACGGATATATCCGTCCAAATAGTTATATCAAGTAGGTATATAATTTTCCCGACAGGGAATTATAAGCGTAACTAAAAATGATACATTTTCCTATGTTTAGTTAAATTAAAATCTTTATTGCGTAATGATTCAGAAAAATTGCAAATATTCTGTCGTTTTAACTTTTAGCCCCGCCAAGTATAATAAGCTCCCCCGAGTCGCTCAGCGTGATGGAAGGTGATTCCGTGACACTGACTTGTTCGTATTCCGGCATGGAACCGCCGGTGACGCACGTGCACTGGTTGAAGGACGGGACGCAGCTGAGGGAATCGGGCGGTCCGACGAGATACCGCGTGACCGATAATCACGGCAATGTCACGCTGCATTTCAAGAGCGTTGACCTGTCCGACAAAGGGCACTACATGTGTCAAGTATTCACCACGGGTTTCCCGTCTCTGCTTTCGGACCCGGCCGTTCTCACGGTTGAGGAGAAGCTCAAATTCTCGCCACAGCCTGTCAATAAACGCCTGGAGCTCGGCTCCACGGCGAAGGTGTCATGTAAGGCCCAGGGTACCACGAACCCCACGGTGAAGTGGGTCAAGGAGAGCGAGGACGAGGAATTCCCCAAACACGTTCAGGATATTAACGGCACTCTACACTTCAACGGCGTCCTAGAGGAGGACAAGGGTCGATACACTTGCATCGCCAGCAACGCCCAGGGGTCCATCAATCACACAATCAGCATTGATGTAGTTAGTACGTATCGATGCTTGTACGGTGAATGTTAAGATTGTTAAGCAAGCGATAAATTAATATTATATAATAAATAAATTAATTTCATATAATAAATTAACGTGCTCCATTGTTTTTCACAGTCGCTCCAAAATTCACGGTACAACCACAAAATCCAACGGAGGCGATCGAGGGATATCCTGTGATGTTGCATTGTGCCGCCGAGGGTGATCCTAAACCGACTATTCAATGGGATAAAGATTCTCGCATGAACAATCTAGATAATCCTCGATTCGAAGTGTTAAGTAATGGAAGTTTGTACATTAAGGAGGTGTATCTCAGTGACGAGGGGAAATACGGATGTACCGCTGGCAATAGCGGTGGTCTAAAGCGAGAGGAAGTTCAATTAAATGTAAAAGGTACTTGCATTAATCGCTGTTACATTATTATAATATATAATTTTCTCGAATTAACTATTTTAAATTGATTAGAAATTAATACGATCTATTTTATGATGATAGAATAATTATTATTTCAGCTGGGGATAATTATAGAGCCGACATGGATCTAGAAGCCACTGATGACGGGACGATGATGACTAAGACTGTAACGATTACTCTCAGCGCAGCCGCAGGGTATATGGTGCTTGTCGTTGGTCTCATGTTATACTGCCGTTATCGCCGTCGCCGTAGGAAGCAACAATACCTGCAGGAACAAACAGAAGGTATATTGTCAATATTAATGTATGTAATAATTTAATGATGTATTATACATATATATCTAAAAATACATCCATGAATTCTAGAAAAAATGGAGAACGGCGATGTGCAGGAGGAACAGACAGAGTTGAAGGAAACTGGGAATAAAGTTAATTCAACGAATAAGAAGAAAGAAAACCGCGATTCCCATAACAAGAGTGACGGCGCGGATACAGCTCACAGCCAGAGTAGCAACCAATCTAAGAAATCCAAGTCGAATTATGACAAGATCGCCGTTTCGCGAAGCAACCTGAAGGAATTGAAGCCTCTTGGTCGGGGTGAATTTGGTGAAATTTATTCTACAAAGTATCAGGTTGACGGTGACAAGGAATCCTTGGTTATGGTTAAAAGTCTGACAAACACGAAAGACGAGACTGCTCTTCAGGAATTTAAACGGCATCTGGATCTTGTCCATAAGCTTAATCATGAGAACGTCGTCAAGTTGATTGGTCTGTGTCGAGAAGAGGAGCCCGACTATATGATTTTAGAGTACACTGACTGGGGCGACATGAAACAGTTCTTGATCGCCTCACGAAAGGACAGCAACTCCAGCCCGACGCATGAAACAAAACAACCACGTGCGCCTCAGCTATCAGTGGCGCAAATACTGTCGCTGTCGAATCAGGCCGCGAAGGGTCTGAAACATTTAGCCGATAACCGATTAGTCCACAAGGACATAGCCGCGCGCAATTGTTTGATTGCTAGCAACCTGACGATCAAGATCTCGCTACCATGCATGACCAAAGAGCCGTATCAGCAAGAGTACACGAAGCATCGGAATCAAGTAATTCCACTGAGATGGCTGCCCTACGAGGCAGTATATGAGGACGAATATTCCACCAAGAGTGACGTGTATTCGTTTTCGTGCCTGGTCTGGGAGATGTTCCACCAGGGCGAATTGCCGTTTAACAAGTTAAACGACGAGTCCGTTCTGGCTCAGCTCAAGGCGCAAACGCTCACGTGGAAGCCGCATAAGGCGGCACCACCGGCTCTTCAAGATCTGCAAGCTCAATGCTGGGCGATCGATCCGCGCGAGAGACCGACCTTCGATGAGGTCGTGTCGAAAATAGGCGAAATTGTGGTCGACAGTTGCCTATAGGCTGTAAAATCGCGACCGAATTGTGCGAGGCTCTGAATATCGGAAATACTGCAATAGGGGTAATGATTGTGTGGAGCTGTACGTCGAGAGGTAAGGCTGACGAGCGCCGAAGACCACGCGGCGGTGATCCCTCCCACGCGAAAAGGAGGGATTCAAGGACGCCGCGGTTTCGCGCGAGAATAATTAACCGGCTTTCATGTTAAACGCTTCGTATTATATACGCATAATGAATTATAGGGAACCCTATACTCTTTTGTAAAAGGAAAATGCTTACTCATTAATCATTGAATGCGCGATGATTACGTGTCTCAATGACGTCGCCGCGGACCGCGATGTATAGACTTTACGTGGACATTACGTCAACATTTCGCGTTGTGCGTGTCATTTTAATCGTACGTCATTGCATTGTAATCAAGTGAGTATAGCATCTTCAGTGTACGAGGAGTTTTGATATATTTTATATATAGAGCTCGCTTTAGAGATTCAATTATCATTGTATTTTGAGCAATCTTGGATTTCTCTATCGTTACGCGAAACGTCATTTTTCCGAAATCGCGCGCGAGCAATCTCCGTGCTGTGTGATTATTGAACGTTATATCTTGATCTCTACTGCTTCCCTGATATAGATTATCAGATGGAACGAGATGAAACCATTGGTTCCGCAATAATTATTCATATTACAGTATTTTGTCGGTCTACTAGCTCGATAAGAAAATAATATTTATTTCGAATAGCATCTCCGCTCCAATGACTGTTCTTCTATCGTCGGACTAAGTAACGATTCTGCATGGGCCCATTACACGTTATTACGCAATTAATGCAATACTTAGTATACAGTATCGATATAATAATAGGTATCATCACCACACATCGAATACTCGTAAGATACGTTAATTGTTAGGTGAGCCCGAGGCCAAACACTGATAAACGGAAACGTTCAATCGGATCGTTCGAGAAAACGATCTCGATTGAACGTCGGTGTTCGGACTCGGCGCTGCAATGACATGCATATTAAGAAAGTATCGCGACCATATCAATTGACGAAGGAAATCTTATCTCCGCCTATTTACTTCTACACCGCTAAGATATATAAAAAGAAACCTTTTATAACGTATATTATTTATAACGTATATATTTATGTGTGATAAGAACGCAATCGACCACTCGTATTTGACGAAAAAGACGGCCTTGTACATATACCGATGGTATACATGTAAGTTTTTTTTTTAAGCGCGAGAAATTAGCGTGAATTATCGTGTTAATTTTTATTTATCGTGATTCGAATCCTTGATGGCTTTTTTATTTAAGAAATTTCGTATATATTCGTATCAGAGGTAAAAGGATCATGGCGCGTAAGGCTAGTTGCTAGCACGCGAGGAAATGATAACGATAAATCAGCATATACAGAATGGTACTTAAAAAACCTATTTTTACACGCGGAAATTAGAGAGCCGATCGAATCAGAGGCGAAGTATCGCTCGCGATACTATTTTTGCAGTCGGGATCTACGGTTTGATAAGTAGCGCGAACAATCTATTTGACGCGATGGTCCAATAAGAGGGATGTGCTGAATATATATTTGACTCCTTATCCGATTTATACAACGAATATCAATGTTTATATTTTAACAGTATGTAAATTTTAACGTCGACCCTATTTTTGCATTTAATTCTACTATGTAAGAAACTGTAAAGGAGGGAACTCGCGAGGCAATTATGACGCGCACGCGTTTGCTTCTTCCACTTCATGCAAGACTTCCGTTGATGCTTCATAAGCCAAGTGTTCGCAGGGTACGAGAAAAGAGAACCGCCGGCAAGAGTAACGGCATTGAGTCGTGCAGGATAGACAGTGTTGTTATAACTTATTCCGCGTCGGACTTACGTATTACGAGTACTTACCGGTTCTAATAATTTTTGGATGTTTAACGCGCAGAGCAGTACAAAAGTTATTTAGTTATTTGTTCGGCTTCGTTGATCAACAATGCGGTTCGGTAGAACTTTACATGTGAATATACACGCTTTTAGTTTTTGAAACAAGAAAGAAAGCAAAGAGTAATTGACATGTTGTCGAAAGACCTGTCAATCCTTCGTCAACGTCGATCTCCAGCATGAGGTGCAAAGTAACATCTTCATTAAGAAATAGCGACTTATTGCATCATGAACTAAAATCGATCGCGCAGTTTGTTTGATTCAATACACGTGTCTCTAGCAACGGAAAGAACTGAATGCGGAATCAATTGAAATAGGGCGAGTTTTTAAATTCATCGATCGATCGCATTATGCAGTTTTTACGGAGCAAAGTTGCCTTTGCGCATAATGCGATTGATCAATCGATGAATTAAAAAACTCGCCCATAATAGAAAAGAAGCAGACCAGCGCGATGAGGCTGCTCTGACATATCCGTTTGTTATTGGCGATCCGTCTAAAATTCTTCCGAGAATTTCTTCTTCTCGAAAAAATTTGATGTTTCTTCCGAGGAGCAATTACGAGTGAATCTTCGGCTCTGTGCATGTTAATATAAATACGATGTATCATATACGCATATTAAAGCACTGACGTATAACACTGCCAATGATAAATAAATACTCTTCTCTAATTTAAAGCACTCTCGTCATACCGGAAAAACGCGCGAGGCAAACCACGAAGGCACTTTGCCTGTGAGAGCATCGTCGTGTATTCGTGGGCGGTCTAATTAAGGATATGTAAAAGCACGAAATGAAATAATCTTTCAAGGTATCGAATTAGCTCGTGGCGTCTCTACGAGCGAATTTTATAATGCTTCCTAAATGTTTGCTATATACGTCAAGAAATATCCTTGTGATCAGTGATGGCGAGCGTACTTAACAACATGAAATCCGTCGCGTACTTTTCGCATTTAATTTCGAGAAAAGACTCGGCGAAGAAGATTAAAATTGTTCGAATGGAAAAATTGGCAGAGATCTGGAAATGTATCCAGAGTACTTTCGCAATTCGTAGTATTCAATAATAATACGAATTCGTAGTAATTCGACAGTTTTGTTGTCGAATAGGAATCTTTATCTAAAGTTCGCGTCTGAATGAACAGGAATATTAAGTTACAGCGGAAAGTACGGGGAGTATATCTAAATGTAAAGGGATATTAATTCTTAAAGCACGGAGTACGACCTGAGTACGACCCATCACTGCTTGTAACATAAACTGCGTTAGGAATAATACATTACAGCGATCTCTACTCCGCAATTACGAGTATGTAAAGTTAAGATCAATTATCCAAGTCCTATGTGCTCATATCATTCGCTCAGATTTTAATCGTGAAACGACCATCACTGCCATAAAGAAAGCAAACAAGGCACGCCGGTGCCGCATGCCGGCGAGTTTCGTGAAGGCTACCTATTATGTCCAATATGTCTAGTCATATACGATGACGAAGTGAACAGCGTACGGGAAGCTCATTTGAATGATGACGTTCATATCCTTAGGAGTTCCAAATCGATTTCTTTTTTACAGTATTTTGTAAATATTTGTACTTTTTTATCTACGTCGTACTTATGAATTTTTGGAATAGTATGTGCTACGATTAAATAAAGATGAGAAAACACGTATGTAATGCGTATCATGATTATACTCGACCCATCTTATCCTTATCAGAACCTTATCCCATGCTAAACTGATAAAATGAAGAATAGATGGCTTATTCCATCTCTCGAGGTTTTAATTTTCAACTTTATCTAATGATTATATCTATATTTGTAAAAATTATCGCGGAACTTCTGATAATCTTTTTTTTATAAAAAATGCTTATTTTAAATTAATTTAAAGTAAAAATTGACGCAACGTAAATAAAATCGCTGTCTGAATGCACGTGATCGTTAATGGTCTAAGAAATCTAGGAAATAAAAAGATATTAGAAAATATATATTCATTACTTATACATACATATAGTTTTCTCGTGTATCTAAGAAACATCGGTGGCCGAAAGATTAAAAAAAAAAGAATGCATGTTATTATGGGTAGAACATTTACGAGTATACTAGAGAAAGGAGTGGCGTATTACCTAATCAAATTTATTTTTACTTAATATTTCATGGTACAGTCTATACTTATTATGATATATAAAATAACGTAGTCGTCGAATGCAAATAGGTTCAACGAAAGCAGAAACGTCGACTGAGTAGCGCCCAGGAAAGAAAGGTGATCGAACGTCCGAAACGAAAAACATGTAAATCATCGATGCGAACGCAGTAACGTGAGAAGTGCGTTTAGTCTTTTTACGTGTGTTTATATATTTATATGTAAAGTCTAAAAAAGGTGAGGATGAGTCCACTTAATCCTTTAGTACTTAATTCATTAATACAGCGTAGCAGCCTCACTCTCTAATAGTACTAAATATAATAATGGTATAATGCGGTAATTATTTCGTTAATATAGATTATTAACATTATATAAATAATATAATCGTCGGAATTCGTATAATAAACAATGATACAAGGTATTTTTGTCGTTTTAGTTTTTTAAATTGTTATCATATAGTAATAATCACAATAGCGTATTCTGAAAAATAGATCAGGGTCCCGTGGGCAGAGGGCGGAGTGCCTCATTTCTTCCGAACAATTTTCTCTCCATGTCGCTTCTCGCTTCTCTCTTTCTTTCTCTCTCTCTCTATCTTCCGCACACAGCTTCCGCTATCCGTCGCGTTTTAAAGTTCTCCACGGCCCGGAACCTAAATTGGATCTTAAGAACGATTGCAAGTCTCGACGGGACCTTGCAAATCCCGTACGCGTACGGTTCTTCTCGTCTACATCTAATTGCGCCGCAAGGACTCGAAGTTGCGATATAGAACTGCATTTCGCCCAACAGTCTTTGTTTTTACGTGACAGTATCAGAAAAAATATTTATATAATCGCGAAGATAGATTGCTATTTCATCGCCAAGGCATTACATGACTCGGATGTTTCGAAGACAATCGAGTGACGATGAGGCTCTCGAGGAGCCTCGATGAACATTCGACGACCATAAAAAGGCCGTAGTTTCGACGATTTATAACCCGCGATTATTATCTCCCGCGACTTTTCGACTTTCGACGCGTGTGTCTCGTTGATCGAGGATCCGTACAAGTATATCCGTTGCATCTTCGGGTGTTCTGTAGTGAGACTAAACTGAGCCCAAGCCCCTAACTTATTCCTTCCTTTTCCTCCCTATATCTGACTTTCACACTTCCACCTTTCCTTTTTTTTTTTTTTCATTTTTTTTTTACTTTTTTTTAACCGCGTCTCTGCCACTCTGCCTAGGGAACCCACTATAACAGGGCACTATGAACAGCAGTCTGCTGGCTAAGTGACTTTCCGAATCTACAATCGTTCCTCCGCATTCTCTCTTCTCTCTCTCTTTCTCTCTCACTCGATCAGATTCCCCTCTCTCGCCCTGTCGCACTCTCCCGCCTAATCCTCCCGCACACAAGAGTTCGTCCCCCCGTCCTAATTCCCGTGTTCTCTCCCTCTCTCTGACAGTCTCTCCCCATTTCTCACCGACCTCATCCGCGCCGTACACTTCCCCGTAAGCCTGTCGACTCGTTTTACTAATAAATCCCGGCTGTGCATTTCTACTCTTGAATCGCGCAAACGTGAATCTTTAAAAACGCAAACGCTGCGTCAAGTCACGTCACGCTAAAAAAAAAGAAGAAACGCAGCACGTGTAACGTGCTAGAGAGATAACGTTGCGCAACGGTAATCGCGCGGCAGGTGCTGACAGTCGAACGGAAAGAAATACTGTTGCAAGAAACAAGAGAAATATCGGGCTCGTGAACGAGAATCCGCATCTATGTCGATGAACCGGGGATTAACCAACGTAACGGGGAAAATAGCGGAGAAAGAAAGCCCTATCTTCGTTTTGTCTATCGGGCACATCCCGGGCAAGCCGATTTACCACGTGCACGCGCTCCCAAAACTCACCCCCCAGCTCTGTATATCCCGCGAATAATCGCGCGACGTACCCTATCCCGTTCCCATCCCCGTCCCCTCATCCAAACTCGTCACAGAAAAATCGACAAAAGCTCCCCTTCGCCAGCATGCTTCTCCTATGTCAGCATTCATACTACGTGTCAGCCAATAGTAAACCACTACTGTACCTTTTTCGCGTTTATGATATTTTATACTTTACTTTTTTAATTATTTTTTTGTTCGTTAATATTAGACGTGCCGTGTCTCTACCATCAGCCTACTGCCAAACTACCTATCTTCTCACTTCCGCTTCTTTTTCTCTCTCTTTCTCTTTCTCTCCCATCCAGCCAATCTCTTCTCCTTCAACCCTCTCGCTCGTGCCGCGCTTCCTCTCCTCACCGGGTACCTCCCATTCGTCTCTCCTCTCACTCTCTCTCTCTCTCTCTCTCTCTCTCTCTCTCTCTCTCTCTCTCTCTCTCTCTCTCTCTCTCTCTCTCTCTCTCTCTCTCTCTCTCTCTCTCTCTCTCTCTCTCTCTCTCTCTCGCAGTTTATAAATAGTATTATTAATATCATCATCCTTCGTGTGTTACAATATAATAATCGGCAATAATATACCTTCATTATTAATGCAGTATCGTTATTATTAGTATCGCTCTCCCTCGCTCCCTTTCCCCTTCCTTCTTCATACACCGGGTAATTTTTTTCGTTCAAACGCTACCGTGAATCGCGCGAGTGTACGAACGAACGAATGAATGAATCGTCACGCTGCCCTGTGCCACACAGAATGGGTGTTTGCGATCGACTAAAATGGGTGGTTGCTTCGATTTTCCGATGTTCGGCGCGTGCTGCACGCCAATACGGGATGCGATTTTACAAATACACACGGCGGAGACGCATACACAACACACAATCCTGCCCGATTAATTAAGTCGAAGGACCACCCCAAATTGCGACTCTGGCCTGCGACTCTGGCGCCGCGGCTCCGCTGTTCGACGAGATCAACGAGCTGACGTTCGTTCATCCGTCGATGTCGGAGTATCTCATCGTGATTAAAAAGAAGAAAACGGAAAGGACGACGTTCCTTTCGCGTCTGATTGATTCCCCAGACAACACGCATGTCCCAAATCGGGACATATGACGTCTTAGAGACGTCATCTGTCCCGATTTGGGACATTATGTTCACTGGGTCGTTAAACGATCGCAGGCGACACGTTCGCGAAGTCGCGGTCCGCCTCGTTTCCGCAAATACAAAGCGTTACGCGACTTTCACATCGCAAAAGACAATGCGATTCTCACATCCGACAAGTCGGAGACGCAAGTTCGGTACCGGTTCACCGACGCCGCGGCCGATCGGTATCAATTGACGAGTCTCGCGTTATATCGCGTATGTATGTGTGTTGCGTGCGTGTGTGTCCGCGTGTGTGTACATGTCCAGAGAGATAATTGCGGTGACTTAATTAGAAACTCTTAAACGCTAGAAATCGGTATCGTGGCCTTCCGACTTTAAAAACGCTATTTTTAATGTACAGTCTCTGCGTCTCTCGTCGCCGCGCTCGCATCGTCCGGGGCGCATCCTCCGCGCGAGGAGATCCTTGCGATCTCGCGCCCGACCTCGCCGCGCCTCGCGCAAATCGATCGATCTCGCGAACGGCACGACGTGGGCGCGTCTGTAACGAGTAATACGAGAGTAATAACATACGATCGGATAACGAGAGTAATCGCGCGCGTCGATTCGCCGAACGTTCGCCAGGTCGAGAAGTACGAGTGTCGCATCCCGAGTGATACACTCGTGACAATGAAAAAATCACGGCAGTAAAATTCGCGCTCTGTCGAATTTTGCGGCGAACGAGCGCCCCAGACATCTTAAAGACGTCTTTTAGACACGCGTGCTGTCTGGGGCTCCTCGGCGGAATCTCGACTTCGGTCGACGTGAGGCGAAGCGACAAACAGGTCGCTGAACGACGATTTGATCTCAACAAAGAGGAACCGCGAGGATGCGAGGCGAGTCACTTGATTGATCCAAGTGGGGGTCCACATGCAAAATATACGCACACGCACACGCACACGCACACGACACACATGCATCATGCATTCGCGGGCTACTTCCTCCCACTTGGCGCGCTCCTAAAAGAATCCTGTCGTCCTCGCCTCTTCGTCCACCGCCGAGGATGACGACGATAACGACGACGATGGCGGCGACGACGACGACAAGCGCGAAACATGTGCCAGAGTCACATTTGGGCGTACTTTTTTTCTCGCGAACGGTTGCTTCTTTCTTTTTCGTTTAAAGATACATATGGGCCGACTAAATATACAAGACCGGCGTTTTAAAGTAGCGCATATGCTGCCGGGCGGCCGCCTCCGTCGGGACGCACACTTCGCCGAGCGTTCTAATTAGTTAGAGTAAAAAATAGCGTAAACGGCACTGTATTAGGAAGAAGCAAAATACATGTTACATTCTCGTTATTTTATCGTTGATAAATGCTATAGTGTTTTTTTTTTCCTTTAAAAATCTTCTTGGTATCGCAATGCATTACATTATTATGATTATTCTTAAGTGTTAATTACCATATTGTTATCGTTATTATTATTAATATTATTAGTGCTCGCTCATTTTACAACGCCGCGCGGGGGAGGCCCGTCGCGCGGCCGGCTACCCCCGTCGGAATAAAAAAAAAACACCACCGACATCACCGTTCCTCTCGGCTTGTTAGACTACGGAACGCATGCCGGGGAGGGTGGAAACGGCGATACCCGTCCCACCGCTCTCTTTTTTCTCCCTTCGCCGATTCTTCATTCTTCTTCACTTAATTACAAAGCGCGGAACGGGAGTCTCGTTCTTCCCGCGGTCGTCCGTCGCGCTTTTTTAATGATTAACAATCGCGAGACTCTAGCCGTCGTGGCAATGGAGTTTTCGTTGAAACGCGAATTTCGAAAAATACAATGTCCTCTCTTTTTCTTTCTCTTTCTTCTCTCTCTCTCACTCTCTCTCTCTCTCTCTCTCTCTCTCTCTCTCTCTCTCTCTCTCTCTCTCTCTCTCTCTCTCTCTCTCTCTCTCCTCTCTCTCTCTCTCTCTCTCTCTCTCTCTCTCTCTCTTTCTCTCTCATCTCTCTCTTACATATACACATATTTATATATATTTTATAATATATATATATATATATTCTTTGCTTGGTGTGCCACACTTTAAACGGAACGTCTGATCGGCGAAATCCTCCGACGGCTGGGGACTTGGGGGTGGTGCGGGGGATGGCCGCGAAGAGAAGAAGACTCCCGTTTCGGAGATTCAACGCTAGTAGTAAATTTGTTTAACATTAGGTACTAATTCTCTCCCTCTCCTTTCATTAAGTGGCTTACAATTCGTACAACTCGCCTATCATGTAAAACTATGACGTCTAAGATGTCCGAATTAACGCTAGATCTCGATAATAATCAGATCGGATAAATTAATAGTCGTAACTGTGTATGTATCAACTAGGCTAGACTTCGACGGAAAAATATATTTATAAAAAGTTATAATATATATAATATATTAATATACGTTTCAAGCGTTCTATATATATATATGTATTTATATATATATATATATTCATTTATTTATTTATATATATATTTATATATTTATATATTTATATTTATATACGTATGTATCATTACTAATCTTCTACTTATCTCTAAGCTTCCACATCCTCGCGAATCGCATCTCACACATATACTTCATCTCCTATACTCGACCTCCTCTCGAACGAGAAGACCTATTGTGTTGTTCCTAGGGTTCATTTCTGTTTCAATTTTATAAGTAACTGGCTAAACTCCCCCCATCTCTCTCCGTTAAATATACAGACAAATAACTCGGGATTCGAGGGATTGAAATAAAATAATGCATGAAACATCGTTACGTCTCCCGCGACACTCGTTAAACAATCGCAAAAAATCACGCAAAGCCTATTATAATCGAACAACGTTCGTCACACCTCTCCCCGTTTATAACAATGCCGGACAAACGAATTCATTTACACCGAGTCGAAAGTCGCTCTAATCGACCATATTCGATCGCGTCATTGTCTTGGATGGAATCCGTTCCTTATTGGCTTAAACAACATGAACGTCACGAGCTCCTTGAACACGTTTATACAAATTTTCTTTTTTTTTTTTTACTTATTTTCCTTTTATTAAAGCATCAACGCTCGATAATAATATTATAAGCTTATTAGACTTTTTCTTTTTTTTGAACACCGAGCTACCGCTACACCCCTTTCGCTCTCATTCTCTCCCTCTCTCTTTGCTCACGCATTCACGCACCATGCATACGCGTACACTCAGTTTTTTCTCTCTCTCTCTCTCTCTCTCTCTCTCTCTCTCTCTCTCTCTCTCTCTTTCTCTCGCTTTCGCTCTCGTTCTCCTTTGAAAAATATTTCGTGGTGCACGATCGCCCTGTTTTTCATGCATTACTTGATTCCAACGTTTAGTTTAGTACAATTCTACGATCTTAATATCGCGAGTGTCTCCCAACTAGTGTGTCGTTAACATGATTATTAAAACTCGCTAATAAGGTGAACATCCTTACACGCCTGCCTCTTTCTCTCTCTTACGTCTGTCTTTTCTTCGCGTGTCGCGTGTCGTATGCACGCACGTGTTTTGTGTATAACCGTGTCCGAGTCTGTGTGCAAAAGGGGGACCACCTTCTCCTATCGTTATACCGTTTTGTGCGTCTTCTAACGCTTAACCATCACAATGACCAACGGTGCCTAGTTTACAATTAATATCTTTGGTATCATGCCTGAGTCTTCCGTTTACGAAAGAAAAAAAAATTACTAAACAATTATTTATATAGAATCTCGTTCGGGTACGGGTACGAATCGTTTGTCGTATCAAACTTAGAAAAAGATTCTTTTCCTTCGCGCGACGCGAAACAAGCGATCATAGAAATGCTACTTAGCTCCCGAAGGGGAATAATTAAATGTACCTGCGGCGACAAGGAATGTCGGATTGATTATATGGCAGCTTCGAAACCACGTGGAAAATACAACCACGGCGAGTGATGTTCCTGCTATCGCTACTTGTTTCAAGCACAAAATATCGGTTTCACCTTAAAGTCTACGCCGCGTGGCAGTTTGAATAATTTCCACGTTTATTCACGTATCCGTTTGACAGTCAATGAGATACCCGTAGATATCCTTACGTCGTTTTTCTATTTCTTACGAATTCGCGCTGATTCACGAGGACTATTCGATTATGTTACTAATAGAGTTAACAATTCGCTTCGATAAACTTTCGTTGGTTTCTCTAACGAAAGTCGTAATATTGTAAAAATGTAATAAATAATAGTTTGTGCTTGGAACAGTGATCACTTAAGTAATAATATATAAAAAGGTTTGATCCAAATTCTTTGAAAAGATATTTTCCATCTACGCCGATCGTAAAAACTCGTAAGAAAAAAAAATATAAATGCATTGAGGCTCGCCCTTAGGGGATCCTTTTCAGTCTTACCGTTTGAGGGATAATTTTTCGGCGAGCTCTTAGGGATGTGTGTATTTAAATACATAGAGGTAACAAATTAAACGAGTTAACGATCAATAAAAAAAAAGAGTAGTAATAAAATCTATGCAAGTTTACAACCTGTAGTATGTATCCGTGTACTTGTGTGCGTGTCAAAGGGGTCAGGTTCGATTGTTCACAAAATTCCACGATCAGTGAAAGACAATTTGCTGGAATGTATAGCTTTTTCGCGATGCCGTAGAATTGCGGGAGACAGAGATGTCAGAAATCAATGATGCGCGTCACCGTGACGCACGACTGTACGCGTAAAAAATGGATACAAAAAAGGTCGTACAAAAAATATTTACAAAGCGTACAAACGACGAATTCTTGTGAACAAAAGACCGTGAGATTCCATCACTACGTGCGTCCGTCTCGTCTCAGATCCGTCGAGAGAGCCCGATGAGTGAGAAAAGCCCTCCCCACGCGTTTCTCTCACCCTTCTGACGATCAGAGAGTATCTCGTCATATAGAATATATCACATACATGTTTACTTCTCTAAACACACTGAAATAAGAAGCACTTTAAGATAGATGTCTACATACATCATCGGGCTCAGTTTAGATGGACTGATTCTCGTCTTCGTTTCCAATCCTCCTGTCTTTTTGTAATCCCTAACTGATGTATATGCCTTTTTGTATATATGTATTATGTACATATAAGCGCTGTGCCTCTCTCACCTTTTCTCCCGCTTTCTCTCTCGCTTTCTTCACTCTTTATTACGTATTATATGTGCAGGCGTCGAGAACGCGCATCTCCGAAGCATACACAGAACTAGAACCGACATTCGCATACGAGAAACTAGAAAGTAATTGTCTTGAATGACTATTTTAACGTATCCTATGAACAGCTGCAACGTAATCGGTGTTAGTTGGCTGCTGGTGCGGATACATCGATTAACGCATTCTTAAATTATGCAATATAGCAATCTCCACGATTTTATGCATAATTTAAATATTTGTATGACCTTATAACAAAGTACACTGGACAAAATTTATATTTCATTAAAATATTAAAATGTATAAATTACATTAAATTGCGGACAATTTTATTTTATAAAGTAAATTTTTTTTGTTATTTTATGTCCAAGTAACTCTCCGAATCCAACAATCTTCACGTAGCGTAAATAAAAACTCTATACAATTTGTAATAATATATTAAAAGTATAAATACAAATAAAATAGAATTATAAAAGAAATGATAAAGTACAGAAAAATATAAATGTAAAGACATAGAGACGTTATTATGTACAATTAATTAAATGTATTCCACATGATCCATTTGGTCAATCGCGAAAAACATTCGGCCAACAATGTCGATCATCATGATCGTCTTCAATTTCGAGGCACGCAGCAGTGTTACGTGATCTATAATGGCACTATCAATCACTCGTATTAAATATTACAACGTTAGAAAAATTGCGTGTTTCGAATTTGCGGATAGTCTCCTTTAATTGACTTTATGAAAAAAGCCTTGTCGTAATACTACGCTGTGTAGCTTTACAATATACCGACCTCGATACTAATTGTCAATTAATAAAATAGTGGAGATTACGACATTTTGTTGCGAACCATTGCGTAACGTTCGCACTATTTTGTCAATCGAGCCTAATCACCAAAGTTTACTCGAGTTTTTACAGTTCGAGCATCGATAATCGTAGAATCTCTTCTCCTTCTATATTCTACATGCTCATTCTTTCTTTTACGGATTAGTGCTAAAGATCTACGATAACCGACAATCGCTACTTGCTAAAATGTTTCCGCTCGCTTTATTTATTCTTCAATATGCACGGATAAACGAGCTAATGATCATCGTAACGTCTACCACAACACTTCTGGCTGGAATGTCGTTCCTACGAGGATTACGAAATGCTACATTATGACGTTGCGATGATTCACGAATAGGCAACCTGCGAACAAACTGCTCTACGCACAGCTACTTGACTCGACGTTTCCCAATGCTCGTGATGAACGATCGATTTCGCAATTTGGAAAAATCCTTATCGATTCCACAAACAAACGATAACATCTATAGACTCGATCGACGTAAAACTCTGATATCCTAATTTTTCATTACGACTAAAGCAACATCAGCGTCGAAACGAAAGTCATGCGCGAAATAAGAGGATTCAGGATTGAAGGCAAAAAAGAAAAGTATCGCGGCATCCATCGAAGTACTGCGAGATCTCTGGCCTGGACTCTCCTCTCGATTAGTCGCTCTACATATCTTGCAATAATAACGCGCTAGGACTGCGGTACGCGCTCTTTCTCTCTCTCTCTCATCCCCTCGCATCGCCGAGCCAAAAGTAAAGTACGACAATGATCGTGATGGCGACGGCGATGACGATGATGATGATGATGATGACGATGATGGCGACGACGATGACGACGGTGACGACTATGATCGATAGATGAAGCTGCAGGGTGGCGTTGCCGGCGGCGGTGGCTGCTGGCCGCTCATGGCGATCGGTACGAGGGTGGGCGAGGGTGACGAGGAGGGAGGGGTCGGGGAACTCGATGACACACTCGACGATGGCGAGGGCGATTCCAGTGCCCTCGGGCCGGCGAGTTCACGATTTGACTGTCCCCCGGACGTCACAGCGCGACTACTCCTGCTGGCCGTCGTCGCGTTGTGGCGATTGCGCGCTGGCCGTCCTAGGCTCCGGTGACGGCCACCCCCCTCCTCGCTCGTTTCTCAGAGATAAACCTTCTTGACGCTGCGCGTGGTCGCAAAGCCGTCGTTGCGGCGATACGCGTCGCCCTGATGGGAGCGAAGGGTGCCGAAGTTATCGCCGCGGGGGCCCCCGCGGAAACCGTAGCCGTCCGGGAACTGGAATAGAGTCTCCGTGGGCGTTGGCGGTGGTTTCCTCATGGTACCTTTCGGGGACTGGAGCGGTTTCGGCGGTTGCGGAACCAACACTGGCTCCGCGTAGGTCACTTCCTCCTGCGGCAGCAGCTTCGGCTCGGGCGCCAGCCTGCTGAATGTGGATAAACAGACATTACTAAGAGCGGCAAATGGCAAAAAATTATCCCTCCGCCGAATTAGTTCGTCCGTTGAAAACAAATATATTACCTGTTCACGTTTTGGCGTTGCTCGAAGTATTCGTATTCCGTGTCCGGATATGGTAGATTGTCGTCCTCGTCTTTCCTGCACTTTCTGCCGCACAAATAACCGGCTACAAAGCCGACGAACAATGCGGCCAGCGCACCCGCTACTACAGCCATTACCAGGGTCTCCACCGAGTATTGTGGAGGAGGCGTGTCGGCCGCGGATACTTCCGGACCTGCAGGCAACAGAGTATCAATTACATTTGTGATAACGCAAAACGAAGAAATAAATTCGTTCGATTCAATTGACAAGCCATATACCTGAGCTGTCCTGTTCCTCGTCCTGCATGATATTGATGATTTCGCCGCCAGGGCTGTCCTTATTCGGTATGGAATCCTGCGGGAACTTGTTCTGATTGGCGGAAATAGCGCCGACGCTGCCGGCGTCCTTGTTGAGGCTCTTGCTCGCCGGGCAGGACGCGTGTATGCCGGTCGCGACGCTCTGCAGGAACCTGCTGGCGTCCGTCGCCGCCGGGCCGACCAACGCTCGGCACTTGTTCTCCACCTTGTCCCAGGCACAGTACGGATCTTGCAGAGCCACGCATTCGCTGCACGACAATATCCTGTCGCTGTAGCAGCGATGAAGTCTCAGTGCCTGCACCTGACTGTCAGCGATGACGACCAATCGACCGTCCTCGAGGCCATCGCCCGCCTGCGAGGCGCGGACGACCTTGATGCCGCGAACCGGTATTGTCGGCGGGAACGCCTGTATCTCCTCGATCACGACCGGACTGACTTTCTGATGAGAATCAGCGGACTCAGCGTTCACCGCCTTGATCACCTTGCCGTTGTCCGTGCCGATGAAGAGGACGTCGTAGGTCTTGCCGCCCGGAGTCTTCACTTGAGGATCCACGGCGATCTGAGTGAATCTGTAACTAGATATCGGTAGGACCAGGGTTATCAATGCTTCCTGATTTTGTATCGTCGACGAGCGAGCACGCGAGGTGATCAATTTACATGTTGTGATTCACTGGCCGCGTTTCGCTGTATGAAAAAAAAGGATCCGCAGGGAAAATAAATAAGCGTCTATCAACGTCGGGCGTTACTGTAACGTAAACCGCGCCCGCATCGATGCAAAACACGCGACGCGGTGATGCGCGATAAACGCTCGAAAGCGTGGCTCTGCGCGCGCGTACGTAGTTTGCGTTCAATTTGGATTTCAGCTCGCGGCCGAAATCTCTCGGTTCTCGAGCGATTTTCACTTACTGGAAACTGGTGCGTATAACGATCGGCTGGCCGAAAAAGCTCGGCACCGACTCGTCCATCAGCGAGTGCGTGTTGATGAAGTTGAGCGTCAGATCCGGCAGTGTGCGCGAGTCGTTGGTGCATTGGCCGGGCCGTGGATCCGGCACCTTCGTGTCCTGCACCGGCAGCCAGTTGGAGTTCAGGGCGCTCTGCTCCTTGAAATTGCCGGAGAAGGTATCGGCGATGTCCTGCAGCGAGAATGCGCACACCGCCGAGCCGCTTATGCTGTTCACCGGCGTCGTGAAGGTGCCGTAAATGAGCTGGGCCGAGGTGCCGCCGTATTGGCCCGATATCAGCTCAGTCGTTGACTCTGCGATCGAGATATTCCTTAAATTACTCGACGAATATATCCTCAAGGATACGCACGAGTGATTGGAGTGATACGATTAATCCAGCATCTATCATAAATTCGCATCTGCTTCTAAGGATACTTGTACAAAGCTCGAGTCAAACACCAATTTTAGACTTCTTAGATAACTTGAAGACAGAAATGTCGAAATGTCGAGAAATGAATACTTTAAATTATAAATTAAATATTTTAAGGTACAAAATTATTAAAAATATAAGTCCTCCCGCGAAATCAGTTTCTATGGATCAAGTGGATAACCTGACCAACAAAAGACCGAGTCGATAATCTGTATAAACGAAAAGATACCCGGTGGTTCTAAGTCATAGACATCGCACCCCGAGAAGAATAACAACTGTCACAATTCAAAAATTCACCATTTTCAGAAGAGAGGAAAAACAAATTTAATCCAATTTTTTAAATTGTGAAATAATTCTTTTAAACCGGTTATGTCGCGGTTTCCTGGATGGATAGTGTCATAAATGACTTGACAAGTGAATCACACCAGTAGCGGGATTCTGTAACTCCTTAACGACAGTTTCGGTATTGTTGCGCAGGTATTATGTATGGTAAGAAAGGATACCGAAACTGTCGTTAAGGAGTTATAGAATCCCGCCTCAGACCTCTTCAAGAAACAGTATTCATTATAAATAAATATCGCAATTGTAATTGCGATTGTTATCTCACAATTCAAAAAATTGAAATTGTTTTTCCTCTCTTAAGTCGTGAATTTTTTAGTTGTGACAGTATTCTTCTAGGGATGCGATATCCTCGTCGATACAGTACATAAAATATCACAAAAAAGATTCTCCTTTTTTCGATCGTAAAGCGAATTTAGAACAACAGATGCGAAATAAATATACTCTCAGACAGCGGACGGTGCATCGAAGCTCGCGGTCCATCGCGCGAGCATACAATGTTCGTCTATACTTACGTATCTCGTTAAAGTAGAACGGGAAGTCTCCGGTGACAGAGCAATTGAGACGCGACTTCAAGAATGACGTCCACCTGTTACGGAAACGATGCGGTCCGCCCCGATCGTATTTACAGACTCGCGCCACGCGAGAGTAGACGGCCTGCAAACGTGAAAATTGCGTCTCGTAAATTTCACCATGGAAAGCGTAAGACGAGAAAATTTTATTTCCCTTCCCCCCTCCCGCCCCCTCCTCTCCCAAAAATGTGTCACAAGGAAAAAAGGACGAGCAAATGAGAAAATCTAGTTTCAGCTTTTACGCGCGCTATTAAAGTGACACGCACGTTTCCGCGGACGGCGCGAAGCGTCGCATAAAGATTGCGCGAAACTTCCTCGCGCGGAGCAGCCTGTACGAAATATACCGTACCGTGACTTCCAGAAAAAAGCGCAATTTGCAAAATACACTGCGGAATACCGCTATATAAAGAGGATAAAACGGGCGCGGGTGATTTAGAAGAAAATTTATTCGTAACCTGTAATTAAAATAGAAATCGCGAGCGCGTATTCGAGCACGTAAACGAACTTAAAATGGGAGGAGGAAGCGGAACGGGGCTCGCGCTCGCGCGATTTCGAAGATCGCGGAATGATTTATTGTGCCCCGCCGAGATTATAAATTTATGCCGGGTCGCATAAAATTTCTCCGCGACATTCGCCCGCTGGAAGAACCCGCAAATCTTTATCCATAATATCGCGTCCCAAGTTTTTCCCCTGTCCGGATTTATCCTTCGCTCGCCCCGTAAAATTATGCGTCATTATCAGAAAGCACGGAAAGCTCGAGGCTCCGCGCGCTTTTCGACAATAAGTCGAGCTTCGACTCAAGCTTCGTTCACAATGATGACAGACACTCACAGCGCTCGCTGCCGTGGGGGGACCGTTCGTCTATGCGCGTAACGAAGAGAAGAGGAAGTGACGAGACTCTAAAAGCTTCATCTTCAATGCGAAACGACGGATGAAAGAAATCGTAATCGCCTTTACTCGCCGGTTAAAAAAAAAAAACCGTTCAGACTTTCGAAACTTTCGCGCGTATTATCCGGGCCCGACGCGCGACTTAATCTCATTCGACGCGATTCCTCCACTCCATTGTTATCCGTTGACCGTGCGCTAATTCACCGGGCAAAATATTGCGACGAGACTTTTATAGTCGCGAGACCGAGCTTTTATCGTGCAAATTTCGATCCGCCGTGAAAAGCACGCGGCGGAGTATTAAATCTTACGCGTGAAAATGACGTGGTGGAAGTTAATGGCGGAACTAATGTCGTTTAAGCAAGTGTCGCTACCCTTAATTGCATCGATCGATTTTTATCGTCGGGCCGACACGGGTGCGTAACACCGCGTCCCCCCGCAGGGTCTAGACTTCTAAATACGTATACCTATTAGACTTGACACGAATCTAGCACCCCCACTTTCAAATGCGAATTTCTACTAAACAGCTTGATCAGGAATAGAGCACTAAATTAGCACCTAAATAGCACTTAATTTTGGTACGTATCTTATTCTGATTTTTTATGGTGGAGGTATTAACTTGACAGAGGTATTCGCGACGGATAATAATTACGCGAGCGGAAAGGCGCCCGCCGCGCGATTCCTCCCTCTCGAAATCTACGCGGTGGGTGATATATGGCGACGATTAATCGCTAGCGATTCCTTACCTTGCCGCAATTGATATATTCTACAGCAGTCTCTCTGAAGAAGAAGTAGACAAAGTCTCCCTGGGACATGGAGCTCACGAAGTTCGGTGCTGCAATTAGAATATGTAGCCATTATTACTAACTGCTATTGCCACCGCGCGCGCGCGCGGCGATGGTAAATGGCGCCATAAATTCCCCTTATAAATAAATGAACGTAATAACCACCTACTGGAACGCAATCGATGGCGTGTAATAAAGCAGACAACGCCTCATACAGTATCCGGGAAAATAAGGGGGCAGGAGAGGGGGGGGTGGGAAATCTCGCCGCGATTTATTTAAAAACTTCCATTTCTACTCGACTTCGCGCGACGAACATTAATTCTCGGGCGTGCGAGGCGGCTCAAAAAGTTAAGACCAACCGAGAGCGCGGGTTATTTACGTTAACAAACGTGCCCCTTAATTGTGCCATTAATTTCGACAAACGCGGTAATTAATTGAGCGTAATTACCGGCGATTAAGACACTCATGTTGACAAACGACGCATTAGGCCTCGATTATTAACGCTCGAAAATTACGTACGACTCCGCTGTTGACGATCGTCCTCATCACAATGGCAAAACAACGAATGCCAGGACGCGAAAGTGATAATTAAACTCGCGAAGGTTCGCGACTCGAACGCGAAAGATTCACGACACGTTGGCGGCATCCAGGTATACGCGTGTTCCGGGCGACTCCCGTCGCCAATAAGCCGGCTACGCGTAAGGGGCCCCTTTATTTTCTGTCGGTTATTTCAACGCCGTCCCCTGGTAAAACGTTGCCGTCGCGTCGCGGTTCCGCCGCCGTTCCGGTCGACCGCTCGATAAAGTGGGAAAACTTTATCGATTTATTAACTTGACAGGGTTTTCATAAGCTTCTTAGGATTCATAAAGTAATATTAATCTCGCCATGCCACGTAGGTATATCCGAACGACCCGTCCGCTCTCCGCCCCATAAATTCTCCTCATTTTACCCAACCCCTTAGCGAGAGAGCTCTCCTCCGGCTCCCCTATCTCTCTCTTTCTATCTGTCGTCGCCGGCTCGCTTCCTTCCTTCCTTCCTTCCTTCTTCCCTCCCGTCCTTTCCACCTCGCGTCCCACGTCGCGTTTAACTGCGCCACCGCCGAGACAAAGTGCCGCAGAAAATTCGCGACGAACACCGGGGTCCTTTCCCCGAAAGGGAAACACTTCCGTCGTTCTCCCGAGCCTCCCTCCGCGACCGATTAGAGAAAAATGCCTCTTCCAGACGACACGGTCCCCGTCCTCGTGTCTTCCGCGCCTCGAGTCGGAAACCGTTTGTACGAAGATTTTCGATTCGCGATTTGCCGAAGGGGACGACGCGGAGGAGAGCGGCGTAGAGAACGGCGACCGGGATGGAATTGAATTTTCGACGGACGGAGAGAAAATCAATATTGTCCAACGGGTGGAGAAACTTGATTAGCGCTCTCGTACACCGTTCAATTAAAATACCCCGGATGGATTGGTAGCCCCCGCCGTCTCCGCCTCGAGCAAAGTGACGTATCAATTTTAACGCCGTGACGACGAAGACGGCACTTTGAAGTTTCGTATAATACACCGTGGTATAACGCCGAGAAGAGAAAACCAGTTTTTAATTTATTAAATCCACAAAGGGCTCCCATACGCGACGTATGAGCGGGCAATGTTGGGCGAACAAAGAACCCATCGATAACCATGGAAATCATAGCGTGTACCACCATGTTTCAAAAAGCGCGATAAAATCTGTTATGTCTATAGCGTTAATTAAAATCATGTTTAAATTTAAATGGAAAAGGAGAAAAAAAATGTGCGGTGTATTTTCCCATATTTTCGAATGTAGCCAAATAAAAAATATGAAATCATCATGTAAAAATTCTGGTCAAACGGAATAGAATCCAATTTGGTCGGGCATTGATTTAAACAATAGCGACATTTTGTCAGTTAAAAATCACAGCGGATAGCCGAGTCGTAGGGCGATATCGCGTTCCCGCCACAGACGGTGCTTGCATTACGATGCAACGGGGTCGCGTTACAATCTCCAGGGCAAATTTCGGAGCCGATGGGCACGGCGCGGCACGGCGCGGCGCTTGCTCCGTCGTTACACGAGCCCGGAAGATCCGCGGAATAATCTTTGGAGCAAGTACGACGGGGGAGAGCTTAGAGAACCACGTACACGCACGGTTGATCCCGGAATTACACCGTGTGGATTAGGGAGACACCCGGGGGAAGGGGAGCCCCGGCTCCGATCGCGCGCGATATTTCCGCGAATAATTTTCCCCGGATTTTCAAAGTCGACCCGGACGCGCGCGCACCCACTGAAACTTGGTGCGCAAATATTGAATCGAACTCACAGTTGAACTTTAATGGACACGGGATGTGTATTATGAGGGGCCGCCGCACGATTTTCAAACATTCAGACACGCGTTTATCCCCGGCGATTGCCCTTCTGGCCCGAGAGGAATCACGCTTGACGGCGGCGTAACGAGGTCGATAATGGACAATAATTATGTCGCGCCGGAATATTAATAGGATAATTTCAGAAGTTGGTAAACGCGGTAAAACGACGTGATTAAAGTTGCGCATGAGAACGATAATAGCCTCGGTGAGCAACCTGGCGAACCACGTGAAATATAAGCGACGCCCGCGAAAAGTTTCATGCAATTTCGGTTCATTCGGGAACTCCCCTTCCCCCTCCTCCCCTTTTCCCACCGTATGGAATTCTGTCCCGGCTTATTGATCATTTTTATTTAATATCGGATCACCACAGTCCACCTCCGTTCTGAACTTTTCTTATTCGATTTCTCTGGATAATGCGAATCCCCGGTAACTTTCTTCCGTAAACTTCCGCAGATACTTTCGATAAATGCGACTATTGTCTTATTGTTAAGAAACGGAGGAGTTCGCAAAGCGCTGGGACCGAGAGAGAGCCGATACAGAAACGCAAACTTTCAAGAGATACAAATAACGGGGGTCTTTCGCTGCAACTCCTCGCAATTAGAAAGTAATGATTGAATTAATCGGATCTCGGGTTATAAGCTATCTATCGCATCCAATTAGCTCGGTCTAATTGCGATCCGATCTCGTGACTCGCAGAATCACTATTTGCAGAGAAACCCGTTCTCGATACTACTCTTGGAGGAACTAGGAATAATAAACAGCTAAAATAAACTAATTCGAGCGTTTCTAGAATAAACATCTCCTTGTAATTGCGAGTAAACCCACCATTTTGCAAAATAACGTCAGAAATTATTAAATGCCTTTTAAAGTAACATCTGTACATTTTATAGATACTCCGCGTTTGATAATCCACAACTCGCCGCGATAATGATAATCTACAGCTCGCCGTGATGAAAATTAATATTCAGAGTTTCAATCATTAACTACCGACTTCAAACCGCACTTGTCGCCGTGTCGAATTAATGGCAAAAGCGCGCGCGGCGAAAATGAAAATTGATATCCCGAGTTGCGATCGGAGTTAACCGCCGACTTTCAATGTAAATCAGCAGAACGCGATCATTAAGCGTCATCAATCACCCCGGACCCGGAGAATTGACGATTGGATTAGCCTTCTGATATGACTCACCGTTCAGACTCATCGAGTCGTACTGCTCAGTCTGCAGCGGCTCCCTGTAGATTATCGGATCCATGCCCGCGAAATCGGCGACCGTGCCGGTGTAGAGTTCACCATCGACGAAGACGAAGGTGCTGTTATGCTGAGGATCGTACGGGCACCTCGCCTGCCCGCCCTTCTCCTTCACGATCGTGTAGTTGCCCGCGTGCACCGTATAATCACGGCACATGGGCTTGAAGGCGTTGGTGGCGCACACTAAGAGGTTGTTCGCCGCGGTTTTCACCAGGATGCGAATGTAGTTCTGGCAGTTCTCCTCGGGCGTGCCCTTGACGACGCACATCTTCACGTCGTTCTCCGTCGAGTACCAGGTCAGTCTCTGTTGCTCCGTCAGGTCGGTCAGACTGAGATTATGCACGAGATTTCTGAAACGAGATTGTACGGTACCCCATTTGAAAATGAAGATTCTTTGTGCAAGATAGGGAATTGTTACAATCAATTCATAATACAATCAGTCAGTCAATCTTTATTAACTTTAGCTCAAACCAAGAAGTGGACTTGGTTTACAAATAACTTAACACACTCATTCTTTTCATGCAACCTTAACATGCAACGCTAATACTTATTTCTATCTACTCTTCCTTATTCTAGCCTCTTTCTCTTTCCACGAGTGTTTCAACATCTACCCTTTAATCCTATCTGATTCATCGTTATATATTTTATCTATTATTTCTTCCTTGTTTCTCCCTAATTCTATATAAACCAATCTTTGGTATATCTACTCACAGTCGTCTATATAACGGCTAATGTTGTCCCTATCTTGTCCGCAGAACACGCATAACGTTTCCTCTTCTTCTGACCGATACTTATTTTCTCCCTCCATATTACCACGTCTCATTCTTATCAACGCTCTTACATCCCATCTCCCATATTTAACTTCTTTAAATTTTCCTTTTTTAAATACCTGGGTCTGTTCAAGCTCACGTACAATTCTTAATATCTTTTATTATACCCAGAACGTAATACAATCTTTACTGAACAAATTCTTGTAAAAAGAATGCTCTCTCAAAAATCTTCGTTAAACTCTAAACTGACATGGTCGTCAGACTGTTACTGGTATTTTTCGCATTGTTGCAACGAGTATCAAGGAAGCGGGAGGACTCTGATGTACGTTGGATGGAGAAAAGAGTTTTCCAAGTTGCAAAGTTAGATGCCTAAAGTAGACATCAACGGAGCGGAGCAAGACTGTCTGGTTAACGCGGGTTTAGCTAGGAAAGCGGCGTTTGTGAAGTTTCGGCAGTCGATCGTTAACTCTTCTTCATTAAGCACTCCGCCGTATGCTTAGAAGCACTTTAAAGGGGAAGAATCCCTCCGCGCTCCCTGCTAACATATCGGCCGGGCCGATCGTGTATTTTGTCGACCGCGGGATATTCCCGTGTCTCGCGAAGCATTCCCGTATTATAAGTCCGACATAACGAGCAAGAAACAAATTCTCGTATACATCGACAGTGTGCACGCGGCGGCGGTGATGGTGATGATGATGGTGATGGTGATGATGATGGTGATGGCGGCCACGGCGGCGGCGAAGCTCGGCAAATCGGCCGAGCAATTAGTGTAATCCGATCAATAACGAACGAGCCTGGATATATATCAGAGTTCATTCACGCACAATGCGTTTAATCCGTGTACGACCTGATTATCGCCGCTTTTGCCGACTGATTTCAGCGTCGGTACAGCGCGCATTCAGCGCGCACGAAACGTGAATAGATTTATCTGCGTGCATGCCCGAGAATCCGAGGGAGAAGGAGAGGAAAAAAGGAAGAACGCGCGCTAATCGAGCGACCGGGGGGGGGGAGGGGGGAGGGGGCACAATCAAATTGTTTGAATACGTCCCCTAATGACGAATCCAAAGCCCGCATTTATATAGACATACAATTTATATATTGAGATTTGCGTCTGCAATTACTTTACATTGTATTTGCTGGATCTTAATACGATATTGTAAATGTTAATCTTTCTTTACAGACAACTACGTACTTGTTAATACGTAGAAATCATATTGCGAGATATATTTTTGACAATACTACGAACGATAAAGATTCGAGGTTTAATTCATACATTGCTCGTTGGTAATAATCGATTAAATATGGTTCAACAGTCGTGATAATATGACATCTATTATTTGTGTTTGACATGATTAATTATCTCATTACGGGACGTAGTGCTATATAATAATTTTTGTTTATGTATAGTCAACGAAATTGATTGTTTATTAGCCTTTAACAACAGTATAAATTGAAACGCGTTATATTATATTAAAGATATTTTTCAACTTTAGTGCTATATAATAATTTTTGTTTATGTATATTCAACGAAATTTATTATTTATCAGCCTTAAATAAACAGAACAGTATAAATTGAAACGCGTTATATTATATTAAAGATATTTTTCAACTTCAGTGTTATATAATAATTTTTGTTTATGTATATTCAACGAAATTGTTTATTAGCCTTTAATAAACAGAAGGGTATAAATTGAAACGCGCCATATTATATTAAAGATATTTTTCAACATCCGAATGTTCATTTGGTGAGAATACCATGTTCTGATACTTCTCTGTAATGAATATTAGACACTGAAATTATGATACAACTTGAAGTAGTTTACAATGTCGATTAATAATGCATTTTGAAGGTTGTGTATACAGTTGTGATACGATTAGCGGTATCATTGTCAAACAGGAAATTCATAATTATTTAACGATATTCCGGCGAGAATCCATGGCGACGCACACATAATTAATTTCTACGATTAAAATGATCATTACCTCTGTTACCAAAGTCCATACATTCCAGAATAACGCACTCGTTCGCCATCAATGCATAATTTAATGATCGAAATTAAAAACTCGCGCTCTTGAACAGGCGGAGATTTCACGAGTGTTTTTCACATGCCGCCGCACGGTGACTGCTGAATTCCAGATCGACTTTGACTGGGAGAAGTCGCACGGACCGGATTAAAAAATACTCGTGGACTAGTATTCAATTTACGCGGTAAAATGAGTTTACACGCGCAATATACAGAAGAAATTACACGATTTTCGATCTACCTCGTGATCACCGTCGATCTCGGGCGCTCAAGCAGACAGTGGTGCAATGATACGTCCGAAGATGGATGGGCGGGAGGGCCAAGAGGAGAGCGGAGAGCGGAGAGCGGAGAGCGGAGAGCGGAGAGCGGAGAGCGGAGAGCGGAGAGCGGAGAGCGGAGAGCGGAGAGCGGAGAGCGGAGAGCGGAGAGCGGAGAGCGGAGAGCGGAGAGCGGAGAGCGGAGAGCGGAGAGCGGAGAGCGGAGAGCGGAGAGCGGAGAGCGGAGAGCGGAGAGCGGAGAGCGGAGAGCGGAGAGCGGAGAGCGGAGAGCGGAGAGCGGAGAGCGGAGAGCGGAGAGCGGAGAGCGGAGAGCGGAGAGCGGAGAGCGGAGAGCGGAGAGCGGAGAGAGAGAGAGAGAGAGAGAGAGAGAGAGAGAGAGAGAGAGAGAGAGAGAGAGAGAGAGAGAGAGAGAGAGAGAGAGACGAGGAGGAAGAGGAATAAGAAGTGGAAGAAGAAGAAGCGGCCCTTTAATTAAAGCACTAGCTCCAAATGAATCCTCTATTTACCTTCCGCCGACCAGAAGATAGTTCCCATCCCTGAGCACCAGCCGAAAGTAGTCTGTGTGCGTCTCGTTTCCCGTAAACCTGAACACATCCTCCGCACCTGGAAAAGAAAAGCAAAGGAAGGGTTTCGGATTAGTTTTTGTTCTATCGCTTGAAAAGTGGAATTACCTTATTCTATCTAATTAGCCGTCGACGACCATCGACGTTGCTCTTTTGTGACAGTCGACGACGGTTCGTCGACTCCCTCCTACCCCTACCCTCCTCTCCCTGCTCCCGCAAAGGGCGGAAGCCGGCTTTAATAAGCGTAATAAGCTTCCTTTTGACCGCGGACCCGATGAACAATGCTGATCGATTCATTAAAGAACTAACTGTGAATAGTCTACGTTAACTTCACCAGCTGGCTAAAAAAAAAAGAGATGTCTCTATTATCCGTTAATTATATCCATTGGACACAAGTCGCAAAGCTGATGTTTTGCGGGTTTTCTCAGTGCAATAAAATCGATTATCGAATTCGAGCGTAACGTAATAGCAACGATTGGAGAGGGATCGACACAATGACACATGCTGCAATTTCGTTATATTCTTTACGTTTAAATCTCCCGAATTTCCCACAGCGTTCTTTCGACCGCACCGGCCTCTTTCGGACAACGAAATAATCGTGTTCAACATCTGCGAAGCGAAACGTTAATGAACGCCTCACTGGGTCCTCGAGTGTAATAAGCAGAAATTTCCGGGGTAATCAATGCCGATCGCAGCAATCTCGGATCCGGTGCATGCAATTCGGGACATATGCATAAATTGCATTGCCACACTGACGACGTAGAGCATATTCCTCGCATACGAGGAAGCAATATGAAGCTTATTAAATATTAGTGTGCCACATGTGACATATGAAACGAAATACATTTTACGATAACAATAAATAGGTCGCAATAACCATAAACAATCGTTTAACAATGCTTCTCAATACGTTTCTCTATTTTTCTACGCTCATTAAAAAAAGTGCCAAAGTGATACAAAATTTTTTCGTCTGTTTCAAGGTCTTCTAATGTCGATGACATCAGAATCATCGATCTTCGATGCTCTCTTTGTACGCAAACATTGACGGGTAACTGTCATTTATTCTATAAATATCAATTGAAAGCTCTCTTCAACGAGATTCCAATGTCAGTTGATTGATCGATGAACAGGCGGTATAATTAAAAGAGTAATTATCAGACGATCCCATATCCCGATGTCATTCAATGTAGATGATCGAACTTGTGCATCCGGCGACTGTGATTCAGGCCAGAGATAGAGATGCACTTATTGTTAGTGCATCCAATTGCAACAGCAACAAGGAATGAGGACGACGATTAAACGGTCCATGTGAAAACGGCTGTTCACTCTTTGGAAATATTTCTATTTACAATTCTATTAATTACGAAGCGAGTTATTCACAGTTTTGCCGCGGGAACTAACAAAGAACCAGCTTTATCAATGCAGCAAAACTTCATGCGAAGCATACTTATTTGAATCGTTTGTCGGCGGCCAACTGAGACAGAATTTCGAATGCACTATAATTTGAAAAGCGTTGTAACACAAACATAAATGGTTATATTAATCTAGCTAATTGCGTCATATTTAAATGTAATTAAACGTCCGCATTTGAACCTCACTTATTGGAATGCGTATAATAATTATTCCGGGCTTTGCACATTCAACTGCCACTCAATGTCAACCACTGAACCACCCTCTACCTGATTTATGTAACTCGAGTCATGGATATATATATATATATATATATATATATATATATATATATATATTTGCGTTGCAAGTAACCACTTTGCTACTGATCATATAGTCACAAATGTTTGTTATACATTCAAAGTGAACCAATCGACCGTTGCGAATGTTACTAAACAAACATGTGTAATTGACATTTTTAATCGTTATCTACTACTATACATGTTACATGCGCACAAACTCGCAGTTATATATCCTATAAAAACATTTCATAAAAGACATGGAAAAAGTTAAAATATATAGAAAAATATGGAAAACATTTTTTTTTTATTTTTTCCAGATGAGTACATTAAAATCTTTCAAGCTCGACGGTCGGTTATCATCGGGCACATCAATAGCAATCGATTTCGACGACTGGAGAGGAGGCGCGCCCTCGCACCCAGTGCATGCAATTTGGGTCAGATATAGACAAGCAACAACGGTAACAGGAGCACTGCCAATGAACGAATGCAATGCTGAAGTAAGCTATTATCGAAAGCATCATACGTCTTGTCGTTGAAACGAATTAACGTCACGTTGTCGAGCGTTACATTCGTACCGCTTGCCGTGGCAAAGTTCGAGAGAGAGAAGTCAAATGGATGAGCATCCAGCTGATATGGAGAGACCGAGGCGAGGGTGACGTGTACAGAGGAAAAGAGCGAGAGGAGTGGACGCGCGATGGATCGACGGATATCTAGATAGAGGCGTTCACCGCCTATCCTCTTTCTCTGATTGCCTTCGAAATTAAACCGGCTGAGTGTGTGTCTCGTAACTCCCATCAACTCCGAGGCTCACTCGGTTATCGCTTTCCAAAATTAGCCGTTCGATTCCAGTCGCGTGTCGCGCGAGGTTAAAGCTGAAGAAGGGTGACTCGGAGGCGAAAACGGATTTCCAGGGATCTCTCGATTTGCACTATACCCGCGTCCGCCGCACGTGGAAAATGCACGAACGGATAAATAATTAGCCACGGCGGAAAAAGATCTGCAAAACCGCCCGACGAGATATTAAACATCATTGATTAATTAAACTTTAGATTCTCCCGCAGATATCAATTACATCACGATCCATTTCCGTTCCTATCTGTGAAATATTTATCAACTTGGACTAATACTTTCGCATATTCTTGATATTAATAATACGCTTGGAATATTAATATGTACATAAATATACGCGTGAAAATTTACGCGTTCGAAATATTTTTGTATTTATGTAAAAGAGTTGTAAATGATAAGCATTCCTCTTCCGATACATTTTCAGAGATCGCGGGTATCTATAGAAGCTGGGAGCTCTTTAGAAACGTCGTTCTTCGATACGATCAGTGAAAACCTTCGATTGAAAGGACACGCAATATCAGCCCCATTACCGTAGGAAATTCGTCCTCGTTCCTCGCCCTTTTCTCCGTCGTTCCTTTTGTTCCGCCGTCCCGTCAGCGAATGGTAGAACTTCGCATCTGCCAGCCATTTGCGGTTAACGTCAAGTTTCGAGCAACGAGAGGCGCTCTGATATTCGTGAAAGCCGATACAAAATACAAGCCGCGGACATGTATCGGCTTTCACGCTGCTGCCAGCGGAGCACAAAAACTTGTACATACTACGGAGATACGGACACTGACGGCAGAATTCATCGCTTCGAGATGATGCTTCGTCTCCCAAATAATTATTTTTACTTTACCGAATAATAATATTATTTCGACACACAAGTGTATATACTAAGAATGTCCCAACACAACTCTGTAGTCTTCATAAATATACATAGCAACGATACCACGTCATGAATTTAATAACAATCTTCATAGAACTGATAACTGAGAGTCAATATACTTCAGCAAGAAACCGAGTCGAGAGAGAGAGATACAATCGAAACCGCTCCCCGAGAGCTGCGATTGTTCCTCGAATGCTAAAAAATTGACCGAAGTCGATTTATCCGGGCTACCGTCCGACCCCGCGAACCACCTCTACAAATCACATATATATAAGTTCCTCGGGGCCGCCCCGGCAAGTGCCGCGATTCGAAAATATTGGACGTGTCCAAAGTTACGACTCGCCCGTCAAACTTCGCAGATCGAACTTCGCCGGAAAGCGCTTTCGCCGTGCGAGACGTCGGAGGTGGAGGCAGGAACAACGGCGGGCCGCGAGAGAGGAAGTGAGAAAGAGAGGCATATTTATCACGTGCTCCGAAAGAGAAGGGGGGGGGAGGGAGAGGGACCGGCTGTTTCGTAGGGTAAACGATGGCGTGCGAATGTCCGTGACTGGTGGGCGGATTGCTTATCAAGAAAGACGGAACGGCTCGTGAAATGGCAATTAAACGCACGAGCGTCCCTGTGTGTTAAGACCGGGCCACTCCTGCGTGTCTACGTCGATCACGGTGTGACGCCCGCGCATCTTCCGTCAGTTAATCCGACTGACGCGAAACGGTGCCGCGCGTGCCGCGGTTAAATGATATGGGTGACGGCTGAGGCAATTTGATGTACTCAAGATTGGCGGTTGTATCCCGGATCGACGTAGCCATCAGCGACGGAAAAGTCGCGGATTATATCGATTCATTGATAATTACAAGCCGTCGCGTAGCGTAACGAAGATATACTCTCTGAAGAACGAAATATCACTCAAAACGAGTGAAATGCAAATGCAACGAAAAGTGAAAATTGAGCCTGTGCACTTCGAGTGATTCGCCACTCTAAGAAAGAGTATATAGTTACGCTCTATACGTTGGAGTGAAATCACACTCCATTTGAGTGAAAGGACACTCTTTTTGAATGCAATAGATCAGTGTCCATAGGAGTGAATTATGTCACTCTACAATTTTGAGTGGAAAATTTCACTCTGTTAGAATCATTTATCAGTCAATCTTTAGTGAATCGTGATTCACTATAGCTTTAGAAGTTTAGAGTGAAATCGTATCACTCCGGTATAGAGTAGGCGCTCTAAAAATTTGAGTGAAAAATTCACTCCCACCTTATATGTCCGCATTTATTCTCTTTTGGAGTGACTATCGCAATCACTCTAATATATTAATGGCGAAACCACTCTATGAGATTTAGAGAGTATGCAGGCGTTGTAATCACTCATATATTGGAAGATTCGTAGAAATACGATTGATAAAATTGCCAATTAACTGATGTCTTCATAAAATTGTCAGTAATTCTGAGATCGTGAAATTAAATTAATTAAAATTAAATTTACAAGCTTGAAGTTAAATGCATTTATCGAGATTTTCATAAAATAAAAATTAGATATTTATTACGTCACCCTGATCTCGTAAAATTGCAGAGAAAGATGTGGTTCACGAGAATCATTGTATTTGTGCGAGCTGCAATGTCGCAACATTGGAATGTGGTATCAGAAACGGGGACATTATTGCGCAGCGGTGTCATTTCACCTTCGGTTAAGAAAGGTACCGCATTATTGACACTCGCAATCAGCACGAGTCGCGTTCTGTCACGTGCTGCCCCGAACGCACGTCAGCGCACGCACGTGTGCCACACGCGACGACGCGGGAGACCAAATTTCCGGCCTCTCAGCGGCGTGCCAATCGCGATCGCGGCGATTGGCAGTCATCAACTCTTCTCACCCTCGGAAGTGCGGATTATCTCGCGCGGTACGCCACATAAGTGGACTCGAATGCGGGGGCCCATCGCCACGGTGAGGCCCCTTTCGGCGTAAGCGTCCCCGACCGAGTGTCATTAAAGTTTCGCACGTGCCTGGGGTGCCGGCTGGTACACCGGGGTGAGCCCGAACCCGGCCATTATTTTTTAACGGCTTCCTCAGGGCTCTGTCGAATCCCGTTCGGCGCACGCATACACAGACACACACATATACGTGAAAGCGCTCGGGACTTCGAGACACAAGTTCAACTGTGACTAATGAACGACACTGTCAACTCAGCTTACCTACGGCGTTTTATTGTAGCTAGACCGGCAAAAAGCGCGGCTTAAGTTGCACTTTCGGACGTAACATTCGCGATTAAGCTCCCACCAGCACGTAGAGCGCGCGAATCGGCTCGAGAGAGCGTCGTGAAAACTCGCTCGAATTGGATGGAGTCTCACCTCCGAGAATATTAGTTTATAACTGTTTCAGGCGGAAACGTCGGACACGATAAATATTGCAGGCCTCGCCCCAATTCGCCGGATTCACCGTAACAATTTCAGTTGTGAAACGACCCGGTTGCCAAAAGCTTAAGAAATTTATAGTTAAACGAGTTTCAAGTATATCACTCACGGCGCCGCTATCATCGCCATTATTAGGGACAGTAATAATTCAATAAAGAAATATAAATTAAGCAAATTTGATCCACTGTGTACTGTATATTATATTAATATAATATTAATCAACATCTCTTGTTCAAAAGCATTCTGAAACCAAGCAGAGTCTTTTCGTTATAATTTAATTTGATATAAATAGTAATCTCCCCCTCTCTCTCTCTCGCCGGACGTGTATACATAAACTTTCCACATTTTCTCATTTTTAATAACATGAAGATCGTTTCTTTCTTTATTAAATTAAAAGCTGGATTTTTACGTGTGCTCGACACGTCTCGATTTACATCGAGAAAACGCACACGATGGGACGTCCGGGAGGAGCGAGCTTTGCGAAAAATAACCCCAGCCTGTGGAACTCTTACTGTTCTCGGACCGCTGTGCGAATGTCCCTTTACGCGCGGTCTACGTCGTGTTAGCCGAGCCTGCCGGGTGCACTTCAATTTCGTTGGGACAACACTGGCTTCTTCTTGGGCGAGATAATCCCACGAGATCTAGCAGAAGAGAAAAGCCGGACGGAAAAACGGAGAGCGCGGGACAGCGCTGAAAAATAAGCGAATGAAAAATTCAAATCGGCTAAAACTGATTTTTCAAGACAAGATAAGCCGGATCGAGGCGCCAATACGAAGAATGTCAGCGCGGATGTGCGGGGTCTTCGAAGACAGAAAGAATCAAGTCCGCAGCTCTTGTAATTATATATTCAATGTAATAGCTTTTAGACTCGTGTGATTTGCCGCCTTCGCCTGAACTTCACACTCGTCTGGAAAACGCTACTTTCTCCCCTTGGTGCACAATATACTATTACGTGCGAAGCAATGTTTACAAACTGCGGACTTGATCCTGTACTTTGAACGTCTCTGGATTCATGAAGGCGATAATTAAAATAGAATTGAATACGATGTAATTGATCCTAAGTCATTTGCGCCGCTGTAGAATGCTCCACAAAAGTAAACGGGTTTCTCTCTGAAGAACGTTGCGCGAACTCGAAGAAACGCGAAGCACGGAGATACAATCTCGAGCTTTTTTTGCGAGAAACTAACGAGATCGATAACCGAGCGCGTCTCGGGGAAATAATTATTCGCGGCGCAAGAGAAACTAACGAAGGAAAAAGTATCTTTCCGCCCCCGAATTCTGAGAGCCGCGTAACGAACGATTGGGCGAGACAGGCGGGAGATAATATTTCCTTGTCCGAGAGGAATCCGCGAATAATGACGGATTCGCGACACGTCCGTAGTCGAGGCCGAGGAGCAGAAGTATCTCTCGATTGTGTCTCTCGTTAGCGATGTAAACTAGGGTCGAACGGAGAAAAGAATACGCCGGGCGAACAACGGGGACGAACTGCAGCTATTTCCTGACAAGAGTTAAGATAGTACGAAACCTTAAAAATGTACAAAAAGATCCATCCTTTTTATCGGTATAAGAAAAAAGATATTTGCAGATAAAGTTTTTTTTAAATATTTCTTCATTTCACATATAATCATAACTGGTATAAAAGTCATGCATACTCTCTAAATCTCATAGAATTTAAATCTCATTCCGCCACTAATTAGAGTGATTGCGATTAGTCACTTCAAAAGAGAAAGTTGTCACTCTAATTTGAGTAAATGCGGGCGCTCATAAAGTAGGGGAGAATTTTTCACTCAAATTTTTAAAGCGGCTACTCTACCACAAGATACGATCTCACTCTAAAGCTATAGTGAATCACGATTCACTAAAAATCGACTGACTCTAGCAGAGTGAAATTTTTCACTCAAAGTTGTAGAGTGACATAATTCACTCTTGTACACTGATCTACTACACTAAAAAAAGTGCTCTTTCACTCAAATGGAGCGCGATTTCACTTCAACTTACAGAGTGCAATTTTACTCTTTCTTAAAGTGCCGAATCACTTGAATTGCACTCTCTTCGACTTTTAGAGAGTATTAAAGCACAAAGATATAATATTCGGAGAACAAAATACGCCAGACTATCGGTAAACTTTCGCATACGAGTTCGAACATCTTTGCCAGGTCAGTGATGAATAGAATGAACGTCTTTGACGATCCTGGCATAACGATATCGCAACTGAGTCAGAGGTCGTTTCCAATAACCAGCTAGCGTTATACGGAGGGGAATTACACGCTCGATAACGCGCCGCGCCGTCTTGTGCCCAGAACGACTGTGTGCGGATGCAGCGAGCGCCGCGGGAAAAAGAATGTGAGAAGGCGAGGGGAATGTGCAGCGCACCGGAGAGCAAATCTCAAAAAAAGCAATCTGAACCGTTCCTAAATTAAACACGCGACCGTAATCACGTCGATCTTTTCAATAAGAGATTACTCTCGTCGGAATTGGAATGCATCGTCGATACGCCATCCGCCGCGCCATCCGCTCTCGGGTGCAATCGAACGCAGAATGCTGAAACATCGTCTCGGAGCTAGCTTCCTCGGATAATTACATTGGATTAGAACGTTGTAGAAAGATCTGTCATTGTTAACAAATAACAACAGAACTTAATGGAAATGGACCATCAAAGTTCGATCGACCAAAAGCGCAAGATCGTATTCCACGATTTCGTAAATTTCGGAGCTTCAAGGCTCGTTTTATTATTAATTCCCAGGAACCGCACGAGTGGAATCACAGAACGTTGAGAGGGTCTAAGTTTCTTACGAGCACGTTATTTGCTTCTCGGAATGCTGTATTGCTCGTTCACGCACGTGTAAGATTTACAGTTTCAACTATATTTCTCCGTTTACACGATGTTCTACGCGAGCCCGGGGTAGGGGGACGCAACGCCACGGAGGATGAAGGTTTATTGCCAGAAGAAACGTAGACGTTACCGCGCGGTACTCGTCGAGGAACATCTAAAAACGTGTAGCGTAGTGGTGAAGTGGGGGAATCTTGGCACCCCCGCGAGTCGAGCTATAATGTTTATCGCGCCAACACTGAAAAAGGGAACAGATCAGGAAAATGAAAGAGCAACAAAATCTCTCTTCTTCTTCTTCCTCTCTCTCCATCTCTCTACATTCGTACAAAGGATGTATGCGACGTCGCTCAATCGTAAGCACTCTCTAAAAGTTGAAAAGTGAAATGTCACTCAAAACTAGTGAAATGCATGTGTAACAAGTGAAAATTGAGCCTGTGCACTTCGAATGATTCGCCACTCGAACTATAAGAAAGAGTAAAATTGCGCTCTATAAGTTGGAGTGAAATCGCACTCCATTTGATTGAAAGGGCACTCTTTTCGAGTGCAGTATCTTTAGTGGGTCGTGATTCACTATAGCTTTAGAGTAAGATCGTTTCATTCTTTTCCGCGCGGTAGTCGCTCTAAAAATTTTAGTGAAAAATTCACTCCCTTTCTGTACTCGCATTTACTAAAATTAGAGTGACAATCCTCTCTTTTGGAGTGACTATATCGCAATCACTTTAATATATTAGTGGCGAAACCTCTCTATGAGATTTAGAAAGCACTGATCGCAATCATATGCTTATAATTAGAACAGAATTCGAAACAGAGATCACCAAGAGATCAAAGTTCGATTTAAATAATTAAATATTAAGCGTCGAGGCAATTCCAAGTCAGTCGGAAAAGAATGAAACGCGCTCGGCATAATCGAGGACACTCGCCTAGGTAAATGCATACTCGCTCTCCTCCCGCGGTAAAGTCGAAATCGCAGAGCACGAACGCGGAATGAGCATTATTGATGACGTAATTTGATTTCGATACATTTATCCACGGGGGTAGGAATCGCTCCTCGGTGAATAAAGCACGCGCGTAAAAGTTAAATAATTTAGTGCTCGCTGCTTGTTACACCGCGCGCTTATTTTTCAATACGTTTCCGCCGGCTCGTGTGCATTGCTCTCCCGGGGAATATATGCGCGGAAAACGCGTTGCATTAATATCGCGCGTACACAAGTCCGCGTTAAATTCCGCGAAAATGACGAGAAATGAGCTGGATTTTCCGACGGGGGAGGGGGAAAAAAGTAAGAAAAACACCGAAAGAAAGAGAGGGAAGAAAAGGGAAACAAATTATTTATCGTAGACTCTTTGTGTAAAGAGTGTTTCTCACCGGCAAGTTATTTCGCGGCTGTATTTAGCTCAGCCGCCTTTACTTATCTCTCTGTTTTGCTTTATCTCGCTCTTTCTCACGGACGACTCTCTTCGCCGTGTCTTTAGGAAACTTGGCGGAACGTCATTCATAACTGACGAAGTTCCCCGGATAATGTACAAACGCGGCGCGGGGCGCGGCGGGCGGTAGGAGGTGGAAGTGTGCCGCGCCTGCCGGTCAGCAACGGAAGTGCGGAAATTTAAACGGAGTCTCCGTTGAAAAATGACTCGCAAACAGCGGGTAAACCGTGCGGGGCGATTCGAGGGAACGTCAAGATCCTTTCCTCAAAGCCCCACTCCGTGTAATAACCCTGTTTAACGGCGCCGCGCCGTGAAATATGCCGGCGTCTCATTTGCGCCGCTACGCTGAAACGAGAGAATATTTTTTTCTGCCTCATTCATTTACCGCGCGGGTGTAATATATCGTTCGTTGCATCCGGGGAAGGAACGGAGAGATTGCAGAGCGCCTGCCACGCTTCCACGCTTTGAGACTAAACAGTTTTTTAAGCTATTTGTTCACGTCAGTTTTACTCTTAACTCTACCGGTCTCTAATTTTTATCGCGACTGTAGAAAGCAATCTCTTATGTATGGATACTTTTTTTTATGTACGTACATAATAAATACTATTACATTAAACAGTATTCATTAACTTATGTACATATCATACCAGCTATAAATTTAAATTTTGTTATTCCCAACTCCAGCTTTAATTAACCAGCTAACCATAGATGTATAAAAATTTTAACAACAATGCATAAGAATATTATGAGATTTAAATATTGTTCTCTTCTTTTAAGATATATTCACCTCGGTCTAGGCATACTAATTTTAATGTGATTTACAACTGTGATAAAGCCATAATCGCCACAAAAAATAATATTTATCTTCGCTAACTGAAAAATCAAAAGGCCAAGTGCGGTTTGGCGTTGCACTAACAAAATCAATTGCATGAATCGAGTGAGTCCTGGTATCAGGATCTCCGGGTGTATATATATATATATATATATCGGGTGACGCGGAAGCGAGCCTTGCGTAAGTCGAACGATATACGGCAGGCGGGCGTCACTCGATACGCCGAGGTACCGAATCGCGTATCCGCGTATCGAGTTAGGTAAGTGGATTTCTCGCATCGATACATTCGCGTTACATAGCATTGCACTTCCCTCGTGTTAGCTCACGGAAAGAGCCAAGCCAAATTGAGCCATCTAGTGTATCAGCCGCGCCTGCGTCCCCCTCCCCCCCCCTCCGCCCCGCTTTTGCGGGGTGTCGCGGGTTTGCCGTGAAAAAAAAAGTTACGTCAACGTAACGCGCATGTCCGGCGCTGGTGCAACCTCCCCATAGAAATTTCGCACCCTTGTCGCTCCCATTTCGCTAAGCACCTACGTAGGGTAGGGAAAATCTCGCGTTCTTCTCGCAGTAACACGCATGGATGCCGCGTGTGCAGTTATATCATCGCTCGGGGACATGAGTCGCGAAATTTGCAAAACTTGGAAACACGGAAATACACGGTGATACACAGTATAGTATGCGTTGCGTTACGTCACGTAACATCGATCGTTATTCATCGCGCATTTAACGCTTAATGCGGTCGTTTGATGCCGAATACGGTTTGCCTAAAGTGAGATTTCACGATTCAAAATGAAATGCGGACACAGTCATATATTTAGCGCTGACTGCACAGTGAGAATACGAGTCGTTATATTATATATTTGTATCGGCTGCTACCGATATAATTTTTCGATAAAAGTGTTTATCGTGTATTTCATCGCGGGACACGATGAATAACAATTTCTATCAGTTTCAACATTTGCGACACGAGTATAATTATTCTCACATAGCACGTAATTGTATAGTGTAATTTTTCACATATCGCGAACTTTCGACCAATAAGCCTCGACTACGATTTACATTAAATGACAATTAGCCGTGAGCCATCAATCGTTCCTGAAACTATATCCGCTCGATCAGAGTGTAGATTAACGTAAATGTCGAATTAATCATTCAAATTGAATATTATTCATCGAGAATATTCATCATCTGGAGAAGCAGGGCAAAGTTAATCGGAATCTCTTGACCGATTACATAAACAGTGACTACATTCTCTGACATTACAATCATTACAAATTAAAAACGTGTAAAATTAAAAATTTCGACAATTATATAAAATATAAAAATTTTACCCGACGAAAGTTAGACGCGACGTAAGGTAAATGTCCCTATGGCCGACACCTATAAGGCCGACCCAACAAAAGAATGGCGTTGTCAAGCGTGACGAAAATAAATTCGATAAAGAGTTTCGTACTGGTGGATAGCTTCATCCATGCACTTTCCAAAAATCATAGACTCAATCCATTCCGTCAAGTATTTTTCTAGATAGAGAAGAATAAAGGCGCACTAGTGCGTGCCCCCTCTACCGACCAGCTGTGCCCAATTCCGACCGGGCATGCCCCGGTAACTTTTCTGACACCTCTTGCTGAAAACTCTTCAAGCCAAAAGGATCGATAGGCCGTGCTTTCGCAGTCTCTATGCGTACTGAACATCGAGATCAAGCCAGCATTTGCCCTTTTGCTCTACGCGAGGTTTTTGTCCTCGCTGAGCTGGCCTTAGGACACCTGCGTTATTCTTTGACAGATGTACCGCCCCCATTACCGATCACCTTTTTTCAGAGCATGCGAGGCGGAGGTTTCAAACGAAAAATAAACATAAAAATGAACATAAATCAATGATAAACATAAAAAATACACATAAATCATGAAAATAGGTATTTTATTTTAATTTGATGATATCAAACAATCAATATCAAAGAGATTATCGCTGACTTGAACAATAAAGAGAATTCATAGATGATCAGATATGTAAAGAATAAGAAATATATATTGAAATACGGTTATATAATCGTAACATAATATCTCGAAATGCTTTTCGTTCGTATACTATGCATATTACATTTATTTATAACACACGGTCTCCACAATACAATAGATATAATTAATGTATGCTATTTAATAGATATATCTTAAAAGTAGATGCATTGCAACCGGATGAATGTTAAATGTTAAAATTTATAATATTTTTTATAGATATTTTAGTGTTCGACAATATACTGACGTTTACGTGTACGGTACTGGGGACATGCAGGCGTTTTGCTGTGTCTAACCTCGACCATCGAATAAATAAAAAAAATGACAGTTTTTGACTAATTTTTTTTCCGAATATGGCAATCAAACTGTAACGAACCATTTAGCGCTCGAATTATTCCTTACAAAAGGATTTTGAACGAAATACGGACTATTTAGGCGACCGACAATTCTTAACCTCACTCTTAAGAATACGCGTGGATGGTGACGTGCGGCAAGAAATGCGAAAAAAATATATCTAATTATTGTACTTACTCTGCACGTTATAATCCTTTTGTACTGCACGAATTCCGGAATTTTTTCACTCCACTAATCAACGTGTTGATAAATCGACAGCCTCGTAAATAACGTTTCACGTCAAAGTGGTCGGTAGAGGGAACATGGTCGGGCATAGGGACATTTACCTTAAAGGTCGTAAACTGCGCAAACGTGAATACGTATACTTTCCGTATCAATTAATACATTCTAATCTAAAATGGTAATTTTACTCTCCCTCTCCCTCTCCCTCTCCCTCTCCCTCTCCTCTCTCTCTCTCTCTCTCTCTCTCTCTCTCTCTCTCTCTCTCTCTCTCTCTCTCCATTTACTCGGAAGTCAATATAATATACAGCGTGTGATGAAGCAATCAGGCTAGTCATATATCATACATATCTAGTTCATCAAGTGCGCGATATTACATATTACATATTCGCAAAAAATACCTCCAACTAAAGTCAGATTAACGTGGACGCGCAAAATTCTGCGCGCGAGATTTTAAAGCGTCACTTGACAAAGCGAATATGTATCAGACTGTCGATGAATAAATCTGAATGTGATTACGGACCAACAAGCTAATCCGATCGGCATAGTAATAATTTATGGAAATTGTACGGTAAAATTTACAGGCCCCCGCCGTGCGCCGTAACGTGCGCGTAGGCGCCGTGGCCAAAGCGGACGTGTCGGTAATTTTCTAGCAAAGTTAATTCGTCGGCAAATGAGCGGGCCAACCTGATTAGCGCGTCCGCGGCATAATTAGCGAAAACTTCGGCGATCGACAGCGATGAAATTTTATGGAACGGCCATACCGCATTGCCCGTTTACGTCGGTCGACGCGAAACAGAATGCGAGTATCGATTCTCGGGGACGGTGTATTGCGACCCGCGATATAATCTGATTTTCGCGCGGAATGAAGTTATGATAACGCATAACGCGATACCAAACCGGCCGTAGTTTTCAGGTCAGTGAGACACGAATTTTACGTATCGCGCGAGCAGATACGGCCCCGGTATATTTGTCGACGCGAAACAAAGTGGTTTTATGCGTCGACGCAGCTCTTATCGACTCTCCATGTCTATTTTTTTTTAAATAATCTATCGGGAACAGTCAGCGTCGCTCGGCTATTGCCTTTAACGAAGTTGCAATGTCAATCAATTTGCTCTCCGAGTACTCACGATCGGGATTCACATACCGAGTTGCATATTTATCGGTTAACGATCACTCGACACGAGTCACATTGCAAACGCATCGAGGATTCGTTGGAATATAACGAAACTCGCATGTCGGCCTTTAAACATTGGTATACGCGACTATATTTTCAATTTCATCGGCAATACCAAACAGCATTAATTTTAGCCTTGAGTGATGCTTATAACATAATAGAATTACGGCTCTTCCCTAATTATAGCAGCGCTATGCTATAATTTCTTTTACGTGCAATACTTGCATACTATTCTTGTCCGTGAGATATTTTATATACTATGCTTATTTGTGTTACATATATTCAATAATAGAGTTACTATTATTATCTTTAATGTAAGATTATTACGTTTAAGGATAAAATAAATTAGTAAAATTTGAGAGAGAGAGAGAGAGAGAGAGAGAGAGAGAGAGAGAGAGAGAGAGAGAGAAATCCTTTCTTAGCCTTGTATTTGGTGGCGATGTAAATTGGTGTCTTGGAATTAAACTAATCAGACATCATAATTTGGATAGAAGACAAAAAAAAAAAAGGAAAAGATACTTTTGAATCACAATACATATACCATCAAGCAACATTGAGTATCTCAGCGTCAAAATGTTCGACTGGTTTTTCGTCGAATTATCGAGCACAAGTTTATCTTTACCAATCACTCGCCCTATTCTACTTGATGCGAGAACCAGCGGATCAGCGAACAATCGGAATTCGCCGTCGCGAGAGGTTTCGCAGCCGCGACCGCAGTTGTTGAAGCCAAAACACCGGACGTAGGCTTATTTAACCGAAGTGGCCGCATCGCCGATACACGCGTGTAGCGCTAATGAAACTAATTACGCGCGGCGCGACACGGTGTAACGTAACGTGCACTTATGCGCGCGCGCGGACGCAGCCATACGTGAAATCACGTCACGGCCAGATTAATTGGATTAGAGCCGGTGTTTGTCGGTCCTTAATGCGCGTAACACACATCGCCGGATCTAATAAATCAATCGCGTATGTCGCCGGGAGTTTATCCCCGCCGCGCGCGCTCCTCGCTCTCGCATTTATTATGTGCGAGGCATTATCGTTTTCAGTGTTCGAATCAATCGGGCTTCGTCTCGCTCTCTCTCGCTCTCCCTCTCTCTACCTCGTGCCCTTTCTCTTTGTCTCTGACACGCGCGCGCGCACGTCGATACCGGAGAAGCCGGATTTCGCGGAAAGACGTTCTATCGCGAGCGCGGACTATCGATCGCCATTCATGATTCACGAGGAACCCGCTGTTTGGCTGACACGCTGCAATCATACGTATACACACGTACATGCACCTCTAGAAGAACCGGTACATTAACGAAGAGATGGTGCATTAGTTAGTCGGATCTGCGAATCGCTTCGACGAGCGCGCGTCTACGTCGCATCTGACATGTAATATTTAACGCGTCCCTGTATATACGTGCAATGCAAATGGATCTCCATATTTGAGCTCCTCATTAGAATATAAAATTATTCCTCTATTGTAATTAATAACAGCGCCGCACAATAGACAAAATTCAATCGATTCGCTTCAATAAATAATTAATTAACGTTCAAAACGCGTATACGATATCGCAAGTATCGAAGGTATTCTCTCGCGTGGTATCTCGGCGGAGATGATCCTCCGTGGGAAATCGAACCGGTCAGACGCTACGACCCGGGTCGGGAATTAGGTACAACGAGTAATCATCGGCTTGAATCATGAATGACCGCTAATCGCTATAGGCTACCGAATTTGTAACTCTCCTCCGCCGAGCAATTTCACTTAACATACATTTCAATCGCGCTAAAGTGGCTGTTGTCTGTTTGGCATGCACGTCTTATTTGTCTAATGCAAAGACTTATGTTGAACGTCAACACGGAATGAGAAGCAGACAGCTCCGTGTGTCTAGCCCTAAATACGTCGCGAGGATACGGGTCTTTGTCTCCCGCATGATGCGTGCGGTCACGTACATGCAACGCTGCGTAACGATCTTACTCGTCGCGTCGTGCCGGCTGCGTTTACATTCGTCTCTCGCGAAAGCGTTCGCCAAGCTTTGAGGGAGAAGTGTAGACGCGTCAAAAATGTTGACGGCCACTTCTACGAATGCCGCGAGTATTTGCGTTTTTTTTGGCGACGCCGGGATCTCTCAAGATCCCTCGTGTCCCACCGTATTACTTGGATCTTTCTGCGACGAGAGCGGGAAGAGATGCTGTTGAATGGCAAAAGACGGTATTGAACGAGGCAAACGAGAGGTACCGAATGAATGCTTTATAGGATTTGTTCAACGCGATAAACGACATATGTGGCACGCAAGATTCGTTCAGATTAGGGCTCCCCAACCTACAGCCTTAGGGCCGGATCTGATAAAATTTTATCCGGCCAAGAAATTTCGACGTTACAATATAAAAGAATTTGAAAATAAATTTTGTTTTTTAATGATTTTCAAAAATAAAGCTTATTCGGCCCGCCGGTCATTAAAACAATTTCAATTTATGATTAATTTTTTTATTAAAAAGATTAGGTTTTAAATGCCTTTAGATACGATACAAGAAATTGGAAAATCGACGGAACTCGCATCGATTGCTTCAATATAGTTAAAGTGCAGTATCATCATTGCATCTTCTGAATAGTTAACTCGATAAATAATCTAAAAATATATCGTACGCTACTTAACCCTATTTCCTCCAACCATGCCCTTTCGTGTCCTACGAGTTTCTAACAGTCGTTTGTTCCGGAAAACAAATGATCGTCAGATAATCCCCCCCACTCCTAAAAAAAGTTGTTGTGGTAGGAAACCTCAGGTATAAATTTCAGAGCCGCAGCTCATTTGTTCTCGAAACGGCAAACAATCAAAATTTCGGTAGGACACGAAAGTGCATGGTTGGAGGATTACGTCAGTGTTGTGTTGAAGGTAAATGAGAATTTTTTTTCGATAAAAATGTATTTTTGTGTACAATTTAAGCGTATTTAAAATATTTTTGTTGTTAAAAATAAAATTTGACATTCCACAGAGGACTATTATGGCTCAGAGGCAGACGGAAGAGGTGGGGAGGAGCTACAATTATATAAAAACTTTAAATTTTTTACATAAAAAATATCTGTCACACTTTAACCCGTTGTGGTCACACCTCCTAAAAATAACGTAGTGGTCACATGGGGTCCAATGGACCCCACGCAGAAAAACAGTTGCTATTTGCGTTCTTTTTGATGTATCGACTCAAACCTTGAACTGGAATTTAGTTTAAGACTTCCTCTTTATAATCCAATAATTTTTTTCTCCTTTTTAAAATTTTTTTATGTTAAAAAAACGCGAAAAAAAATTTTCGAGAAATTTGACTTTTTTCACAAAAATATTCATCAAAATTTCAATTTTTGAGATAGAGCAAAAAAACTTCCTGCGTTTTACTCTCAAAATAGTATACTTTTAAGAAAAAAATAGTATCATAACGAGCTTTGAAAAAAGTATATTTATTGTACAGTTTGAAGTTATATATATCAATTTTCATGAAACTCGTAAAATCAAATAGCTCAGTTTTGAACGTGTAAAATAAAGTGAAAAAACCGTCTCTTCGAAGGTACGTAGACGCAAAGTTAGCCTGGGGTCCACTGGACCCCATGTGACCACAACGGGTTAAATTCGTCTTTTCTTATTCGGAAATTCTTTTTCTAGCATTCTTAAAGTCCTTAAAGTCCTTCTGTACCATTTAAAAATTACCAAATTTGCGGCGACGAAATTAAGTATTCCTATTTAATTAATAATTATCTCATATTTTTTTTCTTATTCGCACTACTTTTAGCTGTAATTTGCGCTTTGAACCATTAAATTTCGTCAATTTGTTCGTGAGTTATGATTTTTTAAGTAAAACGAGTCGTAACGTGTGTTTGTCAACATATAATTGTTGTAAAAAAATATTTAAATAAATGATTTCCAAATGTTCTTTACATTGATTTTTAGTCGAAGGTACAAAGATATAATAATTTTTGGGGAATTTTTCAAAGCTATTAACATTATAAAAAACACGTGCGACTCGAAAGTGCATGGTTGGAGGAATATGCGGGCGAAAAAAACGTTGGAGGAAATAGGGTTAATAATATTTATTGAGCTTGTAATTCTACTTCCAGCAATTTAGATTCATGATTTGACAAAAAAGTATCTAGATTCAATTATAAAAAATAATATAAGATGTAATTATCTCCTGAGGTAATAAATACGTCGCGAACGACGCGACGTGTCGTTTTACGGTATCTCCGATCTTCGACGCTAACAAGGCCCGAAATCGACCTCTGGGATCGTTTATGCCGGGAGGATTTTTGCACTCCGGGGAGATGTAAGCGCGGTTGCGTGCGCGTTTAGCTAGCAACGCGCTTGAATCGTTCGCTCGCGCTTGTTCGCATCAACAAGTGGCATGCGAGGGACAGTTGATTCGCGCGGCAGCCACGCGCACAAAGGGCCGCCGCGCCGCACCGATGCCGATACTTTCATGACGGGCGAATGCACGCGAGCACCGCCGATGGTTATCGTTGCCCGCGATAGTTGCGCACGTACCAGTCACCTATGCAGTCACGATGCTTTCTCCATAGTTGTAATCGATACCGGGCACAATATGGCAGGCGTATCTGGTGTGCCTGCCATCGATACCCACTTTCGACGTGCGTTCTTCGATCCGCTGATATCGCAAACATGTCGTGTAAACCAGAAAATGACGCGTGCAAAACGATACTACGGTGTGTGTGCATACGTACGTTACTCGAGCGCGTGCGTTACAACTAGATAGTCCTATTCCGTTAAATATTCGAGCGTATAAACGCGAACGTTTCCGATCGTTTATCAATTCGTTCTCGATACGTCGTTTTAATCATATGAAATAAACCAGAGAACGGAGGTGCACGCGTACGAAAACGCAGTAGATTTTAATTCATTTAATCTATATTGAATTTTTTCGGTGCGCGCGAACACATTTGTGACGCACGAACGACGTGTCAAGGTAAGGCGCGGCCTCGCAGAGATGAGTGATCTATATTTTGTCGGATAACCCGAACCGATGAAAAGTTAATGGGTTATCCGATATCGTCGAGTTCCTGTAAATTATCAGGCGCTCGAGTTTAGTCCGAACTTAATCAGGTAAATTCGACCTCGATCCGGGCGTGGTCGGATCAACTCGAAGTCGACAACTAAAACTTCAAATACCGGTGCGCATCGGTGGATGGTGCTACAATGTAACATAATTAAATCAGCCCCATACCGCCATCAAAGTTACGTGTAATAAACTAATCACCTTTGTCATATATTAAAACAAACTTTTGACGTGCATATCGCGTAATAATAAAATGGTTGAGGATAACTTCTTTTTCTATATTTGCAACTGCATATTTCTATATAAATTTAGTCTTTATTTCACATCGTAATTGTAGCTTATTGTTTATGTATAATTTACTTTATTATTTTATTCTCTGTCTTGTGACGAAGTTGTCCCAGATTTTACCAAATAATTTAACATATAATGTCGTCACTGTTTTCATGTATATTGTTTTAAATTTATCGTATTTCTTACTAGATATGTGGTTCCTTCGTATCTTATTGTGACACGATATGTAAAAATGTACAAATATAAAAGTATAATTAAATCAGCCCTATCTGCTAGCAAAGTTACGCGTAATAAACTAATCACCCTCGTCACATGTGCACATTAAAACAAACTTTTAATGTGCATATCGTGTAATAATGAAATGGTTGACGATAACTTCTATCTCTATATTTACAACTGCATATATCCATATAAATTTTCTTTTTATTTCACAACATCGTAATTGTAGCTTATTGTTCATGTACTGCTTACTTTATTATTTTGTTCTCTTGTGACGAAGTCACAATTTCAATAAATAATGTCGTTACTGTTTTCATATACCTGTTCCAAAATCGTATTTCTTATTAGATATGTGGTTTCTCCATATCTTATTACGACACGATATGTGAGAGACATATAGACATAAAAGTATAACGAAACCAGATCCACTGACCTATTAAATATTATGCACGTCAATCGATATCGGTGCATCATCCAGGCTATCGGCGCTATCAAAAACCACGCTTCAGCAAAATCCATCCTTTTCATCTTTCGCACAGTGAATTAAATTCATGCCCTTTCCGCGCGGGTTCGATCGACTCTTTCAATAAGGTTGTCATTATCAGGTTATTCAATCGTTTGAAAAAAAGTCGCGACTCCTCCATTTTTTAACAGCAATCCCAATTCGCGCATAATCAAATCGTCATGCGTCGAATGTTACGTCATTACGAATAATACCGCGCGGACGGTATATTTAGTGTTTATTCGCGTCAATTTGCGACCGACATAACACTCTGTTGTTTGTGACGATTCGGCGCGCGAACTTGCGACATTTCACCAAGAAACGCCGAACGCGTAATCAATAATATCTTTGACGGCACTGTGGCGTATCGTCGCGTTCATCCTGCTAACGATATTAAAGTTTAGCCGCGTTGAGATTTCATCGGACAATTTTAATCTGCTTGCAGAAAACTGAGAGAAGTTGCGGATACTTGACGGTTGATACGCGGACCGACATTTCGCAATCTTTTAGAAAACGGCGTTTTGCATTTTACGCCTATTTGAGTCGGCGATCTCGGCTGGTGCCCGCGCGTAGGTCTTTAAAATTAGAGTGGCACTTAAGGTGGTTCGGCCATCAGAGCATGTCAAAGAAAAATATCTGAATTAAAAATATGTTATAAAGAAAACCTAAATACACTTAAATTTGCAATTTTGAGAAGATTTGACGTCTAGTTTTTGAGATATTAAATCTCCAAGTTGACATTTTTAACATAGGTTTTATGGGAAATTGTACCGAAAACATACATTTTTCGAGAATTTCATTAACTGTTTGTAAAGAAACAAGTTCAAAAAACTGAAAATAACATTGTTTGATTCTTCTAGCACTTGTTAAGTATAAGACAAAACGACGTTGACGTGTAATAAGGCCAAAAATTCAATCAAAAGTTGATGAATTGTCGCGTTTCTTGTCGGCCTTTCGATCAGCTGTACGCGACGTGAACATGTGGCAACGCCGCGCCGTGTAGTGTTTTCTTTCCACAGCACTATTCTTTTGCAAGCAAATCTCCCATTATTGAAATTGTTTGTTACCTTCCATTATTTTCCAACGTAAACACAATACATAACCTCACTCAAACACATAGCACTGGCATGATAGCTGCCTACAGCGAAGAGATGCAATGTCGCGACATTTCTCTTGTACGAATGTCAACTGAAGTCAAATCTTGAACTGTTTACATTTGTCAGTAGATAAATTGATACATAATCGAATGAAAGTTACATTATAAAACCAGTAATTGTACAAATGTCTAGAATATATCCATAAAAATGGTTTTTCTTGAAAATAAATTTAGGCCCTATATTGACTCATACAGTACTAGCCGAACCACCTTAAATTGATGATGTTAACGGGCTATCGGGATCACGTAGCCCGTACGCGTTCGAAAACGAGCGGGATCGATTAACCGAGGTATAACGATCAGGGGAGTCGCACGTTTCCCCTAGTATTTTCCTTGTGTTTGCATAACGAGCCGGAATACCTGCGCGAAGTCGGTCGGGGCTACCGATAATTAATTACCGCCGACCGTCATCGCCGTTAGCTTTTTAGACGTCGCTCGATGTCGTTGCTGCGGGAAAAGTGGAACGAACTTTTCTTCCCCCTCTGGCATTTAATGAAGCGGCGCTGGTTTCATTCCTGACACGACAACCGGGATTTTCTTTCCCACTTTTTTTTTCTGCGATAAACACTTGCGCCACGACGTGGCAATTATCGATGGCTGTTTGTTTTGATTTGCTAAGAATTATATCGTACCGGAGTGCACGCGCAAAACAGTATCGCCAGAAAAATAATACTCAATAATTCAAAAGCTTCATTTCCCCTCTCAATATTGGCATATCCACAAGATGAAAAATCAACTACAAGACATGAATTCCGAACGTTCAATTCTGTCGAGAAAGATACGTGAAAAAATGTTAAATTAGAGATCGCAAATATAATCTAAAACCGCGCTAACGCAGAAGTTGGACAGTTCACACTTATCCTTGTCCTGCCGACGAAAAAAAATATAGAAAAAAAAACAAGTAATATACGTGTTGTGCCGTAGCATTTAATCATTCAGGGCTTGGCAATAACAGAAGTGCGCGCATAATTCAAAACTTCTTATTCCCTACGCGTTATTACTCGGTGCGAATAATCAAGATCGTAACCGCGCTGGAAACGAGTGTACGCGTGCATTTATTATTCTCACGGCGACGCGCGTTTGCCGTTAAAAAATGAGACACTCCGCCAACATGCGGGAATTACCGTAACGCGTCGAGAGCGAGAGCGACTACTAATACGCGGTTCTAACGTGTTTTACATCGGCCCTCGGTAATTATCCGTCGGCCTCGCGCTAAACACGCTCCTCTTCGCGCGCGTTCTCGCGTCTCAACGTATCCGGGGTCTTCAATCTCGCGGGGGAGGAGAAAAAAAACGTCGGAGCGACGCGACGGGACGTCGCGGCGTCCGCGTCGGCGCGATATTTGCCCGACTAATACGTCGTGTGTTTAGATGCACTCTGTCGTTGACATACGGTTATTGGTAGAAAAACACACCGCCGCGCCCGTGATACCGCGCCGGAGCCGATGACGGATGGATGCACGCGATCTCGCGATGAACGCGCACGCAACGGGCGACGCGTTTTAGCAGCTGCATGCATTCAATAATTGATATTCCGCCCGTGCATATATGCACGCCGCTACGATTTTCGGTGTATTTATTCCCGGTGCCTTCGACCGTGCCGTTTCACGCTTTTTTTACCACGGCGGCACCGGCGATTCGATTAGTCTCGTGACAAAAAAATAAACTAATACGCGAATTGTCCGTAACGTTGTAAATATAGTGCCGGATGCTTTTGAAAGCGACGTGAATTAAATATATCTCGAGTCGAACATTTCTCAAATATATTTTATACCAGCGATGGAATTAGGAAACGTGTCCCCAGAAATGGAACGCGCTTAAAACGATAATCCTAGTATTATGGGTAACGCTGCATTTGTGCTAATTAGCAATCGTTTCATCTTAGATATTCGAGACTTAAACTCGTTAAAATAAGCGATTCATATATCACTTCTGACATATGTATCTGATAAATAATAGTATTCGTATTCTTAGGTCATTGTAAAACGACGAGAACCTCGTTTTACGCGCCGTAATTATCTGCGTCGCATATCTAGAGAAGTATCGAGCGAACAGCTAGAAATTGAAATGTATCGCGCGCGCGTGGCTGCATACTGCTCTAGAGAGTCCTGTATAATTAACTTCGATAACCCTCGAAACCTTTTCTTTCACGCCAACACCGTTCGCGCCGTAAACCTAAAATAAACACGTAAAAGCATACCTTCAATCGGAAAATCTCTTTGATACAAATAAAGAAAATTAACTCTTCGCAACGGTGGAAAACAATATCCGTCGCATTATTCGCGGCAAAATTTCACCACAAGCATCTTCCACATCAAATAAATCCAGGCGACTCGTATAAATTAGAGCAGAATATTCTGTATGTAGGCGAGATCAATATCAACTTCCAACCGAGACAGACATCATCGATCCGCCTGTTTGCGAGAGAGATCGTAATTGTGCATCTGATTGCACAATCGGCCTGTTATTTAAAACAGCGAACACAGTCAGCGGCGGCGCTATATTTGCGTTAAAGCCCGTTATTATGGAAGGTGAATAAATTCGTCCAAGCTGCGGCATTAAACTTCGGACACTCATAATCGTGCGGTCGCGCGAGCGTCATTCCCTCCGACCACTCTCTCTCTCTAGTCGGAGACCACACGCGGCGTCACCGCTGTCAATTATGCGAGTAGCATAATTGCACTCGCGTTTGCGCATATCTATGAAGTAGTTTACCTACGTATCCCGGGCTGCTGGAACTCTCCTCCCCTCGCTTTTCATTGATAATGCCACTAAAAACTCGCGCGCGATGGTATTTCAACCGTTACGAATAACAGCGGGCGGTTTCACGCTACGGGGGTTTAGCTAAAATTAATCAGTATCCGCTCCGCTCCGGGGGTAATTCGAAATTTCCGCGGGATTCACCTCGAACGAGTTTAGAAGTCGCGGTCGAGGTCAGAAGTCGCGGCGCAGGCGGCACCTCCGCGTCGCGAACGCAAGTCGCATCTCCTTTTGTGGGACAACCTATATCGATAATGCAAAACCGTGTCGCGACAGTATAACTTCCCGAACTCGACGCTGCACCGATTCAACTTTGCCGCAACGAAGTTAGGGAGACGTTGTTTCTTGTCGCGACACACGCACGCGCGCGCGAATAATAGGTCGCTGGACTATTAAAGGTACAAAATGGAAGATAAAAAAGAATTTTATCGTTAATTTCTCTAAATCTCATAGAGTGGTTTCATCACTAATATATTACAGTGATTGTGATAGTCACTCCAAAAGAGAGGGTTGTCACTCTAATTTGAATAAATGCAAGCACTCATAAGGTAGGAGTGAATTATTTACTCAAATTTATGTCTGTTAAGTTAGCACCCCTCCCACAAAAAACCGGAATAACACATATGCAGAAATTAAGTGCTCTTTATGTGCTAATTATGTGCTCTATTCACGATTTTTGTGCTCGAGCGGTTTCATGGGAAATCGCAATTGAAAGTGGCTTAACGTAGGCTAGCATCCCCCCTCATTAAAATTACATATAAAATAAAAAACTCAATATGCAAGAATTATGTGCTTCTTATGTGCTTTGAAATGCCTCAAACAAAATTAGTCTATCTGTAATAGTTTAAAAGATATACGCAAAAAACTATATACTACTGATATAAGAGTAAAGTATCAGTTAAAATACAGAAAGCGAAATAATTCTTAAAATGTTCCTCAATTTATGTGTTCCCGAAATATGCACAATGAAATTTTCGTGCTCATCCCCTTCGGCCGACCCGAACGTGAGCACTCCATACGTACAAGAGTAAAGTACCAGTTAAAATACAGATAGCGAATTGGTTTTAGTCTTAAAATGTTCCTCAATTTATGTGCTCCCGAAATATGCACAATGAAATTTCCATGCTCATCCCCTTTGACCGACCCAAATGTAAGCATCCCATACGTACAAGAGTAAAGTACCAGTCAAAATACAGAGAGCGAATTGGTTTTAGTCTTAAAATGTTCCTCAATTTATGTGCTCCCGAAATGTGCACAATGAGATTTTCGTGTTCATCCCCTTCGGCCGACCCAAACGTGAGCATCCCATACGTACAAGAATAAAGTACCAGTCAAAATACAGAGAGCGAATTGGTTTTAGTCTTAAAATGTTCCTCAATTTATGTGCTCCCGAAATATGCACAATGAGATCCAGCATCCCCACTTTCAATTGTAATTTCCCGCGAAACCGCTCGAGCACAAAAATTGTGAATAGAGCACGTAATTAGCACATAAAGAGCACTTAATTTCTGCATATGTATTATTCCGGTTTTTTGTGGGGGGGGGGGGGGCTAACTTAACAAACATCTCAAATTTTTAGAGTGGCTACTTTACCGGAGTGATACAATTTCACTCTAAAGCTATAAGGAATCACTAAAGATCAACTGATAAAATAACTAAAATAACTCTAACAGAGTGAAATTTTCCACTCAAAATTGTAAAGTGACATAATTCACTTCATAAACACTGATCTACTGCACTCGAAAAGAGTGTCCTTTCATTCCAACTTACAGCGCAATTTTACTGTTTCTTATAGTTAGAGTGGCGAATCACTCAAAGTGCACAGGCTCAATTTTCACTTTTCGTTACACTTGCATTTCATTCGTTTTGAGTGTTATTTCACTCTTCGACTTTTAGAGAGTATGTATGAAAGCTTGTAAGATTTAGAAGATCTTTGTGCAAAGGAGGTATTTATTCAACAAAAGAAAATAAATCTAAAAATAAGATTCGTCAAACACAGTGATGCAATATAGCGAACGACATGCTTTTGGCTGTTATAAAGAGTATGAATGAAGGTAGCCGCCGAAAGAACGCTAAAAGAACGTCTCTGACTAGTATGATTTGACATAAGTACAATATGAGAGACTGGTTAAACGTGAAAAAGCTCGCAGTGCTCTCGCGTCTTTTCTCCCCGATTATTATTTTTTTTCTTCGTTTTTCACGTCACTCCTTCGCTTTCCCGTTGCCGTTCTCTCTCGTGTCCTGCCTTCTCCAAAGCGGTACATCGCTCCGATGAAGATCATACGTACGTTGTCACGGCACGGGACGACCGGGGAATGATTCTGGGTCGCCATTCCCTCCTCGTAAAGTTTGCCGTGGAATTGTTGCGCCGTCGGTGTCAGATAAACCGCGGGAAAGCGTTATTGTCCCGAAGTAATCGCCAACGTGGAGAGACGAGAGACAGAGAAGACAGAGCGAACTCGGCCGCGACATGTCCTCGTTCGCTTCGCCGATTGTGGAAGTGATATCCCGCGTGAGATGTACGAACGCGAAATACGACGTCGATTTTAAAGCCGACAGGAAAAACGAGAGACCAAAGAGAGAGAGAGAGAGAGATGGACTCGATCGTCAGCGAAATGAGCATGAAACCAGGGTTACGACTCGTCGCGGGGTACCTCGTAAAGGGTCCATCGATGAGATAAGATCTAATTATAATGATCGCTAGCGAACGCGACTGGATTGGACCCGACGAGCTTGACTTTCATCACGCGCATTGATCGTGCAACGGCTTGCATTCGCTTTAATCAACTCTCACGTATGTCATAACGCTGTATATCAAATTTTGCAAAACAACTTTGCAAAATTGTATTTTATTATCGTGTACAAATAGCCTGTTGCCGAGTGATTAAATGAAAACGTCGCTCGTGTTGTTCCGAGAGAAATTATCATTTGTAAATTGTCACAGTACTAGTGCCATTAAATGTTGTTTGCGTGAAATCAACGCGGCATCGAATTATCTGCATACGTATTATCCGAATCGCCAACATTTCTATTACATTTGCAAACAATTGCGCAATAAAATATCGAGAATCTGAAAATTCGCAGCGCGCAAGTTGCGTCAAAATTTCAGCATCGTTCAGGTATCGCTTAGTATCATCGTGTTATTTGCATTTACGGCGCTCGAATTTCGATCGTGATTTATTGCCCAGGCAAACGCGCGAAAACCAATGCGGAAAATCGGACGATTCTCTTTCTCTCTCTCTCTCTCTCTCCCCCTCGCTCTTACGCCCGAAATAAATCGGCGATTGTTGCGCGCTACAATCGACTTTTATCCGCGTCGCTTAAAGTCGCATTCGTGTCCCGACATTATCCCCAAAATAGCAGGAAAACAATCCGATGCGCCGTAACAAAGGCACCATTGTCGATCGATCGGGGATGCGCCATTTCGTCACCGCGAAATTCGTACGCCTGCGATTGTTGCGTCCCGCTATTGGCCGTCAGATAAACCGCCGCTGGAGCTTTATTGTTCCAAAGTAATCGGTGCGGTGGACGACAAGGACTCCGCCGAGTGTGTCGTCGCTCGACCGAATATTCGAGTTACGATGGTCGCCGATTCACTCGGGGGATGAATGCCATGGCAAAAAAAATAAAAAGATTTTTTTACCGATCGTCGCGCGCGAGACTGACGAACTTCGAAATACCTGGACACCGGACTATTGCGCGCGTATGCGCAATAATGCGCGAAAGCGAAACGAAGCTCGGGGATAAATTGATGTCTCGCGTTTGATTAAATTAACACCGCCCACGCTCGGTCCGCTCTCCCATATTAATTAACGCTAAAACTCTTTGCGCGTCGCGGATGTCCCCGGCAATGGAAAAAGGCGCGTGTGTAATCATTTTAAGCGAATTAAAATGCGACGCTTTCGGCGCGCGAGACGCGCGGATCCGCCGTTCGCGTTTGCTCGCGCCGCTCCGAATGACGCGCGCGGCGAGAAGAAGCGGGAGGATCAACCGCGCCCGTTGTTTTTAGTTACGCGGAGCCCGGGCGGCGATGTCTGCGATGAAACGAAAGATTTCCGACGTGACGGGCGAAGTTACTCGCGCGGAGTGCGCGACACACCCATGCGATAAGTTCATCGAGGACGGTACGGTTTGACGACTCGAAAAGCGAGAGAGCACAGTCCGGTGCTGCGCACTCGGCCGGAATTAACTCTCTATCGAAGCTGCGAGCGACCGTCGTATCGTTTCTTTAGCGAACGACGGTGATTGATGAGCCGAGCTCGTCCTAGAGTGATGGCATGTACCACGCGAAAGGGAGAGACCTCTTCCTCTACCTCCCTCCTCCCCTCCTCCCCTTCGCCCCGATCGTATCCGTCGATTATCCACGTCGACAATTTGACGTGTCGTCGCCTGCGAAGAAAAAGTTGCTCCCTTGTAATCGAGAGTGCCGCCGGATGGCTCTCTCCGGGTTAAGGGATTCGACGAATAAAACGTTCCGTTAGATTCTCCAGTCGTCAGTCGCTTCATGCTCTTGAAAGTTGAACCGAGATATGCATTCGCCATTTTGTCGTCATTCTTATCTGATTTTGAGAACGATTCAATTCTTCTAAATAATTGCACGTAAAGTAACATATGTTGTACATAAAATAAAATTAATTAAATTTCGTATGCTACATGATATCTATTTTTTTTTTATTTCAAATCGAACTACTTTTATACACACGACCTTGGAATCATAAAATCAATGTTATAAATTCACCATCTTTTCCCTTACGCTTCTAGAAAAATTTACTGTATCTTAAAAATGATAAACATTTCGCGGCAATTGATATAATTTTTTATAAAAGAACCATGCCATTTTAAATGAAGTGCAATATTTGATTATCAAGAAAATGGTTACATTTTAACAATCCAATAGCATATATGACGCACGTGTTATTGGATTTAATAAAAGAATTCCAATAAAATGTTATTGGTTGACATGGCGGTAGCTCTCGAAAAAAATATTATCAATTTTGTAATCTAAATATTTGTAGCTTCAACACCGCGCGCGATACATTGCGATTCTCGACTTCCATTCCTCGGCATTCATACGAGAATCTGTGCTCTCACGAATCTCGCCTCATTCGATCTCGTTAAGATGCTTGGATAGCATCGGACCAATCCTCGTGCACACTCACTTGAACGACTTGCTCTATATTACGATCTACTCGAACGGGGATTGCACCGACACGCGAGCCTGGTGTCGATGTATGTGAGTCGTCGGTCGTCGGTCGATAAGGCTTATCAACTCCTTAATTTAACCCTCTCTCTCGTACATTAGCGTGCGCCGGGCGCGTGCATTAGTCCACATTACTGTTTGACGCAATCGATGGTGTCGGGAAAGCCGTCGGGTCGCACTTCGAACCCTGCTCGCGACGCGAGCTCACCCCTTTCGCGTGCATACGTGCACAGGGAAGGAGGGAGACCCACCGCGCCGCGCGGAGCGATATACCTCTTCCACTTAATTACGACGTGTATACGAGTGACTCGAAATTACACGCCGGCACCCGCGGGCGTTTCCATTCGGCGTACGCACTTACGCGAGAGCTCGACTAATATTCGAAGATGACGCAACGTTTCGTATACCGCTGAAGCTCTATTCTGAAGCTTCACCTAATTTCGAGCGAGGATATGCACTTCATCAGACAGAGTGCTGCCATTGCGCGAAGGCACCAGTGATTTGCGATTACGAATCTGTAATGACATAACGTCAGTCGTTTCGATGAAATCGTTTAGAAAACCATGTGGAATAATCCGCGCAATAAATAAAACAAAATATCGAGTCAAAGGCCGATTGCACGTGCCGTGTCACGCAGCTCGACTTTATCTATTCACGCTTACAGCGACGAGTAAACGCGAAGCGGGATTTTTAATAATATAAAGAATTAATTATGTTCTCTCTCTCACTCTCTCTCTTTGGACAGCGATATCGGCGATAACATACATAGACGACAGTTCGCAATTATGTCTCGTTACTCGTTGTCGCGCTCCATTGTCGAGTGTTATCAGCCATCCCGACCATTACCGTCATCGCGCGTCTCGTCGAGCGTGGAGCGATGCGGAGCGTGACCCACTTCGCCGAGACTATAACGCACGTATCTCTTCCGGCATTCTCGCTTCCAGGTACCGGTGGCGTTTCCAGTATTCGATAAGCAAGGCTATACTTGGTCTTCTCAATAGAGTTATCGAATATTTATAGCCAGGCTTCCAGCATAGGTCCGCACGATAGCGCGGAAGACCGTTTGGTCGCTTTCTGACGATCGATCGCGCGAACCAACTTCTCTATCGATCGCAAAATCGCGCTCCTGGCTTGTTCCTCGTGTACACGCTTGAGGCGATTGCACTTTCCGCGTGGTTTAAGGGTCGCCACGCGTCGAAGCGCAAACCTGAGACGCTTGGCTTATCTTGCGACGTTACGCCGTTACGAAACACGGACGAGATGATAAGAGGAAAATAGACAGGCATGAACAGTTTAATTCACCGGACTTTACATCTAACGTTATATTGGAAGATAGTTTGCGTTATAGCCTGCTAAGAAGCTCCTTATCAGGGGAGCATTCCTGCATATCGACATAAGAAAATATTATACTATAATTAAACTTTAAGTCTCTCTTAAAAATCTTTACAATTGTACGTCGCATAGTTATAGATTGAATAAAATTACATCGCGCGTATACGTGCGCGATTTATAATTGTTGCGATGAAACTAATGGCGTCCGTTGACGAGTCTTTTTTTTCATCATCCATTATCTCTCATTATTAAAAAAAAAAATGATATATTTCAAGACATGTCGTGGGATTAAAAATAATACGTTTGCGCAACACGTATACGATATCATTCTTCGTTCCGCTGAAGTCTAGATAAATTTTGATGAAGTTGAAAAAACGGAAGCGCAGAGTCTAATATTTCAGATCAATAACGAACGTTTCGGGTCAGCGCTGAGTCAAAGCTTAATGGAGTGGCGCGAACTGTTTCATGGGGCGACAGCGGCGGCGGCGGCGGCGGCGGCGGCGACGGTTATAGGTTATAGGTAGCGTTTCGAATTTATTTACAGCGAAAATGTCGTTCCATCAGTGACGCGTAACCGGCCGCGGAAGTATATCGACGCTCGATGCTATAAATTAACGACAAGAATTATTATTGTTCTAAATAGCGCGCGGATGGCCGGTGGCAAAAGCGATATCGCGCGGCGCGGCAGTCTGAAAGCCGGCCGCATAATTTACTAACAGCGTTAAATTAACAGCGGAATGCTCGATGACTGGCTGGGGACCAATACGAACAATGTACGGCCTACAGGCCGGCATAACCGGCGAACGTTAAAACGAATACGGACGCGGGCTGATCGTTAATATCGTACAAACACAGACGCGCGCGTCCCTTTTCCACCATTTCTTCTCTCCCTCGTGAACGAAAATGTCTCCGGTGACGGCAAAAAAGGAGATGGATCTCTCTCTGCGAGCTCGTTTTCTACCCTAACGCGGAAACGCGGACGCGCGCGCGCGCGCGCGCGTGGTGTGTGGGTGGATGGTTTCCAGAGGATACACAGAGACAAAGGACAATTAGATGGATTATCGACATTGCTGTGCAGCATCATAATAGGGAGATGTATGACGTCCGCATTACGTAGCAATTACTTTAATTAATATCGAGAATATACAGTTGAAAACGAGGCTAATCGCGTAGAAAATATATTGCAAATATGCAATACGTATACAATTAATGCATTCGCGATGCGCGACATCAAAGTGTCCCGCAGCGATATTCGAGAACTCGTGTCGAACACACCGGGAGAAGAGGGGGGTGATAATTAAGCGGTCTGTGTATATCAATGCCGTACCCCCCTCCCTTCCATCGACCTCCACCATTGTGACACGAGACCAGTGTACATATGATGCCGTTAGATTATGCTCGGTCCTATTGTCCTAAACTGCGTACACGTGTATAGCCGCGTGCACGTAACATTTTATACTTATTGATTGTGACACACGCGCGCGCGCACACACACTATGGGAATCGTGACAATGTGATCTTAACAATTTATAGCGAATTCAATTGGACGCGTCTAGCGCGCTATTAAGAGCCGTACAACGCAAACGCCATGTATAATTTTCCGTTGATATATAATATGCTGCACGAGTCAGTCGCATTGACCTAAGTTCAACCGAACCTCATTCCCAAGCGACAGCGATCGATCATTTCGCGTGATATTAATTTCTGCCCATCTGTAATATCTCACGATCTATTCGTGTCCAGAAAGTGATTCGATACTAGAGAAATTTCAGATTCCCAATTGAATTTATTTCAAATTGTTTGCGAGACGGAAATATGCATGGAGATGGCTATATCGAATCTCGGCGATTTCGCGAATCCGCCGTAAGATTGCCGGCGATGTTTTTACGCGAACTCTGGGTAAAAAGGGTATCCCCCCCCCCCGTGTAAGTTACAACGAATGAATGCGATGGCACGTGGGTAAATACTACGCGCGTGCCATGACCCACGACAACGTTTAATAGATAAATGGCATGCCAAAAACCTCGAGGTTGCCGGCGAAAAATGAACGTAGAGACGTGGGACAAAGATGGATCTCCTGTTTTCCGACCTGCACATGATACACATTCTGTTACGCATGTGTGTGTCAGAGCCTAGAGAATGAAACACAAGTTGACAGAACATGAAGCATATATAGATCACATCCATTTAGTAATAACAAATAATAATAATAATAACAACGTAAAAATGAATAGTTCAACTTAATCGAAACATTAATTTACCCAACCTGATACACAGATACAATTTTATGCTATTTTTTTATGCACGCGAAAGAAAAAAGAAGGCTGATCCACGCGCGTGTCTTGACGGGATAAAAATACCCGTGCACACGCATATACGGTGATAGTCTGTAAGGATGCAGATGAAGGGCAATTAGACAGTCTATGGGTGTCAATGGGGACCACAATGGTGCGACGTGGCACGACCTTCGCTCCGGAGCTCATTGCCGTATCTATTACCGCCAACATACACCTCTCTCTTTCCCTCTCTCTCTTTCTCTCTCTCTCTCTCTCTCTCTCTCTCTCTCTCTCTCTCGATCTCCTTCTCTCTCGATCTCCTGTCCCTGCCTTTCTTGCGCACCCACACTGCAACACTACACCGCATCGAATTGCCAACCACTGCACCGCGGTGACACATGATGTGGTAGACACGTTAAATCAACGTAGAGACCGCGTCGTATTCGCGAACTCTCTCCCGTGTCTCTCTCCTTCCTCTCCTTCTCTCTGCCCCGGCTGGATATATATCTTACAGTGCACCGGAACGTTATTCTGGACCATCGTCCGCATCCAGGTGGAATACCCATCGCCGAATTGCATTATATCGTAGCGTGCGGCAAACAATGACGTGCCTCGCTTGTTTGGTCTGCTAACTGCTCGGGGAGCGACGTTTGATCGTCGCGCGAGGAGCCCTCGGGAAAAGATTATCCGTATTCCGTCGTCGCCGGGAGCAGTGAATCCGTAATATCGATCCCCTTCGGAAACTGGATCGCGCGAAAATTCTTAAGAGTCCCATCGCCTGGCTCGCCGGCGAATTCCCGTTCGCCAAACTTTTGGGGATGGTTACGAGTGTGAGCATAACGAGCGCGTCTCGAAGAGCGCTCCGTCATACTTTCGTTCGATTATACTTCCGTACTTTTCGTACGAGCTTGGGGAAAGTTCCCACGACACTCTCGATCCTCCGAGACGACGACAACGCGAGAATCCTATGAGGCGCAGTCGTAAAAATTTGCAGTTTGCTCGGAAAAATCTCGCTGATATGAAAGATAAGGATCTTCGCGACCAGTGATCCGAGCATTTTTTCGAGAGTAAAAGCAGTCGGCGGCCGGGACACAAACCGAGGACAGTAAGATTTCTTTTTTTCATTTTTCTTTTTAGCATGTCGGACTACCTTCGTTGTCCCGGGACTCTTCCACGGAACAGGTTCGCTTTCTTAAGCGCGCGCGCGCGCTCGATTGCATCTGCATAAGGACGCAGTTTATCCTGTGTTTCCTGGAAGACAACCCGGAGAGCGGAGGGGGGAAGCAAGGAGTACGTTGAATTGCGTTTCTTTCGTGAAATATATGTATCGTGTACACGTTGTACATACGAGGTTGCATTTGCATTTGTATTTCGCCTTCGGAGTGGACAGGCGCTGTTAAATTAAAGCCGGAATCACCGGGAATTTTTACGCGGCGCGGAAGGCGGGATGGCTCTCCCGGGAAGATCCGTTCTCCCTCTCCGCGGCGGAGAGGGACGGCCGTAATTGGAGGAACATTTCTCTCGAAGTGCTCGTTTCTGTCAAGACACTCCCGCGAGCACGAGAGGGCCCCATCACGCGCCCCTCGATCGCGTCCCCGGAGGTCACGTGCTACCCGAAAGAAGACAACCTTTATACGGCAACTTTATGTTATCACTCGCTACCGGAATCCATAAAACATCACGAAATACGAAGCATAAAGCGAAGTCGCGCGACGTCGGGTTCAACAGAGAAATCTGGTAGAAACGTTATTTTCCTCCAGCATACACTCCAAATTTCTACAGATATACATGTCTCGAAAATATCGTGGCCATAAAAGTAGCATCAATTTCGACCTGTTTTAAAATATATATATTTTTTTTAATATTTCAGTTTGCTTTGAAACGTCGTGAAGAAAAGAAGTAGGGTAGGTAGTCCAACAATGAACCATGTAAATTTCAGAGGCTTATATCTCTCTCAATTATTGAGTTGGAGATCTGTGTTTTTGCATACAGTTTATGAATTTAGTTGGCTACATACTGTATAAGATGACTTATAAGTCATTAAAGTTCAGCCACAATTTCGATTTTTTTAAAACAATGTCAAATGGTTCATTGTGTACAGGGGTGTGTACACAATAAACCTAGCCATTTTTAACAATAAACCACATGTTTTATACAGTGAATTGTTAGTGTTATTTTAGTTTTACTATGTTTTAAAATGTTTATTTAGGGAAGAGATAATTATAAGACATGATAAGTAAGATTAGGATAGTATGACTTTAAATTAAAGCTAACTTAATTATATATGTTATGTTTTCATTATTTGAAGCTTACAATTAAAATTATTATTTTTAATCAGACTTTTTCTCACTTAGATCATTATTTATTGTAGCAACTAGTCAGTTTAATAAGACTTATAACACAGATAACTGTAGTAAAAAACAAAATGGTTCATTGTATATAGACCATATAACATTTTTTATGATAATCTTCAAAAAATACGGTAAAATAATACAATAGAAGAAAGTTGCTTACAGAATTATAAAGCCAAATATACACACAAAATTATAGAATAATGAAAAAAATAATAGATATAACAACAAAAACATGAAAAATACATAAAACTTACGAAAAAAACTTACAACTTGTTAGTTTGTCATCCAAAAATCACAAAATGTGGTCTCAAACGGCCGTCCTTCGCGCGATTTGTCGACCGATTGGGGAGCCGAAGAGGGGTTCAAATGCGAGTCGTTGCATGACAACAAGCAAAATCTAGCAACACTACATTTATGAAATAATATTGCAATGGTTCATAGTGTACAACTGGTTCATTGCTGGACTACCTACTCTATACATTCATTATTTTCGATCGTGTCATAATTACTTTCTCCTTTCTGTGTGTGTGTGTGTGTGTGTGTGTGTGTATGTATGTGTGTGTGTGAAAAATATGTTAACAGCTCAACTTGCAACAATATCATAGCAATATATTGTCGCAAATTAAAGAGATAAGAGGCGAAATTCATATAAATTATGTATTTCTAATCAATGTAGAAAATAAGTAAATAAAATAGCGAATTTTACGTATTTTTACGTCCTTTTTCCTTGCATCCGCCACTGAATCTGAATATCGCCGGTTTTCCCCGCTTCGTGTGTTACTCGCCGTCTTGGCGAACGTTATATCGAGCGGGCACGATATTTTTACTGCGGTATATTCCCTACTTCGTCGGGGGCCCAGCCCGACGGACTCCAATAAAACGTTCCGGGCAAGCCGGCGGCGAATCGCGCGACTCTGAGATTACGTAATTTATTTTTCTCGTGGGAGCTGCCAGCAGCTGCGTGCACGCTCTCTCTCTCTCTCTCTCTCTCTCTCTCTCTCTCTCTCTCTCTCTCTCTCTTCGTTCTCCTCTCTTTCTGCCGGTGCTCCGCCGAGCAAGAGGATGCGTGAGAGACGCGCGCTGCGACGGCCACCGCCGCACGATTGCGCCGTATTTTGAATTAACACGAGGAGAGTTAATTAACTGTTGATCCACGCGGCCTTGTTCCTGAATTCGTAATTCCTATTACGCGCCGCTTTTATAATTAAAATCGGCTTCAATCACCGCGCCCGCCGTTTTCTATTGGCGCGTTCACCTCCAAACTCCGTGTAATTTATCGACTCGTTCTCGGAGTACTCTCTTGCGCAGATTTTTTTTTAAATAAATTAACGCGGATCAAATATTTGCTACGAGGTACGTAATTTTCAATGGATATTAAATTACTAGGGGAGTTTCGTCGACGCCAGCAGGATAACCCCGTTCGCTCGTTGTTTCCTGAGGGACTTCCGCGCTCCCTTCGAGATGTTCTTTTTCGAGACCCCGACGTCGATGAGAGACGTAGCTTCAATCAGGTACACGCCGGTTGCTCCCCCGACTATTCTTTCGCCGTTATAAGAGGACATTTCACATGTCAACAGACTTCTTTGCACAATAGGGCTCGGCAATAAGCAGTACGTGACACCGTTCTTTGTATTCACGCGTACGATATACAGAATGTTCCGTGAATAGCGGACGATTTCAATGTATTCTTCAAGGAATTTAAAGCCGATTTTTACACGTTATTTAACATTAAAAATGTTCCAATGATTTTACCCTAAATTAAAATTCTATTAAAGCGAACTCCACTTAAAGTCGAAAATAAAATTTTATCTGTTCACATCCTCCAATTTGTTTAATTCGAAAACCGTCTATGTATATTTCATTATTTACGCTAAAAGAAAATTGACACTAAATGGCACCAAGAATTAAATGAAATTTGCCGAGTAAGTCGCGCAGTCCTATATGGAGTCACGACAGTGACAATCGGGCGAACCGGCGTTAGGCCAACGTCAATAGCGCTGTAGCAATGTCGTCCCCCATATTGTGTGACCTTCATCTCGGCGCTCAATTGTCGCGTATCCAGCCGCCACATCTCAACCTCGGCGACGGGCACGATATTCGGGTAACCCCCCTGAATACCGTGCCGTACCGCGCGCGCGAGTCGACCGATCTTCCCCCTCCCGCACCCCCTGCCGCAGTCAACCGGCAATACCGGCACGGTGGCGAACTGCGGCACCCTCCGATAGGTTCCTTGCCCCCGAACTGTTGAATTTCAATTTGCTTCCGGCATTCGCCCCCGCCCCGTCCTCCGCTCCAGCGGACCACCAGCGCTGCGTGTCCGGTGTGCAACGTGAAATCGTAATTATCGAGCAATTAGTGCTCGAACGCAATACAGTATCCAATTCGCTTTCGTGGATTTCTGGAAACATTCAATCTGGAGGGGAGGAAGGGGGGGGGGAAGCGACGCGATAACTCGCGTATTCATATGGTTATTACAGTTAACCTCTTGAAGAGATATTTTGCATAGCTCGCAAACCGTGTATAATGTGCCTCGGAAGAAACACTTCTCGAAGGAAGAGTTTAATTACATTTTCGTTAGTCGAGTATTTCATGATCTGTGAAACTTCGGACTTCTTCGCTTGCTATGCGCAATACCTTACTTATCATCTTATGTAAAACGTAATAAAACAATAATAGAATAAATAAGTGTTATGAAAATAAGTGTTTTCTTCTCTATCTTTCACACATGTTAAGATTTTTACCTAATAATAATTCGCAATATTTCTTCCGGTTTGTCATTAGTTGATAATTCTCTACTCGCATACAAACTAATTATCCCGTTTCAACCCTTTCGCTAGCCTCGTCGCGAAATAAAACATTTCTTCGCCACTCGTGAACGAGGAGGAAATACTTTTACACGGAAGTGTCTTCTGTCGAAGAAGCTTTCGAAGAAATGACGTTCCCTGCGGCGGCTGGCAACTTCCCTTCCCATCCGGATGAGAAAGTTTCACTTCGAGCGGTCCAGCGCTTTCAGCAAGCTTCTAAGGCTTTGTTTATGAACGGGTGCAGGCAGATATAACGCGAGCGTGTATTTTTCAAGGTTGCAACATGAAAGGATACGTAACGTTCTTTTTTTTCTCCCTTTTTTCCAGAAAGAAGGTTGCGATACCTTTGAATCGTATCGGAAAACACGGATGCGATAAACAAAATTATACAAGACTTTGAAATATTGTCGTGACACTATTCGTGTAGCTTAAATTGCGCGTAATAAAGAAGTGTAGTGAGTGAATTGGAGCTTTCAATAATAAATTTGATTTAAAGCGCACAATATTATTCTCGCAAAATTTCAAGTTAAAGAGAAATTTAAAGATAATTGTTGAAAGGATTGAAATATAGCTTTTTCGTGAAAGTAATATCGCGATGTACAGTCTCTATAAAAATTATATTCGCCACTTCGTCATAAAATCTTCTTTATTCAAGTGACGAATAGTTTATAGTTTTACACGATTAATGGAGTAAAGGTTCTCTTACGCAGTAAAGATTCTAAATTCAAGGGATGTTAAATTTAGTAGAGGGAAGGCGGTATCTATTGAGAACCTAAGACACGGTTGTCATTGCGTATGCACTCGTGAAAATGCTACTTCTTCTTTTATTCGAGCGGAATTAATCCGTCGCGAAAACTGCGCGAGCTGAAACTTCTATCTTTCTCTATGAGATGCGCATTCAAAGCAATTGCGAGAGACTACCTCTGAGCTAAGTACCGGGACGTGGATGCGTTTACCGGAAAAATTGGTATTCCGTTGACGTAGCGACGAACACGAGCGCGGAGCATCGTCGTGATCCTGCTTTTTATCCTGAGGCGGAAAATCCGGCCCCCTCGCTCCGGCCAAGCCCTCGTTACGACGACCCTTCGTCCTGCCGGGCTTCCCCCCGCGTCCCGTGCCGTGTCTGCGCTCCCGCAATTCGCAATTTACCATAGGTTCACGCAAAATGGGAGTCAAGCGCGGCACGTATCCACCTCGCTCCGACGTCCGCGTGTTATTCGAGACCCTTCACCGTAATACTCGCGTGTTCTCTGCAGAACGACGTGAAATCGGCCACCATTAAGTGCGGACATCGAGTTATTTAGAAACGGCAGTCGGGGATGCGTGACGATAAAATGGGAATGCATAGCTCGCGGTCATATCCAGACTAATTTAAACTGAGCGTATTACATTTCCATATACTTTCATCAACAAAGAAATTCGAGAACAACAGATTTTAAAGGCAAGTTGATCCCTATGCTCTAAAAATCGAAGAGTAAAATATCACTCAAAACTCAAGAGTGAAATGCAAGTGTAACGAAAAATGAAAATTGAGCATTTCGAAAATTCGCCATTCAAGAAAGAGTAAAATTGCGCCTCTATAAGTTGAAGTGAAATCGCACTCCATTTTGGTGAAAGGACACTCTTTTTGAGCGTATACTATAGTAGATCAGTGTCCATAGGAGTGATACAATTTTGAGTAGAAAATTTCACTCTGTTAGAGTCATTTATCAGTCGATCTTTAGTGAATCGTGATTCGCCATGCTATAGCTTTAGAATCAAATCGTATCATTCTGGTAGAGCAACCGCTTTATAGTGAAAAATTCACTCCTACCTTAACCCTTTAAGGCCCACACATCGATCCCGTTGGAGTAAAATGTTATAATTTATAAGATAGTCTTAAAAGACGTCCCTGATAAAAGTTTTTTAGTTTAAAAAAAAATTTTTTTTAGTTTTCTTAGTTTTTTAGTTTTTGGTTGTCAGTTTAAAACTACACTTTTTCTTTTAATGTACACAATTATGTACTCTGGCCCCTAAAGGGTTAAGAGTCCCCGCATTTACTCAAATTAGAGTGACAACTCTTTTTTGGAGTGACTATTGCGATCACTCTAATATATTAGTGGCGAAGCTATTCTATGAGATTTAGAGAGTATAGTCGATGGTAAAATAGAGCTGAGTCCAATCAAGTATATCACGTATAATTGTACTAATAAGATCATGAGATCGGTGTTAAATTCAAAGACTAATTAAATCGTTTCAACGCCGAAGCGGAACGATCTCCAAAAACTCAATACACAACAGAGAACAGCGCTTAGCGTTCCTGCGCGCGTTATAAAAATTTTTTAATTTTTATTTACGACTCGCCGTATACCACTACGTGCTGCTACGTCGACGCTTGATTATAAGCTTCAGGATCTGCGGAATTATCGGCCGACCAATAAAAGCTCGCGCGAGAAGCGCTCGGCTAGCGTCCAATAAACGCATCTTCGCGGAGCGTAATCTATAGCCAGCGGCAATCGTAAAACCGCGCGCGCGCGCGCGTTATCTGTCGTCCCTGTATATAAAGGAGCGGTGCGTGTACGTGAGATCCGTCGAAAGTGGTTAACGACCAACGGCATTTCCGATCGTTAACTCGCACTAAAATGACGGCGGCCTCCACGCGGTGTTTATGTCATTGCCGCGGCCTTTGTCGTCTAATTTAAGTAACGCGCGCAAGCAAAATGACATTTTAAGCCGCTGTCGTGACTCTTCATCTCGACAATGCGCCGGGGCATTAAGATTTGCATCTATGAAATATTGTATATAATTGATTTGTAAAAAAAAAAAAAAACGTGGAAGTAGACAAATATTCGATTGAGTAGCAAGTATTGGTTCGGGTAAGTATTGCTTAGTAAGGTTGCTCCCGCTTTCATTTGTATAAACAGAAAAGATTCATTGACGTAGAAAAAAAGATACTGATCACTTTTAATGTTTGAACTTGTTCAGACAGCGTGAGAAGTAAATTCTGACAGCAATCTTCTCAGACAGTGTTAAGTACTCGTGAAAAAAATAAAACCGAATAAGAAAAATATTGAAGTTTTCACGGAGATCGTCTCACTTATTATTCAAATTTCGGTTCACTGAGCTGAGAAATTTCGATCGCCGACACGATTTTATACTTCGCTCGTCTCGAGCTACCCGAAGTTCTCGTTCGCGCCACTCATTAAAGTAGCAAAGTGGGAAGGCGATAGAGAAGTGGTGCCGTAAATAAAAGGAGAAGTGTAAGAGCAGATAATAACGCAATAAATATATCCGCGAAACGGTCTACCTCCTCGATTTGTGCCACGGATAATGATGCCGCGGCGGGAAAGAGAGAGAGGATCGGATAACAGAAAATTCTGCGCGTGGGCGTAGGAGAGGGCGGAAAGGGGTAATCGGCCGCATAAAAATGCATCGGTGGCATAAGTGGGCCGATGGTGGAATACTTAAGCGAGGGAAACGTTGCCGCGCGCAGAGAAAGCTCCGCCGTAATTTACGGCCAAGTTCGGGCGCATTACGGGCGGCCCGAAAAAAAAGGAGCAAGATTGATCTCCGTAAATCCAACCGCCATCACCGCCACCGCCGTCGCCGCCGTCGCCGTCGCCGCCACCGCCGCCACCGCCGCCGCCGTAGTCAGTAACACGTGCCGGCAAAAGTTCGCGGTATAACATCCGTCGATTATGTGGTGCTAGGCCGCCACAAGCGCGCGGCTGATGCACGAAAAACCAACGGTAAATCCTGTTCGATTCCGGGACCGCCGCCGCCGCTGCCGCTGCCGCCGCCGCGCTGTGTGGCTGCCGACGTTTCGCAGCCGTACATCATGCGGCCGCTGCGGCTCGAAAATCTGATCACGTTGGCAACGGAACTACACGCGTTCACGTAGTTCTAGTTTTCGACGAAACTTTTATTGGAGCCCGCCACACACCGCCACACATGAGCACATTCGCCGCTATTTGAAAACTCGTCGCGCCCGGGAGAAAATGTTGGAATAATAAATAACGGTGAACGGTTAAAGAGTCATACAGTCACTCGATCAACGTCACGTAAAAAAAGAAAAAAAATCGCGCAATCTTGTGATAGAAATAACAACGAGAAGTATCGCAAACAAATATTTGTATAAAATTGCGTGATGAAAAAAGGTAAAAACATCCCGAAGGAACTTGCGCGTTAATAAATCCAATAGTGAGACGTTCCGCATACTATTTATGGACTTCGCAATAGTGGTGGGTTTTCTTATTATTTATGGACACGTTCTCTTCAGAGCAACGGGGCGATAGCGAATTCTTCCCCGACCCGGGCGTTGCGGTTGTTTATGTGCTACCTCGCGCATCGTCGCGTGTGAAATTGCGATTACGCGCGAGAAACGGTGGATAATTAGGCGACCGCACGCTTAAACGTGAGGCACAATCGAGGCTCGATCACTCACGTGCTGCAGGCGCCGCGACCGCGTCCCTTTTTTTGCCGTAAATTTCATTCGCCGGACGGCCGTCGCGTCGGTAACACGTGTTACAAGCGCGATTATGCGCAAGAGATCTGCCCACGAGCACGAAAAAAAGTATTTGCCATCGGTTTTTGGATAACCAGCTGCCTACCGTGCGCAATGATAAATAATAAAAGGTGTGCGTTGGTAACGATAATTAATGTTTTCCATGGAATTTATACGGCAACGAACCGATGAATTAGCTGCGGCGGACAGGTTCGCAAATTATCGCATATTAATTAGTTATTACTGCGCGTAACGAACCACTGGAAATGGTTTACACTTCTGCCCGTATATTTTCCGTTTGTTATTTATACATACGTATTGATTTCATTTACCGTTCATATGTATATATATATGCGCGTAAGGGCTACATACGTTATTAGCTGTTGTGCCATTTAAGTTATTTGAGCTTTGTTTACTGCCCTTATGCGGTTTAGAAATACACCACAATTGCGACACATAACACGTTGTTATTATTTGAATCTAAAATAATTGATTACGCGCATGATCGTGATTAACGAGGAGGCTTGATTAGTCGTTTCACCAGTCGTCCCACCGCTCAATTTGGAGCAGCAAAGAAGATAAAATTAATTGCCGCGGATATTAATGGCGAACGAGGGCCTCGAAAATAGTGCCGGGCTCGTTTCGAAATCCCGCGCCAAAAAAGATACGTATCCGTAATAAACAAGCATTCGCGGCCGAAGCACGCCACAATTCATCCTTAATTGCAGCATATTACACTACCGGTGTACATTCCCGCCTCCGGCTTGCGTGCAAAATTCAGATTACCGGCAAGAAGCGCCGGGGTAATTAAGCCGGGGGCCGCGATCATGCCGCGATCAGTTGCTGGCCCCTTTACACCGCAACTATCCTCCCTTCTTCCCCCGCCTTCCCCGCGTCTCTCACCACCCCCAATTCTACATCTCGATCTTTATTCTCCCCGCAATTTGCCTCTTGCCGCAGCGAGAAAACTCACGTAACGTAACGTCTGCGTCTGTAGCACGTGTTACGGCTCCAATTATGCGACCTGCGGCCGCGACCGTACGGCCCCGACAGCACGAAAAACCATTTGTCGTCGGTTTCCAGATCCGCGAATTCGTCGCGGCGGAAAGAACCGGAGACAGACCCCGGGGGGAGGGCGGGCAGAAAGGGAGGAAGCATGGCGACTGAAGCACGAAGGGGATTCCGAAGGGACGAGACGGGTGGTGCACCCACATTGCGCATGCACCCTCGAAATCCGTTCCTGGCGTATATCCACTTCCGCTGCGACAAAGTAGAGAGAGCGAGAGAGAGAGAGAGAGAGACGGTGGAGAAGGGAGGGAGACAGGGCGAAAGATAGGCTTGGTCGCGGGGAGAGAAGTGGAGGAGACAGCTCGGGCAGACACTAAATAATCTAGATAACGGAAGGACGGTCCTAAATTCCTGCAGATTTGTACAGGCGTACCGACTGATTAGATTGGCTGGAAGATTGCAGCGCGGGTTGGGGTGGGGTGGGATCCTTGGCAGGGTCCTTGCGAATTTTCGCTGCCTCCCTGGAGGTCCTCCGACAGGATTGTCCTTCCGCTTCCATCTCTCTCTCTCTCTTTCTGCCCGTCGCTCCTATCTTCTATGCCTCTGGCCTCCTGTTCGCCCTCTCCCTTGCTCGTCGGCGCATAGAGCTCGTATGAACGACGTTTTGACTAGCATTAGCCAGGGTGGGCTGTCGCATCGATCCGTGGGGTGGTATCCTTGGCAGGAGTCCCGAGAAGCGGCTGAAACAGGTGAGGAGAATCCGTCTGCCGGAGGACGAATGCGTCGGCTGCAGCGACAAACTTTCCGACGCGGTCTGTCGTCGCGGTAAATCATTCCGTCGCCCGCCGGCGGCGGAAGGAAGGCGGAAAGAAGGAAGGCGGAGAAGACGCGAGAAATCGGAGTTGCCGGAGGAAAGTTTTTCGCGAAAATCGCGTCACTTCGGCAACCTGCTCTCTCGCTTTTGGAAATTAGGGACAGGAAATTGGACGAAAAGGGCGTTTTCTGCCCGTGCTAGAAAGGAGAAGTTTCACAACGAGGGCCGCATAATTCTCCCCGGTTCCATAGTTTCTTGTCCCCCCCCCCTTCTTGGCGAAAATGTCGCGTACCCTAAAAGTCGTCCCGACAATAATTATTATAATCGATCTCCGATTTAACACTCGTCGAAGAATCGCATCACTTTCGACTAGCGTCGTACGACTCGTACGGGATGCGAGAATCGCTCGACTTTAATGCGACAGGCAAAACTTTCGAGTTACGACGTCGGCCCCGCCGTAATTTATACCCGCGAGTGCATTTCCAATAGTTCATTAATCGAGCGCTTCGCCTCGCGTGAGAGCTCTTTTCGGAAAGGGGTTTAATTAACCGCGACTCGGTAACCACATCGTTACCGAATATGTATGTATACGTATCCTCGATACGTCGTTTTTCGGAATCACCGACGCTCTTTTTCCCGACGTTTAATTCGGTCGTTCGAGAAGGATGAGATGGGAGATAACGCGAAACGACACACGTCGCGCCGCTAAAGCGGGATCGGGAATGACGCGCCGTATCTTGTCCCAATAAGAGCGTACCTTAGAAAGACGCCCGGGGAATTTCGAGGAGAAAAGACGTTATCCCGAAATGGTCGATCCGCTCAGTACCTACGTCCTATACCGTTCAGCGTTGCAGCTTTTCCGAAGATGCGCTTCGTTCATTGTATTATTCCATGTTGGCGGAACGATCTACAAGCGGCAGCCATCGCGGGAAATATTTATACCGTCGGACCGTTTTCAGGCACGTACAGAATTTTGGAGGAAGCCCCGATGGCGTCCTATTTCAGGTATGAAATGGGATACGTAGCTTTGCCCAGCGAAGTCGAAATAAAAGAATCAGGGGGCGTACGCTTGTGTACGTGTGCGCCGCCGCTGTACCGCGCGCGCGCGCGCGTGTGTGTGTATGTGGGTAGGTGTATGCGAAATTTATCAGAGAGATGAAAGATCTCCGCAGCCTGGAATGTAACTGGATGAACGACGTGCAAGCAGGTATGCCATGCGCGCTCTCCTTGCTCCTTACCATCGTACAGTATACATCATTAGACGATATACACGTACACGCTCAGGGCGCGCGGTTGCATATTATTTCGGCACGGTACATATAATTTTCTACGCGTGCAACCTGGAGAGAGATGCAGCGTAGCAATCTTACATTTCTCTACTTTTGCATACTTAATAAAAACCGAGAAATAGAGAGAGCCGAGTTCAGAGAAACCGAGACGCTACGGCAAATAGATGCTTTTATAAGACTTTTGGACTTTTATCGCGTCTTGATTACATCCCAGTCGTAATCAAGCTGCAATAACATCTCAAAGCAAACGCGCGAAGCGTTAATCTGGATCTCCTCTATTCCCGCCTCTATTCTCCCCGGAACTATTGTTCGGACAACCACTGTCCCCGTAATGGTGGGAAATTCCCGTTAAATTAGCATTTTTCGGTGGGAGGGCGGGGTGCATTTGTCGGATGCGACGCTTGCTATATCATGGAAAAAATACCATCGCGCGTGTATGCGCGCGCGCGCGCACACAAAATGTGCGCCCTAAAACGCACATCCTTTATTCGCCGGCCGTAACGAAATCACCGCGCAAGCAACTTCGTCCTGGCAGAGCGGCGCGACGAAACGCGGTCGTAAAGTTATACACGCGCATGCATAATATCCGACTTTCGCGGCTACGTCGTCGACGGTGTTCGTAATTGCGGCAGCTGCTGATTACACCGTTGGCCCGATGGGGATTAAAAAAGTTGCATGCCAATTCATTAAGTTGTTGTGGACCGAACGTACACGCGCGCACGCACACACTCATTCACTCATTCATTCATTCTCTCTCTCTCTCTCTCTCTCTCTCTCTCTCTCTCTCTCTCTTGCCCCCTCTCTCTTTCTATCTCTGGAAACCGCGCGCGGCCATTGAATTAAAGCATTAACCGAGGACACGGTCGTTGCAGTGAATACGCGATAGAAATTCTGAAAATGTTGCACATTGCGATGCATATTCCGGACGATTTCGTTACACAAATATACGAATACATGCATGATTGGTATTGAAAATATATTACCCTTGCCTATTACTATATATGTAGAGCACATGTGTGGGAATCATTAGCCGGCCGCCTATATCATCGATTTGAAATTATTTACGCGTTCGATGTAAAATACGAGAGGCGGAATAGATTTATATTCCGAGTGTAAAATATATTTGCCTCACACTGCACTCTCCGAAATAATCTATATATTTTCGCGACAATTAAAATATCTCGATATAAACTTTTTCGCGTTACGTTTTTAATGTGACAATAGCTCTTTCGCATGCACAAATACTGCACGTGTCTTTTGCCAAGTGTTTCACGTGTGTGTTTGATAGAAAAAAAATAGAACATTTTGTATAACGAAAATTGCCCGGTCACCCCATAGGCAGCATGTGCGTTCGACGCGTGCACGACCCGATGCGCATTTCGCGTAAAAACCTAAACGTATACACGCACACACGCACGCACGCATGGTATTCCGCTATTCTTCGTGCTCGTTTGTCGAAATCGATACGCATGGCCTGCGTATATTGGCCACGATTGCGACACCAAGTGCGAAATCGGAAAACATGGTTTTCTATCGCTATACTCTTTGTCTCTCGGTAATCGCGCCTCGTCGTGTTGCGCGCCCCGTACATTTTTCTCCGCTGAACCTCGTCGGAGACAAAGAAAGAAAGAAGGAACTGGAATATACCCACACACATCGGACCTCGATACACGCTTCACGTACAAACTCTCGCTGGATCCGCGCCGGAAATTGTGCGGCGTTGATTTTCTCGCATTGCGATTGGTAACATTGGTTGATATGATTTTTCACATTTACGAAGAGAATTACGGAGGAGAATATCCTAGCGGTACCAACGGCGGGAAATGCGAAATGAGCAATGAGTGGAAAATGTCGAATATATTTTTCATTTTCAACGCTTATTTTGATTTCAAACATTTGCTATTAACATTTTATTACAATATATTACTTTTTCCATTTGCTGCATTATGAAGCCTTTATAAATTCACATTGTCTGTATAAAACGTTTTTGTAATATTAATTAAATAAAAAACTTGAAAACTTATTTTGCAATGTATGCCATTTTATAATCGCTTTTAGTTTATTGCGTCAGCGCGAGCGGTGCTGATCCCGTTAAACTTAAATAATGCATTTTTGCATGTAGCTCCCCTTGGGGAAAATATCGCTCTAGGGAAAAATGCGGCAAGAAAAGTGAATGCATCTCTCTTCCATATAATCGCTAATATATCAAGTTTTATATAATCGTCACTATGACAGGGCACGATCCATCATAGGCAGAGTTATTTAACTTAACATATAAAACGAGATTATGTAATCAAAATAATTTAAATAAAGATAAAAGATGTACATATTTCAAGAAATTGATAATGTTCACCAAATTCATATATTTACTTTTAACGACGTCCCTGACAGATGAAAAATATTTCGGAAATTAAAGCATGTGAGAGAAGCATCGGGATAAACGCGCGTCGAGAGAAAAATTAATTGACCCGCTAATCATGGGATTTTCCTTTAAACATTTTTCTGCCGAGTTCGAGTACTTACACATCAAAGCTACAAAATCAGAGTGCGAGGAAAAATCTCCGGTCGAGTGCAAAAGCGTGTTTCAGCTTCGGGATAGAACTCAAGTGCAAAATTCGCCCAGTTGCGATCACGCATTATCGATTATCGTAAATGGGGAGTGAAGTCCCCATTCCCCCATCGTGATATATATCTCCAACGAGCTAAGCTCGAATTAAATAAAATTTCTTTTTTAACGTGTAAGTAGTCGGTCTGAACTTTCGGGAGCCGATTGGAATGGGAACGTCGCCGCTCGATACTGTTAATTAAAACTTTTCGCCGCGAGCGTTAATAGGTGCGAAGCGCTATCTGCCTTACGACGAGGAGACGCAACGAAGGATATCGGAACACTGTCGATGTCTCGTGTCTTGTTAAGCAAATTTTTTTTTTTTTTTTCATCTCTTTCATCCGCTCCGCACCGTACTGCAAAAGGGATCTGTAACAGTCGCGAATTTCATGCCCTTTGTTAAATAAATTATTTTATACATCGATTCTTCCTTTCAACTCTGTATTCAATTTTAAATCGAGCTGAAAATTGTACACATGAGGTAAAAAATAATTCAAGATCTTTTTTGTTATCCGCATAGTGTAATTTGATGAAAAAATAATATGCTTGCAATCATATAAAGTTGTTCAAAATGCATCAAGATTAACTGGATGTGTGTTGTACAGTGGTCTTCAAGAATAATGGTTCTGATAACGAGCAACGCGGAAACGTTTACAAACAGATCCTCGATATTACGTCATTCTGAGAGAAAACGTGATTTCATCGCATCGATGATCGTTAATCTCTCGAAACTTCTGTCTGCGCTATTTTCTTCCTCTTCGTCTCGTATAACGGCGATACTTCAAGGCGACGATTCTATCTTCGGCCGGTCATTACCTCGACTTAATGAGTCATTGATATCGGCAGGTTTCGAATGCGGAAGATGTGTGATTTACGTCGAATAGTTGTCGAGAGACAGTTTTCGCATTGTATCGATTTCTAAACGTCCGCTATATAGATATAACGAGGCATCCTGCCCACCCCTATCGATCTGCAATACAAAGCGTTTTATGACAGACGATCGATGAAACAACTCGGCGTTATTTCTGGCTTGAACGTTTCTAAAGTCAATGGGATATTTTTTCTTTTTTTTTTTTTTCGTAGAGGGCGAACCGATATTCTGTCATTAATTCAGCAGTCAGAAATAAATTCATAGGGCGAACCACAATATATAACGAATTCGGTCAACGAGATAACAGTGGGCGGTTAAAACCGCGAATTTATTATTCGTCATATTTACATCGGTTTTTATGAAATTTATTAAATATTTCCGACGCAGATTTCGCAGAAAAATTTAGAATCCGCTCGATACATATTGCAAGAGAATATTCAACAGGGGCACGTAATATTTTCTTCCTTCCGGAAATATCTCTGGCGCTTGAACGCAGTTACAGAGTCAAAATTTCATTCGCAACCGGCTAAAAGTTACGTGTATAATAACAGGCTGAAGTCTGATTCGTCGCGGCACTTATGAATTTTTGCAATCGTACTTTGTAGGCCATTAAGCGCGTACGCGCAGCAGCATCCCGTGCTATCTCTTACTCTTCCGTGTTTACTGGCCAGCAGAGAGTAACAAACTCGCGGATAAAACACGGGGGCGCATTCGTCACTGCAAGCAATTTCAACCGTTGCTACTATACGTAAAATAATACATCGATAATATTATACCCATTAATTACTGATAATGGATATCAGAATTACAGGGCGATATAATAGCTTATCGTAATAATGCAAATAATGTTGCGCGAATAAGTTTGCTCGTCCAAATAAATTACACACATCAAATAATAATGGAAATCTCTTGTATGGCCAATCAGTTTCAGACGAGACAAAAATGCGCGATGTGATTAAAATATGAAATAATATTGACGTCTGCTAGACAATTTTAAAACAAATATCGAATAAAAGTGCGATCTGATGAAAAAAAAAAAGAAAACCGATAGGCAAAGTTCGCTGGAAGAAATGGAAAGAAAAATTTCCAGCGGGTAGGATGGGACGGATTCGCTCGGGCGAATACCCTTAAAGTATCTTGAAAAAGTCGCGAAGGAGGCGGCGCACGAAGGGAATTTCTTCCAAAGTCCGCCGACTCGTAAAGCGATCGGTTACGGAAAGTCCCGCGGTTACGACTATCCGGCGTGGCTCGCTGAAAGCCATTTAGATAATAAAATGCAGTCCCGCGGTGATAAGACACGGGTCGTTTGTTCACGCGGTCGTTCGCGGACCCTCCGTGCACACGTTTCGTATACGCGTCGCGAACCACACCGCCCCTGTCTTGTATACGCGCGAGAGTTATGGAGGGTGGCAGAAAAAAATCGCGTGTGTTTACTGCGTGGCGGAAATCTTGGGGCGCCGACGAGTACGATCACCCAGAAATCTCGCGCACGCAACTGAGTATTCCGTCAAACGGCTCCTCTTGTACGCGCTGCGTCATAATCGTAAATAATTCATCCCTTCTTAAGAGCATCCCTTCGATCACAGTGATGCACTTTTGAAAATATAAAATCTCCGTTGTGTTCTTGTGTTTTAAAAGGATTTTTCAAAGACATCGCTCGCGCGATCAAGATCTCAAGAGATTCTTAAAAAATATTGTTTTCAATAAATAGAGTAATTATAGACAATTGATGTTATTAATTGGATGGGAACATAAATTCACATTTTTGATGAATTGTGAAACGGTTCGGGTAAATAGAGACCACCAACGCGCAACAAGAACTCGGGACGTTAAACCTTGGAACGAAGTAGTCAACGATATGATTTATTACAGAGTAATGGATAAACTAATATATCGTGTTTTCTCTCACGGTTGTGTAGTGGTGGTATCGATCGAGACGTCTCACGCTCGCTCGAAGGGGGAGAGGAGGGGGAATTCTCGACTGCTTCGTTGCGAGATCGCGAGAAGGAAGGAACGGCGAACGTCGAGCGGCCGGAAATCAGCGGATTCGAGCGGGGAAGCAACATGGAGGAGGGAAAAAGGAGGACGGAGAGCGCAATTAAATCGGCTGCTCCGCGCGCGCGGAACAATCGAATGGGCTGGCGGCGGATAATCTCGTGGAAGTATTCCGTCATCCCCGGGTGCCGTTCCTTTCCCGCGCGATAAAATCCACCGAACGGATTTCATTCGCGCCGGTTAAGCGGATGACTTTACAACGCTCGCTTTAACTCTTTCACACGAGGGACGAACCCTCCCCGAACAGTTTTCCCATCGGCCATTGTCGGCCGTCGCGTCGGAAGCGCGCAGATTCGACGCGCGTAGCCGGCGTAGTCGATCAAATCCGCGCGGCGCGCGTAAATCGATATCGACAGCTCGAAAACGAGACCGCTCCGCGGCACGAAAACGCGAATCGGAATCGGCTTACACAACGAAAATATCGAATACCGCGACGGAACGGGGGAAAAAAAAGATATATCGTGATATTTTAATGACACGCGAACAATTAATTCGGCTGTGGCACTATTATTCCCATCGATTTCATGCAATAACGTAATAATAATAATAATAATAATGAAACGGTGAAAAGAGAAGAAAGAATAATTTATTCCATTCTGGAAATGTATATATATGTATATTCCGACAAGGTACAAAGATATCATATAAAACATCGCGATTTACGCAGCAGCAAACGTAGACAGAAACAGTAATTACATTATTACTACATTACGTTAACTAACTATTGGATAATTCCGTTGCATTAGCTTTGTTAGCAGCGTCGTCTCTGTTTATTGGTATAACACGGCGAGCGGAACGGAGTGTACGGGGCGGGCACAATCGCTCCCGTTTGCTACGGTTGCGACAAATGCAATTTTCTTGAGCAGCGGCGTGCAAACGCGCTTCGAGAGAATGCGGATTGCATTATGAGCTCTCTCTCTCTCGAGGAGGAGGAGTTCGTCCGTTCGCGCTAACAATAATAATTACGTCGCCAATTTACGAAGGCGCATCAGTCTTGATATCCGTTAAACGTCCCTCGCCAGTTGTCCAATAACTGCCGCCGAGCTATACGTTTTCGCTCGGATAGCCGTTCGACGTTCGACGCAAAATAAATAGACTTTACTCGATCGGAATCTCATCGAGGATCGGCGAAGCGTAGTAACCGGTACTACATTATTTCGTTTCTGCACTTTAATTCCTCCCTTGTCATTCTTGCCTTCCGATACCGGCTAATTTATCGCGGGAATCCGGTTAATTCGACCTATAAGTTCAATTTGATATCGCCTCCTTCCTTCCACCCCTCATTTCCGTCTCTCTCTCTCTCTCGAGAGAGAGATAAAATCTATAGAGCGAATTGGCGTTCGTTTAATCTCAATGCAAAGTTTATGCAGAAATGTTATCTCCAATTTGCCGCTATCTACTTTTGCGCTATCGGCTGGGAATAAACGCCTCGGTGGATATAGCGGTGAGAACGAGTAATCGTCGCGAATTATGCGCGACGATTTAGTTTAATACTATCGGCATCAGGGAACGGCGGACGGTGAAAGAACAGCTCCGGCAGGAGTCATTAGCCGACGATTAACCGCTTAAGACGGAATAAGGCCGTCGAAAATGAATCGCGGCAGCGAATTAACATTTATATCGCTGAAACGCTAAGCCCAAGATCTCTTCGCGGCCAAATATGCGCGAGTCGAAATAATTTGTCGATTCGGGGAACAAGAAAAGAGTGACATCCGCGACATTCGCGATTCGTCAGGGATTATTTGCGAGAAAATAATTCCCCAAGTCGAGCGTGATGTGTAATTGAATAAATATGAGTACGGTTGTCTGATTACAAACAAAGCTGTACGATTTTATCCTCCGCGCGTAACTTTGATGTAAACTGACTGGAAATATATAGGAAAATATGCCCTCGAGTTCTCCTTGCTTTAGTTCCGAGAGAGAGAGAGAGAGAGAGAGCGAGAGAGAGATGGTATAATTACTATTACTATACACTACACGGCGCACATACAGCACGATGTAGTTTCCGGATACTAGCGCGGACGTACCATTAATTAGCGAATAAACGGATGTAGCGCATGAGCGAACGGGAATATTAAAAAGAAAAATAAGAAAGGGACAATGGAGATGGAAGTGAGGAGAGAGAGGGGGGGGGGGTGCGCGCGCGCAGGGCTGCTGCAATCGGAAAAAGGTTTGGAAAATAAATGAAAGCCCGTGCACAGCGCGCGTATCGCTCGCAAACGGAGGCAATATTTCCGCGTTAATGTAACAACTCGCCCGGTAAGCACCGTCGATTCCCGTAATTGACGTAAGCGATTGGCGCTTCGTTTTCGCGAGAGTGTATCGCAACCCCTTTTTTTTGTTTCACAGCCCATTGCGTTTCCTGCAGCCGGCGATTTAACACCGATCGCGCTGATCTACCCAGCGACGCTTAATTTAACGCGATTGTTGTCGAAGATGAGAGCTATAAATTACACCGATGGACAGAATTACCATTAATCGATCCAGGGCGAGTTTAGAAAAAGAACCGCTCAACTGTTCACCGGGGGCGAAGATGACTCTCGTTCGCTTATCGAGCGGACATTGGGCGGCTTTTCTTTCCGAATTCCGCGAGAAAGCATTTAGCATTAACTGCGCGAACAAAACTGAGCGTATAAAACTCGAGCGATAATAATTACACCGTAAACCGATGCTGCTACGGACATTATCGTTGCGCCGAGAGCGCGAATAACAACCGCGCGAGATAATTATGCAAATAACGGCTTCCGCTCGCATCAGGACACGGTCGATTCTCCGTTTCCGTAGCCGCTGCATATCGCGGATGGCGCGCGTAAAAGTTAACTGCATTACATCCGAGGCGCAATAATACTTTACGAGGGAGAGAGAGAAAGATGCTCTTTACGATGCCCGGGCGATAAAAATTTCGTCTCCCTTGGCTGGCACTTGGCCGAGTTTTGCTCGCGCGCGAAAATTCCACCTATAATTTATCGGCAGCTCGATAATCCATCCCGTTGACGACAACCGAGGCGATCCATCGTCGTCGAGGGAGTCGACTGTGTCTCCCGGCCGCGAATCGAAACCGTTGCGATACTTGATACGTCATCCCATTGTGCATCAACAGAGTTAAAAGGTGGGTATATATAGAAATGAAAAGAAAAAAAGAAGAAAGATATAATTAGCGATATACGATACCGTATTGTAAGGGCATACATAAATGGGGTGTGCGTATACATACAGAAAATTGAAGAGCTTATTAAAAAAATGAAATTTATAGTCACGAAGCAAAACCACAAAGTCACAAGAAGACAGTTTTAAAATAATCTCTCCAATTATCATTCCACCTGCTTTTCGACTGCATTCTCGTGCAATAATTACGATCCATTACGACACTTTTTATTTAAAATATTCGCTTGGGTTAAGAGAACAATAAAATCCTGTCCTATTTGGAACTTAATGAAAATTATAATTGATACATTACGATGAGACGGCACGCCGATATGGCTCGAAATCGTGGGATATTACTGACGCAATTCACTCGGAATATATTTTTCTGTATTTCGTGTACCAATGAAATACGAAACTCTACGTTTCACGGCGGTGGAGTTCGTATTACGCTGGGGAGAGTCCGCCATTCGCTCTAAAAGGGATCGCCCTTTCATCTCCTCCCCCCGCGCTGAAATCCAAAGCAGGAAGGCCGCACGCGTCGTTTCAGTTTTAAATTCGTTAATACCGAAATAACAATAGAATATGCAAAACGACACCAGCGACCGCCGCGAAATTCGTGCATATCCGGTTACACAACTCCGTGTAAAGCACGTAAAAATCAACGTGATTATTACATGGGGCAAAAAACGCTCGCTCGCTCATATTCCGGCGCTGCAATTCTCCGGAGCAACCGCGGGGAATGAAATATTCTATTATTCGCCGTTACTGCAAACTCGATCCCCTTTTTCCGAGCGATGCTCGTTCTATGTAAAAACAATAATACGGGGCAGTAAATAAAAAATTGTTCGTTTAACGTGTCTCTAATAATAATGTTCTGATATAATCAGAAATGACCAAGATGATTCATTATCCGATCACGGAATCGAAAACATAGCTGAAAACATATACCAGATCGTAATAAATATGCAAATTAATAAAATCAGATTAGCTGCAATATTGATTTCCAAAATATCAGTTAACATAATATTTGAATCGGATAGATTAACCTGATGAGAGCTGCAAGTAAAATCGAGAATATAATTATATATCATCAGAATGAGGGAATTGCAACTGCGGAAGAAGTTTTGCACTTTCAATAAAGTATTCCGCAAAGTAAAACGATGCTGGCTGAGAGTAACACAAGGGCCTCGTCGAATTTTGTTCCCTTTCCAAAGTGTCTCATTCGAGCTTGCTCTGCGTATCCTCAAGATGCGTTGTTGCAAATTGAAGAAGAGCGATATAAGAATGGGGGGGCTCACAATTTGTAAATTGGATACGGAAGAAAAGCTGGAATCGCTGCTCCGCTCCGTGCCGAGGGAGCGCCTCGAGAGCACAATGGCAGGCGCCAGATCGAGAGTAGAGAGCTAATAAACTCGCGAATATCCGGATTACCGGATCGTAGTAGAGAAACCGAACAAACGTTAATTACTTCATTAAAGTAATCCGACGAGATTGAGATAAACATGCGCGAGCGCGCGAACAAAATCTCGCGGAAGGAAGACGCGTGAGAGGTGCGGCAGCGGCAGCGGCCCGAAGCGTAGCGGAGCGAAACCCGGCATTAATTCCGCCGCCCGCGCCGTAACTTAAACGAATTAAAGTTTAATTCTATTAAAGTAACTAACCGCGCGCGACTCGCGGCTGGAATTTTTTATCCGGCGCACGTCCGATAGCGCGGTCCGGCTGCAAAGCGTGGCGTCAAAGGGATAGGCGAAGATACGACTATACCCGAAGATAGATATATACCCGTTATCAGCTGCGGATCTCATCGCTCCAATTTATAAATTGTACCGTAGAGAACCTCGTCAAGTGCGACCCTTGAATTCCGACAGCAGCATGGACTCTGCGCGATTCCGCGACAATCATGAGCTTTGAAATCCGCAGCGTTCGAGGATTCTCAAGCCTTGTTCCTTTTTTTTTTTTTCAAGTCTTTCTGTGTTTTTCAACTTTTCCCAGTTCAAATTGCTTGGCTCTCCGAACTATATAACAGTTTTAGTTGGGGAAACTTGGTTGTTCGAAAGTAAAATTGCTCGTACGAAAACGATTCATATATTTCTCCCTAAACTTGTATTGGTTTCCCGAAGGGGTTATTATAGATTCTGGAATAAAAAAAATAATAAACTATTCCTTTATCCTCTATTAATTCACTGATCTTCCCGAGATTATAATTTTACAATAGATCCCTTATATTTGAGAGTCGACTTCTCGATTTTAAGGTAAGATTTGATATTCACGGAGTTTTCAAGCTTTTCAAGATTCTTACATTCATGGATTTAGAGATTCCAGAACGATTCTTAAGCCACGAGAGATATACTCGCGGAGAAGGCACAAAAGCAGAAAAGGACGGCTGACGGAAGCAAAGGCGAAAACGTGTCTTGCCGATTTGCAGCATATTTTCAAGGATCCCCTTGAATTAAAATGCTGTCCTGAAGAATACGATCAAAGCAATCGCGTTCGATCTTGGGGAGTGCCGAACGAGATCTCACGCGTCATCCCGAATGCTAGTGTGAAACGCACATCAAAGCGCTCCGTTGTGAGACGAGATAAACGTGTATTTGAGAAAAAGGGTCGGTGGTCCTCTCGTGCGACCAGAGAACGAAGGAGTAGATAGCCAAGTGTACCGTCGTCCCAATTCGTAAATTGGATCGCAGAGAACTTCGGGAAGTGCGACAGAATGTGTCTCGGGCTTCCACGCCAGGATCACGTACGCCAATAAGGTCGTCCGCGGCCCGGATGGCTTCACAAAGAATGAAGTTAACAAAACGTAGGTGCGCGTCAAAATACGTCGGTTAAGCGATTGACCCTGGGATAATAGAAATTCAATTTTGCCACAACTGCAGCAGAATATCTTATAATGTATTGTATAGTGTATTTATTACGATATATCTTTTCGTTTTGTATTTCTTGTAAGTTTTATAAATAAATGTAAATTCATTAAAAAAATAAAAAATCAATGGTTAACATAGTTTTGATTAAAAACCCTATTTACACTCGATGTATTTCGTCTAAAAATGTTAAACGAACTTTAATATATTTAAAACCGAATAAGTAACATTTGCTTCGACAGAGAATAATAAACACAATAAGAATTTTTAATTGACTATATACTGGCAATGATTATAATCGTGGCAACGAGGGAGGTTCCAGGTTCGAACCCTGGCTGAGGTAATATTTTTCGCAATTAATTTAATTATTTAATCAAGACGCTTATATTATAAGCATCTAAAATTACATCAATTTAAAATGACCAGAATCCTTGATCGAAACGCAGTGACGATTTGTCACGACGATTATAATCGTTGCCCCGATTATAATCATTGCCAGTATATAGTCAATTAAAAATTCTTAATTGTGTTTAATATATTTATCTATTTGTCAATCTTCATTATTGACAATTCATCACTAGAAATCCCGAATTTTTTTATTTTTATCTTTCTATTGAATCTTGATAAAAAAAATCTAATTTAATATTTAGAAAATTTCAAGTTTTGAACGCTCAATTAAAATTATGGTATATATAGATAATTTACCATCCGAGAGAGTTGAGCAGTGGGGTAATAATCTCTTTCCGTAAAAATTAGAATACTATGTAACCCTCAAAGAACTGAAGGATCAAAGCCCGACTTGAACTGTTCTTCTGCCCTTGAGAGAGGCCGAGATCCCCGACTTGGACTGTTGCGCTATTGGAAGAAATAAAAGAATATATAAATAATGCCGCCTTTTTCAGTAAATTATGTCATCTATTAAAGAGCAATAGCAAAACGAAAGATATTCAATTGTGTAAAATAAGAAAAATGCTACTTCTTTTTAACTTTTATACATAATATCTACGCAGCGAAAATCAGCAGAGAAATTCTCATGCAATTCTAAAATGATGTCCCTAATCATGTTAGAAAGCGAGGCAAAAATAAAAAGCTCAATAGTTTTTCGTCGGTACTTTTCCTGGAGAAAATATATTGCGATGTAACGATTATCGTCGCCTGAAATACGGTGCCGTTAACATCGCGCACAGAAGTAGGTAGAATCAATTTTACAACGACTCGATCGATATTGAATAATCCTGGGACAAATACGGGGGGTTAAAGTATATATGAAATATTTGTAGCGCGACGTACCGGAAAATACTAGGAAAATCCATGCTGAAAAAGTTGATGTATACGCTGGAACACACCCGCGCCCGCGCCGCGAGTTTACACGCTGCACGCGCGGGGGCAGCGGAGGCGAAGGGGGAGGCTTTAATAACGCGGAACGAGAGAATTTTTATATCAGAGCATGAAACGGAGAGTAGTAGACGCGCACAAAAGAACAAGACAATAGACAAAAAGAACTACGAGATGAGAGAGGGTACGGTGGAAATAATAGGGGGAACAAGAGTGCGCATCCTACTACTGTCGGCCACGGGACGCAGGGGGTGCAAAGAGCCTTGTTACGGAACCGGCGTAACCGGGGGTGGCGCGACCCTTAGGGCCGGTCCTGAGCGCCGTGGCGGCACACGAAGGAAGGCACAGGCAGGGTTCGAAAGCGACGAAGGGGGTGGCAAACGGAGGGCAACACCGATCAATAACCCTCCGCAGAGCGGCGCTGCAGTCGTTGCCACCCCCTCTGGATTGCTCCTATAGCCACACGTACAGCTGCTGCTGCTGCTGCTGCTGCTGTTGGTTTCTACGTATGTACACGTATATCAACCTATTCGGGCCTCTCCTTGCGCTCTTGATTGGCAGTCATAAGGTGATATTACTCCAGAAGCCTGAATGTAGACCTGAATAAACGAATCGTCGTCTCGAAGAGCTTGTCGAAATCCGATTTAATTGCCCATACGACGCAATCAATAATCGAGGCGGTCGCGACCGGCACGAGAATGTCGATACGATGATGTGTTATGGGAAAGATAGACAGATAAAGTAACTTATTCTGTCACAATATAGTCTTAAGAATGACTGAATTATATATTGAATAATATAATAGTTAAAAGAAATTAGTAAGATAGAACAGAAGAAGAGGCAAATAAATCGTTATAGATGTAGAAAGAGGGATGCTGTACTATACTCTCTAAAGCTCATAGAGCGGTTTCGCCACTAATATATTAATTAGAGTGATTGCGATAGTCTCTCCAAAAGAGAGGGTTGTTACTATAATTTGAGTAAATGCGGAAACTCATAAGGTAGGAGTGAATTTTTCACTCAAATTTATAGAGCGGTTGCTCTACCAGAACGATACGATTTGATTCTAAAGCTATAGCATGGTGAATCACGATTCACTAAAGATCGACTGATAAATGACTCTAACAGAGTGAAATTTTCTACTCAAAATGGTATCACTCCTATGGACAGTGAATACTGTACTCGAAAAGAGTGTCCTTTCACTCAAATGGAGTGCAATTTCACTCCAACTTATAGAGCGCAATTTTATTCTTTCTTAGAGTGGCAAATCAGTTGAAGTGCACGGGCTCAATTTTCACTTTTCGTTACACTTGCATTTCACTCGTTTTGAGTGATATTTCACTCTTCGACTTTTAGAGAGTAGTTTATATATTGTGGGAATATTAATTATTTATTTTTGGACGATGGCGTTAGATATTTCGTACTTCAATTTTGATATTAGATATTTCACTCTTACGTGTCTCAAACATGATAGCAGAATATCACCTGTAATAGAATAATAAGACGAACATATGTTCTTCGATATCTCGCGCGACAGGTTTGATATTTTATCGATTGTTTTTTTATTCTTGCAACGGTTTGACACGCTGTCTCGGAGAAATAGTATCTTCTCGCCGGGCGCTAGTAATAATTCGAGAAAGATTCCGACAAACTATCATAAAAATATCTGATGCCTCGCGCGCGCGAGGATATCGACGCCATCGCTAGTATATCTGTTGGGGATGTCCATCGACGATGCGGAAAATTCGTTAACGCAATAACGCGAACCACCGAACCGCGCATTTTCCGCATTTAATACTGACCGCGAAATACGAGCGGCACGCAATAGCGATCCGCTCAGTGAACAAGTCATTTTCGAGGCGACCGGTGTTCGCGACGGCGCGCGGCGCGACGATTGTTGAGCGTGAGCGTTAAATATTATTGTAAATAGTCGCCACGCATGGCACGCACGCACGCACGTACGATACATGCTAGCCCCTGTGTCACGCGCGGCGAGAACTTGGAAATTCCGCGAGCCACGAGAGTAAAGTTGCAGAATGTAATTTACGAAGGACCCACGAATCGCGCACACACCGTGCGACGTTTGCGAAACTCGGGCAACAAGGTCGCATCGTGTTGAAAATTGCAAACGATTTTCCGCACTAGATTGCGGAATCGCGGAGTATCAGATTGCTCGGACACGGGGATTTCGGTTGGGTATACCTCAACGGCCGTTGTTTCCTTTCTCGAACAATCAAGCTAACGAACTACGTAAATCACATTTAGCATCATCCGACCGCTTTTATGTAGTGCCTTAAAGGAATTAAAGCGAGCTGAGAGCCCGGTTCACACATACGCGTTCCAGGATATTTTCACAAAGCCGGGGAGATGCGCCGGTGGCATAAAGAATTATCTGCGATAATAAAGGAGGAGGCTCCCCCCATTGAGCTTGAACATAAATAACAATATTTTCATCGACAAAAAAAAAAAAAAAAAAACTAATTGTTTCCTCTTTGCCAGCTTGTCAGATTTCACAAAAGGGATATTAAATTATCGCTAAGCTGAAAAGAAATTGTCGCAAAGAAAACAAAAGGATTATATTATTAAAGAGATGTTGCATTTATTGCTAATGTATAATAATAATGCCTATAAATCAGTGCGACAAAAAAAAAACGAAAATATATTAAATTCGACACAGTTTATACTCTTATATAATTCCGTTTTTTAGACGTGCAGTATATTACTATCCGCGAATGAGTTTCGACGATATTCTCGTCTTCCGCAGTCGAGTAATATTGAAACTATTTTGTGTGCGCGGTAACTGTTACGGAAATTTTAACGGGCAGACGACGGGCGGTGTCACGAGCACGCTGAAAGTTGCAGGAGATTTGAAATTGTTCATAAACGATTGCAACGTGTTTGTGGCGCGGAACTACTATTGCATCGAGAGACGATCCACTCTGGCATGCATCCAAAATCTGTCCTTCAGAGAGACGGGAGATATGGGCCGAATCTTTTAATTATCTATCGTTACCGTCACTCCAAAACCGAGCTTGATCTAAATCCCGTCTATACCCTCCGAACGTGAGAAACGATCGTTGGAGAGAAGTTACTTGCAAAGGCATTAAAAATATCTCTTATTATCTGAATATAGTCTTGTTATCGTACGTGTGGTTTACAGAAAATAGAATATATTTGCTATCTTCTAAAATTATCACTATTATTTCTATTTTGAGGAAAAATTTCTATAATCTATATGTACCTACAAACATTGAGAGCCATGATACTTTTAGTAAATATCTTTCTTCGGTACCTTTGACCACATCTTTCCGTCATATAATTAAAAAACATTTTTTACTTTCAAACAACGTTTGATTTAGATTTTTCAAAATCACTTTTTCTCTGAGGTTTTGCGAACTTTTATTACGAGGGAAATAGTTAGGAACGCCTCGTATATCTTCTCGATTGCATCGAACTTACACCCATCTACCGGATAATTACGATCATCGAGATCATCAATCACCCCTCCCCTGCATATTCTTTTTATTCGAACAACCTGCCCCGCTCATCCCGGGCAACCTGGAAATTGTGGGTCGCTCCAAATTGTTACAAACTGTTTGCATTACAACGATTTACAACGCGGAATCCGGCGAGATCACGGTGCGGCGATGCGGAGAGACGAGGGTCGAGAGGAATTATCCCGTCGCGTCGAGGAAACGTGTAAATGAATATACATTACTTTCGTGACGGCTACTGTCATCGTGTGCGCTGTCGTAATATGAATTCGGCGCGTTTCGCAGCAACGGCGAGAGGAAAGGTGGCGAAAGAACGGCAGGGCGAGGGCGGGGGGCGCAGGCGGGTGCACCCGACATTATTTCACTTTACAGTCGACCCAGTCGCGAGCTTCTGCAGTCTTGAATTAGACTTAATTAAAATACGAGCAGGCGAGGCGTTAACGCCACCGATAAAATCTTCCAACCACTCCTGCCCCTGCGCCTCTCCACCTGCCTCTCAGCGAAAACCACTATTCTGCCCGCGAGAGATATCCACCATCGATCGGCCCAGGGTCATGTATATAAAGGCGGGATCTTTTGCGTCAATTTAACCGACTTACCGCAAATAAATAGTACGCCCGTATCGTGGCGTTTGAGATAAAAATGAAGAAAGCCGATTACCGAATTACGGCGGCGAGCTGTAGTCACCGCATAAAGATCGGAAACAAACCTTCGAAGTGCTCGATTTTGCATTTTATTCATGAAAAAAGAAAAAGACGATGGCGGAGCTGTTTTTCCGTTGCTATGCAACAATTGTGGTATCACACGTATCATCGACCCCTATTATAAAAAAATAGGACAAAGATCAAAAGATAGTTATGAACCAAATCAGTAACTTTTACTTCGCCAGTAAATAATTAACAGTAAGGATTTTTATTTAATAAAGATAGCAAGTTAGGTCGAATACAAAACGGTCCGTGCGCGCTTATGGCAACACCGGATCGGTTTATTCTAATATGACACGATTCAGCGTGTCCTGCATGTCACGCGTGTCCTTGGATACTCACGATTTATCGCGCGTTTAATGCCAGTCGCATCACTGCACTTACCTGAAACAAAAGAAAAACGGCAAATAAAACAATCGTCCAATTTAGAACAATTGTAAACAATTGAACATTTGTAAACAATTGAAGAAATTTTCAATAACGTGTAATATTCTACGAACATTATCTTACATTTCACCACAGAATTTTCAATTTTCCGTAAACTGTTATTTCTGTATCTCTTAAGGTAGTTAGTCCGTAAATCGCAATTCATAAGAAAAATTTGAAAATTTTACTATATGTTAATAAATGTGGTATCTACACGTCTACAAATTAAAAGTAATTGACCGTCCGGAATGCGAGATAATCGCTATCAAAAATTGCATTTTTCCCATGTATTGCATGCACAAAGCACGAAAATCTCGTATTTTGAATTTTAATAATTAGAACGAATCTTAAGAAAGTGATGAAAAACGGATATATAGTAGAAGGGCACTTTAGGAATACTAGTAAAAAAAAAAAAAACGAAATTATTGACCGTTTAGATTTAGAAATACAATAATAAATAGACCTCGATTTTCGCGATTATTTGACATAAAGAAGCGACTGGAGGAGAAAAATGTGAAAGAATTGTCTTTTATTTTGTGTGTGAGGGACAGAACTATCCAAAAGTTTTCAGCCTGTAACCGCAAATAGTCAGATGTTTTCACGTTGATTTAGAGCATAAAATTTTGGATTGTATTTGTCACGGACTAACTATATATATATATATATATATATATATATATATATATATATATATATATATATATATACCTTTCATATACCTTAATTAACAAATTATTATTTTCACTCTTACTAATTTTAACGTAATTTTATTTTTTCAAGTTTCACGCGTATCCACGAATTAAGTATTCAAATTAAAATGTCTATGTATCGCTAACTCATCCCTGTCAAACTAGACGCTGTCCATTGAAAAGGGTAACAATGACGCGATGTTACCCTTTACTGTTAATTATAAATTCTTTGTAGCAAATTAAAAAATTTTATGATAAAATTTTTATCATTGGTCCATTAAAATCACGTTAATTTAATTCATTTTTAAATTAATAATGCTTAAATATACAGGCCATACAGTCAGTCTCCGAGCAAACAATAAGAGATGTTGGTTTAAATCTGAAAATACTCATTTATTGGATAATGGAAGTCTGTCATAAAATATGCTATCGGTTAATTGTTAAAATGTTTTTTATCTGTTCGTTTATCTTGACCACTTATTAACCAATAAGTTAGTTCATTCCTGCTGTCATCGATTTCATTTCTATTGGACATCAATTTTAAGTTTAAGACTCCATTTTCGCGCTTTTCCAACGATGAAAATTGGTATAATACCTTATTAAATTTTGACGAAGTTTAATTGTAATTTTTTAATTTTTAACTACACTATGGACTTTTCGATCTAATTTACATTTGTATTTCAGTTTGAACATCAGCCTTTATTACTCATCCATTTATTTTGATGTAAATGCGTACTTGTTTACTGATCCCTCCAAGTTATTTAAGTTGCTTTTATGAGATTATGGTTTAATTTTATATTTTTTATTGTAATGTAACTTTATCGTATCGAACCAAACGTGTTCCGATGAAGACTAAGTAAGACGAAACGTAAATAATTATTATTTCCATTATTCAATAAATTATTATCTTTCACCAGTATCTTTTATTGTTAGCTCGGAAATTGGCCGTATCACCTGTATATTTAGCTTCGATTTTATTGAGCGTGTGAGTTGTTCTTTTATTGAATAATACTTAATCTACACAGTTTATATTCTTGAAAATTTATTGGAAATTTAATGAAATAACAACCAGTTATATTTTCGCTAAAAATCCGATCGTAATTCGACGTGTCTTCTGGACACCTGCATTAAATGCAGTCTTCACGTTTTTCAGCATTAAAATGCACGTCTGCGTCATTTATACGGATGAACGTCATGCCGAAATACGATACATCATCTCGAGGACGAGTCGTGAATAGAGGAGTATAATACCGCGCGCATTCATTAAGACAAGCGAGCAAATCTTTAATAAACGCATTTCTTTCTCTGTGCAACCCCCGTAATGATTATAAGTATTATTAACGCCGAGCTGTTTCAATGGCGGGCGTTTCAGTCGCCGACCTTTTTAAGGCTTTGAAATTCCTTAACGAATCGTAGCAGCTTCAATGCCAAAGAAACGAAGTGACACTCGGGCGTGCCCGCCACGTAAAAATCTCGGATTCTCGACTCGAACTCCTCGCGAAATACTTTCCATTTACGTATTATACGAGAATTCACGAAATAAAATGTAATCAACAAATTAATAAACGGCGATACGAGTCAGGCGCAGTACGTGGTGCGCAAGTGAAGAAATTAATAGTTACAGAAGTAACGAATTACAATGTATATAATATACATGTACATGTATTCCAACTTAATAAACTATTAATTTCTTTACTTGCGCACCACGTACCGCGCCTGACTCGTATCGCCGTTTATTAATTTGTTGACATTTTTATCACGAGTCTAATGACATATTTAAAATGTAATCATCGCAGATAACAGAGGTCATTATTCTTCTGAGACTGTATTGTGTCTTTAATTTATTTCAAATTATAAATTATGAACTATTAAAAATGTTAGTTTATTAATTTGTAGTAATGTTTTCGTTAGAATTTTGTTGTTCAAATATCGGCATATATTTCATACAACGAAAATATTCATATGCAATTTAATATATTGTAAATAATCTTTTTAGATCGTAAATACACCGAAGGGTTTTTCATATGCAATTAGTAATGCGGTCTCAGGATTATCAAATACATTATGTCTGTGTGAGAATACTGAAGCTACATTCCCATAAGACCCAAGGATAAATTCTGTGCCTTGTCTGAACTAGGGAATTATCTTCGAATTTCTGCAGATCAAACAGCCGGACCCGGTTGTTTGGTAATTGCCTCCCCATGTCCATCCGGTCTTTGGGAATATACGCGCTCGTGTGTTAGACGGTACGCTCTATGATTTCGTAACGGCTATTCCTGCAGTCCTTTATGTCGTTTGTTTCCAAAAGCTACGCCGGTACGCTCGCTGAAGGGTTTTTACCGAACCTTGTGATAACGCCGTCACAAATAATAATCCACGTGTTGCCGTTGCAGCTTTGTCTATTACAAATCAAATTAGCGGTAAACTATTAACGATAATATTGCTGTAATAATGTAATAGCGAACATTTTGCAATAAGTCTGCCACGTATTATTTTCTATATATTTATTTCAATATTAATTGCATGCGAGATAGCTTATCTCAGTAATGATAGCAACTTTATCAATTAAATAGTTACAATGCAAACAATTTACCGAAATCATGAATCAAACTAATCTGTTTGAAACTAATAAATCAAATGTTGTCGATTTTAATCCCGTGGAGGACATTTTACGAACGTTCATCAGGCTTTCAGTGCCTAACATATTAATGATATGTTAATGCTATCACTGTTCGGTTAATATATAGAACACAACTGCAAGCGTCAGAGCATACATGACCACCGTTATCGCATCCTTATAACGTTCAGCAACAGGCGCTTTTCGCGGAATTGTGCGCTTGAATTTCTCGAGATCAGACGGCGTAACAGCATTATTTGGTTACTAGCTTTGCGTAACCACGTGGTCTTTGGAAGTTCTCGCCCAAGGTTATGCGGCGTACCAGCTCTACGATCTATAATTTTGTCGCCTACAGTTCGCATTCGCACAGCTATTTATACACCGCATATATTTATAGACACGCATCCACGAAGTAGCAACGCGGATCTATTTATTCTCAGGGTCGCCGCACACGGTTATTTATGATGATAAGCTTATGATTGATAAGCTGTACACGATTTTGCTATTAATAAATTTACTCTACTGATTTTCGTGATGATAGTCTGCAAAATCACCGATATTTAAAAAAGACATTAATAAAACATTGGGCATATTTCTGATGAAGCACTCGCTTGATCAAACAATAATCTTCGGCTAATTTGATGAATTCTGTGATATCTTCACATTTAAGATTTCAAAGATAATTATGTTAAACGATCCATTATCGTTTTGTTATGAATGACTGCGTCTATTACTTTCAGAAATACGCTGCAACAACTGTTGCCGGGTATTAACTTCGACTTGCAGGACATCAAACGGCATGATCGGGTTACACAGGGGGGATACGTTCGCCGCACACTACTCGAAGCACTGTGTGGTAAGTATTAAACGGAAGGTAACTATCTCCGATCCGAGCGAGCTCCGACGTAACGGCTGTAATAATTTCCAGACTAATTTTGCGCTTTAATCAACGGAAAGATTATCGAGCCGCGCCCTGTGTACCGAAAATATTCTCAAAAATAACTTGTCCAGCCCTAACTAATTCTGTACTTCACAAACATAATCAACAAGATAGTACACTGAGAAAAAAAATATTTATTTAGGTGGCTGCATTTTATTTAATATAATACACATATTTCTTTAGGATTAGATATTTTTATTTAAATTAAGTAAAAATATCTAATTCTAAACAAATAGGATGTGTATTATATTAAGTAAATAAGCTATTAGCAGCCACCTAAATAAATATTTTTTTGGATTTAAATATTTTTTTCTCAGTGTAGAATTAATCGGGTTTTTAATTTAAAATATACGCCTACAGATTTTCCGCTATATCCTTGAACTACTAATCCTAAATGATAATTCTCGATTGTACAGGAAGCAAATACTCAAGCTTTACTCTTTTCTTTTCTTTTTTTCTAACTTTTTACATTTGTCTCTGAAGTATAAAACTTTTTGTTATATTAATTTTCATTTTTTGTTATTAAACCAGTCTTCCATCTTATTTATTCATCCTTCCTGTAAGCGTGCCAGACGCTTTAACGTAACGATGAGATTTCTTTGTCAAAAATGAAAGAGACAGAGAGATATCGATTTCCACGTTATATAAAGAAACATAGCATCGTCTACGTGGGCGGCGACATGATGTACGGAATGCTCTAGCAATTTCCAGCAATCGAACGGCATGATGAGGTTATTTGTTCTCGCGATATGGCTTCTACGGTTCTCATCGGGGTCTCGGGAAATGTATACTCTCTCTCTCTCTGTCTCTCTCTCTCTCTCTCTCTCTCTCTCTCTCTCTCTCTCTCTCTCTCTCTCTCTCTCTCTCTCTCTCTCTCTCTCGCGGTGGAATACGTGGGAAGCACGCAAACGTGAAATACATACGCAGCATCTATAAGCGAAGTCAAGTAATTAGAGAGTTATCAAGGTCGCGCTTAATCGCGCTCCCTTTTATTCCTTTTACAAATCTATCTTCTATGGTTGCTATTTGCAATGTCGGAATGTCGATAAATCCGATGAGCTCAATTTGTACATCGTACAAAGCCATGTCAACGCGTCACACAAAATTGTAATGCCGCATTAATACTTAACGCGGACGTTAATTACATTATTAATATCACAGGGCTTAAACATTTCATAAATTGTAAAATTATATAACGGTAATACAGACCATTCATTCGGAAGAACATTAATTGCCTTATCGGATTTGTTTCCATCCTGTTTGGTATAAAATAATATAAGCTTAATATCTCGTGCATAAAAAGCGCCGATATATCGGGAAGTTAATCGTCACATTCATCATTGGCTAAAGCGTAAATGCTGTCTGCAAATTTTCCCCTGTTCCTTTGACAAATTAAATCGCTGTCAATGTACAGCAGCAAAATTATAGAGAAATCAACTTACAATTCGTGTCATTTCGTCATTTGCGAACACGTCCAGTTTCTTCGGCCATCCCCGAGCGCCGAGAATACACGTTTATTATCACGCGCGAGAAAGATTCACGACGGCATTGCGGAAGCATTTCCGTCTCGCAGTTTCAATCTTTCAGCGCGGCTGAAACCGCAGCCATCTTTCGAGCTGTATCTAGGACAAGGGAGGAAACCTTGTAACAACGTATCTTCCTGACGTATCGCAGTTACAAGACTCGAGGGGAAATACTATTTCTCGTTGAGATTCACCGGGATGCGTCGTCGCGCCAGTCTCAACGCTGCTGGGAATTATCTTTCGAATTTCTGGAAGATCAAACGGCATGACCCGGGTTACTCGGTTATTCGGTATCGCGTCACCCACCCGATCCTCATCTCCCCCCTGAAAATTTACGTCGTCTCCCGCGGGTGTGCGCGCGCGAACGCGGGGCTTTACGAAAATTCCAAATAAGGAAGTTTCCGCGATGCCGACGGGGGCACATCGATTCCCAAGAAGCCTCCGACGCTCCCCGCGCTCGTCCCCCGTCCCCCGTCCCATCGACAGCGCGGCGCGGCGAGAAACTTCCGCCAAAGAGATTTTTCCAATTTCCACTGCACTTCTCAAAGAGATTTTCCTCACGCGAACGGAATGCGTAATGTACGATGAAAACGACGATCGGATAAACACACCAGCCGGGGGAGGGGGGGGGGTGAACGGTAAAATCTCCCCCTCCTGGAGTGGAGAAACTTTTTATCTCCCAAGTTTGTATCGAACTGGGTTCCTATTTGGCGAGAGTCGCCGCTCGGTGATTTGTGCCCGAGATGAATTCGTAAGAGCCGCGCGACGCGCTTTAAATAAATCGCACCGCCTATCCGGAATTATCGATTAATAAGTTATCCGCGCGTTCATTTTCGCTCGGTCCCTTTAATGAGCCTTTTTCGATAAAAACAAAAATGGTTTACAACGTTATCCCGTTAACAACGAGCGATAACCCGTAATTATGCAAATCGCGGGGCAAACAAAATCACCATACATAAATTCGTCCAACAAATATGCCCGGTAACTTGTTATCACGTATGTTCTATAATGACAGAGATGAGATAAAAGTTTTATGTAAGTGCGACACGTAAACCGATCGTAAATGTACACGGCCTCGGTTGAATGATTTAATTCACGGAACGAACTCCGTAGCCGAAATGATGCAAAGCATAAATAATGCAAGCAACGTGTGTATAATGCAGAATTCGAACCTGACGGACCTGACCTTCGATCCGAACGCGATACCGCCGAAGAAGGTCGGTGGTATTCGCGTTCCTGGCACGCGAACTCATTGTTGGCATTAACCTTCGGGATACCGCGGATACCTTGCGATTTTTCGATCGGAAAATACGAGCCGATAAATCTCTACCTTCTGTTCTTGGGATGTCCAGGCGACCGCGAAATGCGATGCTTCTATTCCACTCGACGAGACGGCTCTCTATCGGCAAACAAATTATTCGCTGAATGGAAGTTTCAGAGCGAAATCATTAAGGCGAACGATTAGTACTTGTGACAGAAAATAATTCAACAGGCGTGAAACTCCGCGTATGACCTTCGTCAATAATTGGCAACGTACCAGAACACTCGGATGGTATAACACACATCGTTAGCAGTTCTTGAACAGACTTGTCACGATGATTAATGGCGACGGCTGCTGCTGCCAATAAGCAAAATTTAATAATTCCTGGTTAACTACCGTCACACATTATATAGTGATAGACGGCTTTTGTAACAAAAATAGATGTACTATATCAGCTATACTAATCAAATCATTGCAATCTTACGGTATCTCTCGGTAAATATATTTCAGTTGAAACGAAACCACGCGTAAGATTTTTTTTACTTGCAACGCACGTTACGCGCTACTTACAAATGCATTAAATAAAAGTTTGATCACCATTAACCATTGACAATAGTGCAAAGCTGTCTTATGAATCCATCGAAAATGATCAATTCCTAAAATAAACTGTCTAGCCGAAGATAAATTCATTAATCCGGCTAATTACAAAAAATAACACTGAATTCAATTGAATTCTTTATGAATATCGGAGCTTTAGCAATTAGTAGATTCGCACTGTGACGGTGATGGACGTGAATTAAAGATTTAAATTTATACGATCAATATTCAATTCCTCATTTTCACGATTTACGTTTGTCAAGTACGAATCTCAATGGTGCGGCGAATTAAATTAAAATTTTGTTAGTTTTCACGTAGAAACAAGTTGAAAAAAACAGTAATTTTATTTAATTCACAATTTAATATTCTACAGACTAATGGACAAACTGTATTCTCTTCAACAATTTACGATTAAAACCTAAATCGCACAAAAATAAAAACAAAATATTGAATAAATATTTAAAACGAAAATTAAGAGTATCGGAAAAAATCGTAAGAAATAAAGTGCCGAAATACAAGAAGAATACAAGCATTTCCATTCATATCTCCGTCGGAAGTATGCAGTCGGAAATGTCTGATTTCCGGTTCCATGATTCTACCAATTTCCTCTAGCGCGCTTCGACAAATTCAACCGAAAGGAAAAATCACATGTTATGAATACTATCAAGAAATGTGTAAAATAAAAAAACTAAAAATAGTGTAAATGAAATTCGTAACGCACGTAAGTCTCTCGTGTTCGAACAAATAAATACATAAAAAAGAAAAGTATCGTATTACACCGCCAGTCTTTACAAGACGAGTGATTTCTTTTTATTCTTTGTAAGCCGATATTACGTCGAGGTGTAATAAATGTTAAAACAGTAAGGTTTCGTGAAAAAGGCAGGTAGCTGGCATAATGAGGAAGATTTATCTACACAGTACCACGAGACGAAGATCCATTCCGTTTCGAAGAGAGCTGACGAGAGACGGGAAATGAAAATTCCACTTGGACGCACGACTTAACGCGTCCCGATAGAATTAATTGCCGACCTGCTTCGTACATCCCGTTTCGCAATAGTCAAGGTGGACTTGGAAAGAGGCGCAAGAAAATAAAACAAATGACCGCGCGGAGTAACCGATAGACATTTCTTTTCTGATTCCTGATCGTGACGAAAGGCTCGCTATAATTATACTCTAATTCGTGAAGTCGCACCGAAAGAAGAAACCTGAGTAGAAAAAATGGTGACAAAAAATTGAAAAGAATATTATTGTTCACAAACATTCTTAACGAATAGTCGAGTCATCGGCTACTTCGCGTTGCGTCTTGAGAAATGAAGAAAAGTTCAATTGAAGTGAAAAGTGAAATGAGAGGCAGGCGGAACGTGGAAAAAGCGAATCGAGCTAGAAAGAAGGATTCCCTCTACGAAAGAGTTGACCTCAGAGAGCGGCGGTTTAAGCAGCAGTAACCAAACTTTCGAACAAACCCCGAAAGGGGCAAGCTAGTAGGACCACTATCCCTTCGGGGCTTTCGCGAAACTTATTGATAATGGTTCGCTTAATCACGTCCGACAAAGACAAACGAGCACTCGCGAGTCAAATCGTAATGAGATAAGGATCAATTTCCGCATGGCACACATACCTATACGCGAGATAAGTCACGTCATTTAGTACCTGTCCGATAAACTTCGAACTTTCGTACCGCTACGTTCGCCATTAAGTTAAATTCCGTCCAGCTCTTCGCGCAGATACCCTCAGGTCATTAATACACTCGCCTTCATCCTTTTGTCTTGCTACAAGTCAAACTGCGATCCGTAGTTATGCAAATATAGCATGTATTTTATAAAAATAAACAGCACTTATACACTGTTGGAAAATTTTTGTAGTTTTGTTAAAAAAGGTCCTTGTTAAAATTTTTGTGTAAAATAATCAACACATACATGTGTAGATTTAACATATGCCTGCTATCTTAATTGAACTTAACAAATTAAAAATGTAAAATTATTAAAATAATTTAAAAAATATGTTAAAGTAACACAATTTGAACGTATTTATTAGATGTGTTAAAATTTATAGAAAAAAAAATGTTGATTATATACAAACCTCGTCTTCGAGATTACAACTGTAGTAGTCCGTCTTGCGGGCAGATCGAGCTACATCTTCAGAGTTAAAAGCAAGAGATGGCGCCCCGCGGCCCCTCCGTCGCGGCGCCCGTCCATGATATATACTTTCATTGTCTTTCTTGTGCGCGAGCAAGTCACACAAGACCCCCTTTCTTTTCGTAAGTTAATTCTTTCCGCATTGAATTCTTCAAAATGGCCAAGCATAGGAAAAGGAGTCACGAAGATCGCGACGGGAAAGCGGAAATACTGCGGAAGATCCAGAAATTGAATAGGAAGGTCGAACGTTTATTCGACGATATGCCAAGACCGATATCATCAGAAAATAAAGGTCGGTGCATTATCCTACTATAAAATGAGGCGACTTGGTCCGATCCTAGAGACAGAACCGCGGTCAGGCTCGAGGTTTAGGCAGAGCATACCTCCTGAGGAAAGACTCTTTTTTTTGCCTAACCTCTCTTTTCTGAATTTCCTTGTTACAGATAACAAGGAAAATCATCCTGAGAATGTGCAGGTTATCTCAAGTAAATCTGACACCGGCTCAGATCATAAAAGCGAGGGGGATATTAATATTGCCCCCTCCCCCCCCCGCCTGCAAGTCGCAAGACGCTACCGCGCTAAAGGCATCGGTGCTAGACACAAATTCTCCAGCGATTCTGCAAGAGCTCAGGCCAGGTACAGACGAAGTCATTGCTGCCTCTGGGGAAGTGGAGAACACAGACGAGGCAGGCCTCGAGCCGGAAGTGCTGGAGATTCTTGGAGTCAACCCCTCCAAGCCTAAAAATGTTGGAATCGTCCTCCAGAAGGAACTCGAGACTCGCTGGAGCTATTGGCTCTCAACACAGCTCGGTTAAGAAGAAATGGACAAACTGCTGGACCAATATCCTCGTGAATCGAGCAAATGTTTCTTCGAGGCGCCCAAATTAAATCCGGAGATCGCAGCTATGTCTGCAGTAACCCTGATCCAGAGAGATCAGAAATTTGTGGCAACACAAAACATGGTTGGCTCTGCTCTGGTCGCCTTAGGTGCTGCCATTTCCAGTCGACTGGTTGATGAAGAAATAGACAAGCTCGAGCTTCTCCGTAGGCTATGTGACTCGGGGAAGTTGATGACTCAAATCCATCGTGGTTTTTCAACCATCAGAAGAGCCTTCGTATCTCCCAGCTTAAACAATTAGATTCGTGATGTTCTGAAAGGTACCACCCCGGACAAGCTCCTGTATGGCTCCAACCTCTCCGAAAAGGTTAAGGAGGTTAAGACTATGGCAAAGATTGGACTAGACCTCAAGCCGCTTCCGGTAAAGCAAAATAAGCCGGGCACTTTAAACTCGAGATCGACCTTTTTGCATCTCGCATAAACGCTAAATGCAAAGATTACACAGGCCCACAAAAAAAGAAAAGTTGTCTGCGCCATGGACTAGACCATGGTATTTCCATGTATTTTCGCCTGCTGAAACCGAACATGACCTCAGTTTTGCCCCTACACGTCAGGTTTTTTCTTTACAGCCAAAAACACCTTGGAAAATTCATTAAACCTTAAACCAGCAAACTTTATATTTCTATAACCCCGTTATCCTTGAACAGCAAACCTCATAACCCATAACCCATAACCCCATAACCCACAACTCCATAACTCCATAACCCTGGAAATCTAGCAGACTCCCAATAACCACATGACCCGGGGGAGAAGAGAGCCAAGACAGCAGGCTCCCAAAAACCACATGACCCTGGGAGTTATACGGACAGAAGAAAGGATATACAATAACATACAACTTTATATATATAATATAACTTTATAAATTCATAACTCTGGAATCCTTGAGCACCAAATATTCTATTTCGGAAAGCTTTTAGACAGCACATGATCGTCTGTGTTTTCGTACCCTCTTATCTTCAAATGATCTGTAGAGTGGGTTCCGTTTACGCTTCCTCCCTTTCACAACACTTTCTCTCTTCAACATCCAACAGAAGTCAGCCATCATATTTATATCCCATCTAACCTCTCGTTATCGGACACACTACGGCTTCATCCTCACACCCTAATGCCCCCCTGCAAGGCAGCGCACCTTCGCTGGCTTCGTTACTTCAGAGGATCGGAAAATGGATCATTCTACACGTCTTTGATTAAGGCAGTTGTCACCATCTCCAGCATCCTGAGGCAGCAAGATTTTCAATTCCAATAACGGAATCAGAGATTCCATTATCAGAAGAAGAAACTTATCGTTTGGATTCTTAGACATCCAGGCATAATGTAACTATGGGAGCCACATATATATAAATTCGATGGTACTCCGTGGACATGATTCGGGACTTCTGATTCGAATGAGTGGAACTCATCATTTTGTTTGTATATCCCTCGTTCTGTCCCAGGGTTATGGTGTGATAGAGTCATGAGGTTATGGGGCTTGAAGGGTTCCAGGGTTACGGGATTAGTATGAAAAGGTTATGGGATTCTTAGTTTGGCTGTTTGGAGTTGAGTGAGCTACGGAGTTTGATGTTAAGTTGTGGGATCTACAATTTAATGGATTTTCCAAGGTGTTTTTGGCTGTAGAAAAAAATCCTGACGTGTAGGGACAAAACTGAGGTCATATTCGGTTTCAGCAGGCGAAAATACATGGGAATACCATGGTCTAGTCCATGGCGCAGCCAACTTTTCTTTTTTTGTGGGCCTGTGTTATTGTTCCTGGCGTAGAGATCCTTGCGCCTTATCAGCAGACGCTTTCACAATCAGCTGGAGTGACAGATTCTTCTACGCTTTTCCTCCCTTCTCTCTAGTCCCTCCAACCCTTCGAAAAATCTTCAATGACCAGGCAACAGGCATTGTAGTTGTGCCACAATGAACCGCTCAACCCTAGTAACCCCTGTTTTTAACGGCTCTTATCGAAGAGCCAATAATATTTAAACCCTCGATGGACCTGCTGCACTCTCCTTGCAGAACAATTCACCATCCGCTTGCCAATCAGATTGCCCTGGTGGTAGGGAAACTATCAGGCAGGCGTACCTGAGAAGAGGATTTTCAGCGACGACTACCAACATCCTGGTCGAGTCAATTACTGAAACTACTCATAAGCAGTACAACTCTAGTCTGAGAAGATGGTGGGTTTTCTGTCACGAAAACCAGGTAGACGTCTATGAGGCATCCACCAGTGAGTTACTTGAATTCTTGACTAAACAGTTCGAAGGAGCGTCTTACGGGTTATTGAATTCTACACGATCGGCAATTGCACTGATCTCACAAGAGGAGTTTGCGAGAAACCAGGCAGTACAACAATTTTTTAAACGAGTTTATAAAATACGCCCCCCTAGACCGAGATTCACACCTGGGACCCAGAAGTGGTTCTATCCTTTCTCGAAAACTCACCTACGAATGAAGATTTACACCTTCAACAACTTAGTGAGAAGACGGCTACCCTCCTCACCTTAAGTACGGCTCATAGACTTCAAACCTTTTCACTGATCAGAGTGGATCAAATTACCCAGAGCGCGGATAGTGGAAATAATGATTCCGGACAGAATTAAAACCTCTCGACCGGGCAACTTTCAGCCTCTTTTAACGTTGCCTTTTCTTCCAGATAGACCCAAGATTTGTGTGGCTACCACAGTCTTAGCCTATATCTCAAGAACTAAAGATATCAGGATCAAAGAAAAGAGACTTTTTGTAACTGTTAAGAGGCCCCACAGGCCAGCATCATCTCAAACACTGGCTCGATGGATTAAATACTGCCTATCACAGGCAGGCATTGACACGGAACTTTTCTCGGCGTACAGTACGAAACACGCAACAACATCAGCAGCTGTGTTGAAAGGCGTGGACGTAGACACTATACGCCGAACAGCAGGATGGTCTAAGAAATCCGTCTTCGCACGTTTCTACAACCAGCCTGTGCTACCGGACCGGACTTCGTTTGCATCAGTTCTTGAGACTAACAAGAAAAAGTAAATTACTGTCTCCTTATTCCTCAAAGCGAATGATGATTATTAAAGAATGGAGTGGAAATTGAGACTGAGCTCTAAACATCTACAGTTGTAATCTCGAAGACGAGGCTTGAATATAATTAAGCGATCAAACGAACTTACCTAAGTGACGTTCGATCGTGATTATATGAAAAGCCTCGTCGAGAGATTCAGTCCCACCCAGAACTCACATCCCGATCCCTTATTAATAATTTCCACTCATTAATATCTCTAAACTAATGAAAGTATCATGGATGGGCGCCGTGACCGAGGGGCCGCGGGACGCCACATCTTGCTTTTGGCTCTGAAGATGTGGCTCGATCTGCCCGCAAGACGGGCTACTCAGTTGTAATCACTTAGGTAAGTTCGTTTGATGACTTAATTTTACTCTAATAACAGAAGTGGGAATAAAAATTTACAGAAAAAGAGTGTTGGTTTTATCTCACAATCTTAACTTCAACATAAATGTTATATTATGATCACGATCATTTACATTTAAATCAATTACGATCAGAATTACATTTCCTTTCTGTTGAAATATTTTAACGTAGTATCGGTGTTACCATTTAACAAATCCATATTATGTTAAATTAACACAAAAGTTTGAGTGGACCGTTTGGGACATGTGATTTATGTTATATTTAACACAAAGAGTGATGGCAAATTTTGCCCATTTTTTGGACCTCGAATTTCAAACTTTTTTTCATGGCAAATAGTACTATTAGATGAAACATTAATCCCAGTAAAATTTCAAGTTGAGCATAGGCACGGTTCCGGAGATACAAGGGGGTGAAAGTGATGATTTCCAGTCAGGGTGTATTGCATAAGGAAGAATGCGTGGCTGAAGTTCACGTATTATTGAGGGTATTTTCTGTCGCCATCCCAATCTGTGAGAGGCAAGGAAACTCACATTAAAAAAGCACCTCAATGTGTGAAAGGCAAGGGGACTCACATTGAAAAAGCACTCCAATCTGTGAGAGGCAAGGGGACTCACATTAAAAAAGCACCCCAACAAACACAATGCAACATGTAACGTACAGGTTAGTTGTAATTTCCTACTCTACAATATAAATGCAATATAACACGTGTGTTTGGTTGGACCCCAATATGTGAGAGGCAAGGGGACTCACAGTAAAAAAGCAGCCCGATCTGTGAGAGGCGGTGTCAAGTTTCACTTCAACTCCATCTATCTCGGGAAATTTTCATGCTAGACGAAAACTAAGGTCATATTTGAATCCGGCGTAAAAAAATCCATAAGAAACGATGTTTCACTTCGTTATATATATTTTATTCCTTGGTATGGACACTTGAAGAGTTTCGTATACTTTCATGGATTATGAGAAACCATCACTTTCACCCCTTCATATCTCTGAAACCGTGCCTATGCTCATTTTTAAATTTCTCTGGGATTAATGTCCCATCATATAGTACTATTTGGCATAAAAAAAAGTTTGATATTCGAGGTCCAAACAATGGGCGAAAAAACAGGTCTTTTTGCCATCACTCTTTTCCAACAGTGTATTATATACGCCTTATTATATATATATATATAAATATATATATATATATATATATATATATAAAATTACATATATTGAATTTTTTTGTTAACCCTCAGTTACCTTACGTTTTCACACTCCGATATTACCTCACGTGGGTCTGAGAGACCCCTGCCGTCTTCTCCAGCTTGGAGAAATCGGCAAATCTTTAAGACAAATGCATCAATTTGAAGTTTTTTTTTTTTTAAATCGATACGTCTTTTAAAGATCTACAAGACTGTGAAGGTTAGATTATTCCAAGTTAAAAAATGTAAATGTTATTTTTAAAAAAAGGAAGACGTGTTTTTCTGAAAAAGCGAAAAAATTGGTTTTTTTTTTTCAAATTGACGTAGTACTGACTAAAAAAAAGATACAAGGGTTCGACCTTCGGCATTCGAAAGGTCAAGAGTTGTACTTTTTGCAGAAATTGGTGTCATAACGATTGGTTCCAAAAAGTATATTTTTTTGCAAAGTAAAGTTTCATGATTTTTGAAGAAAATCGAAATATTATTGTCTCTAAAAAATGGATTTTTCTTAAAAATCGTAAAACTTGCGACCTTGGGAATGAAATATAAACATGTAGAAGAATAACAAAATATTTTTCAAAAAGTTTCATATGGCTAATACAAAATGGTGGCTATGGAGAGATAAAAATTCATGTTTTTTTGTATAAAATCGATAAAAATGTTGAATAAATGCAATAAAAATGCATAAAAAATACTTTATTTATTAAAAATAGATACACAGAAAAATTAGGTACTATTTGATTCTATAAACCAATAAAATCCAACATTTTACTTTTTAAAACAAGACGTATGAGTCAGCCTGACTGGCAGTAATTTATTGATATAACGACGTTTCAACCCTTACTTTGGGTCCTTATCAAGTTAATTTAACAATGATAGATCATTGTGCGTCAAAATTACAGAAATATTTGAGTCATAGTTAAAAATTGTGTAAACGGGCGGTGAACACACACAGAAATGGAGCAAGAATATATACTTGGTTGAGAGACATGACCATCTCGTGTAAAGCCCGAGAAACGAATAATTTTACTTTTTATATAACACGGAATATTTTTTCTATCATTATATTGCATAAATATATTGTTTTTATAAGATTTACTTATATACTTTGTATTTTGACAGTAATCGTTTTTGTCACGATATTACCTCACGTGGGTCTGAGTGACCCTAGCGTCCCACTTCTCACTGTCTGCCGCGGCTGCTTCGACCGAGCTGACTTTCGCAAGTGGCCAGGCTAGTGCTAGAACCTTCAAACTTTTTTCCCCCACTGGTCCGGAGTCCCTACCACTGCGCGTTCAAAAAGGGCGCGACTTTTAAACACGCCTTGGGGCACTTAGACCCAGGTGAGGTAACTGAGGGTTAAAATTGTGCATGTGCACTTCCTCTTGTAAATCATATCTTAAAAGGAATTGTTAGAAACAAACCATATAAAAGGGAAGAATTTATAACTGCAAAGAGAGACGGAGCGTACTGCACTACTGGCGGAAGAAATGCTCTTCGCTAATTAATTGGCAGGCAGCGCTAATAGTACCGACATATTTTAAATCCTGTCGGACGCGTTTTCATTCCCAGCCGACATCCGTATAACAAAAGCCTCGCGCAAACTGCAAAGAGCATTACTCATTTATTTCAGCGTGCGGCAGGGAGCGAACCGCTGGCTTTCGGTTCGTTGCTCACCTTTGTCTTTCCGGATTAACTTGATACAGCCGCGTCGACCCTGTAATGGACAGTCATCACGAATTTGTTGGCAAATTTTATGTGAGAGTATAAAGGGACTGTATGTATAATACGCGCCGCCGGACGGCCGGCACAAAGAAGGCACGAAAACCCGCATACCCGAAGCAAATCTGGCGTTTTTCCCCTCTAGACAGATGATAAATAATCACACAGTCGTAATTAAATGTGATAAACACTGTTTGCACAAATAGAAAGCTGCTTCCAAAAATCGTCCTACAAATTTTGTGACAATAATAATAATTTTATTTTAAATATTTAATTACATTTATCAATTTCCATTGAAATTTTACATTCTCTTATCCAAGCAAATATTCGCTTCAAGATGCGTTGATCCTCTGATGAATATCATACTCAGATCTAGGTAAAATCATTAGAAATGCCAATTATGAAATAAATTATGTTCGCAGTTTAATTTAATCCCGTGAATTTCACCTCGTCATTTAAATAAAACGCTTGAAAGTTATCGCTGCTAATTTTACAGCGATAAAATCGCGATTAACATAGTAACATGTAATAAAATCTGTTGATAGTGGGCCGAGCTCCTCTCCTTCTCTGTATACAAACTGTTATCATTAGACGACGGATGCCCTACATCTCCAAGTGCACTCTGCCTCAGCTCGGTCCGGTATAAACTATATTATATAACCCCCGGTATAAACTATATTATATAACAAGCGGTGCAACGTGTATACGGGGTAATTACGAAAGCCGTGCGCCATCAAGACACGGAGCTGCGATGAAATCCCGATTAAAATGTAATTCGACTCGCACGAACGACGATTTATCCGATTTCGTAAGCTGAAAATTATCGCAACTCGCAGAACTGTCGCGTTTCTCGTGTGTTTTTTCCGGGTTTTTTCTTTTTTTATTTTTGTTTTTATTTTATTTATTTTTTTTACGGCAAGATCAGCGCGCCAGTTCCCGATAATCCGTTGGTAAATAACGAGCCGTTAAATCCGAGAGCGTCGGCGTGGTAATGACGATAATCGGGGATTTTCATCGGCAAGAATGATTTGTGCGCGAATCGATTGTTTATCGTACGCAACTGCACAGCAGTGAATCATACAATATGCTGGTTGCGTTAAAGTTAATAACCCCCTTCCCCCTCCGGTGGCGGCGGCGATAATCAAATTTAGTTATTAATTCGATAGATCATGCATTTCTGGTAGTAGCGTGTCGTTTAATTAAAGCCACGAAGTAAAAACGACGAAGCCGTCTTTGGATTATCGACGAACGCGACGGTGTCCTCCGTCGGGAAATTCGCGAGACCGACGGTTTCCGTTTTTCAACGGCCAACGGGGCGCGGCCCTCGTTGATAAACGGCCACTTTGGAAAAATAATCCCGCCGCTTAAAGAATTAATTTGAGATGGCTGGCGGTCCCGCGGGAAGAACCGAGAAACCCTCTTCTTTATTCCGGTGGAAAGGCCGGGGAAACCCCACCGTCGCACCTTGCACTTGCACCGGTGGAAAAGGTCGGAAGAAAACGTTCGCGGGCGCACCTCATGCATTTCAGGAATGCCGGGGTACAACAGAGGAGGAGAGAATCCGCGGATGGGTTCGCCGCTGAGCGAGCATTTCCTTCTAAAGAAATCCACGCGAATGATGTGGAACGCTGCGACGACGCTGTCTGCTGGCAGCGTTCTACAATAAAGACGAGTTTGCCCGGTTGACATTTCGAGTCCCATTTTTCTTTCAGTACGCGCGCCCGCGTTTTCGTCGTCGTTATGGATAAAACATCGCCCTCGAGGAGAAGCTTCCACTTTAGCGGAATAACGTCATTTATTTGTAGCATGATTCCATTGCTTTATGAACCGATTTGAAAGGCCCCGAGCGAGAGAGACAGTTGGAGGAGGAGGAGGAGGAGGAGGAGGAGGAGGAGGAGGAGGAGGAGGCACTTCTTCGTCTTCCGCCAAGTGGAAAGAGAAAACCCCAAGAGACCTCCGTTAAAATCTTTGCCCAGCGCTTTGTACTTTTCCTTTCGCTTCAAGTCCCCGTCCGTCGAGGGTAAAACGACCGACGAAGGGCTCCCGTAGCAGGCGGAGCAAATACTTTTGGTCGCTTTGAAAATTAATTTATGAGGATGTAAGATAAGAAGCGAGCACGGTTTTCTTTCATCAGCTGAGGAAGGAAAAGACCCGAGAGCACCGGCCGCGTTAATATTTTTATTCGTCGTCTTGCACGTTTGTCAGTGACTATCAATAGTGGAAAACCGCGTTGTTCAAACTTCCATTTAAAATAAATAATCCCATTGTTTTATTAATTAATAATCAAAAGAGACATAAGCGAGAAAAGAAGCTTTGGGAAAGATCAAAGTTCTCGCGCTTGTAAAATGAAATTTAGACCGAATATAAGTCGATTGTTTGGTCTACATCTGACAATCTGACTACAAGAGATGACAAACAAAAAACATATACACATTGAGCAATTGCTCCGGAAATCATCTTCGGCCACGAAACATGGAACTGTGGAACGAGTAGTATATTTTCACGTGTCAGCTCGCATTTTCTATTTTAATTAAAACAGTTATTGGAAAATATTCACTCGCAGGGCACATCGTTTCATTGAGTATAGGGCACCAATTGATGTCAAAATAAAAACTAATCTAAAGAACAATACGGGCACGATAAAATTGAAACGATACGATTTAATAGCTGCATTTTATACATTTTATTTAAAAAAAACCATTTAAGAGACGCTATGTCTGCCTAATTTTTTGAAAAAAATTCTTCATTAATGTGTTAAACAATTTTTTAATTAAAAACGTAAGAATGCATATTTATTACGAGAGATGTTCTGTACAATATATTTTGTATTTTCAAATAAATGTCTGATAGAGATATTAATTGTAAATAAAACGAAATATGTATGCTACAAAGAAGCAAACAAGTTTAATCATGGAGAGAAAAGAACCTTACGTTTCTTCTTATAAAAGCTTTTTTCCGCCGATATTCTCTTCATCATTCCCGTAATGCCTGTGGTCTTAGCCGCAAGATACTGGCTTGGGATAAAAACATCCGCAAGATTTTCACGTGAACGCGCCGCTTTTATCCCGTCCCTAACTATATCTCGCCGGAAATCGGCCGGTCGCGGCTTCCGTTTGCGCGCTGTGATTTGCCTTCTGGCAGAAAAAAGTTTTTTCAATCACCCGGAGCCGAAGACGATAACGTAGAGCAAAGGGTGTACGGAGTTGAATGTCCTAACGGAACCAAAACATCTTGCTCTTAAAACCTCGAAAATTTTCCTGACCACTGTTAAATCAAGTTCGCAGATACATTAAGGAAGACCTGATGCGACGACGAAAACGCAAAAAAAAAACGCCGACGACTTTAATTATTTCGTTGTCATACTTCCGCTATTAGCCGGGTGGACGGAAATAACGTGCTTGTGATAGCTTCATAAAAAAATTATTATAATCCGCCAGTAGAATTTATCTCGACGTTTAGACCGTTGTCGAGATAAATTTAGAGCTTTCTTTTGTTTAAAAAAAGCTCTTTTAAAGAAATTAAATTAACCCTAGACAGACTCACTTATTTTTCTCATACGTGAATGACTCACTGTTAATAACCCCAAACTTGTACCGCGTGTATAATATTTCCAGAATGTTCTTAGAAAACTTTGTAATAGATAATTTTGTTTGTTGTTTAATAGGGAAGACGATAGTAGTCATCAATTTGTGGTAGTAAAAAAGGAACAATAAAAAAATTTCGAAAAACAAAACAAAGAACCAAAAATTTGGCTAAAATGGGCTCAATTTGAATTTCGCGTGGGGTCCCACCTATGTGAACCTGGCACCCGATTTTCGAAAAATTAATTTTTTTTTACGGAAAACGTTAGCATTTTGTTTGTAGTTGTTTGTAGTAACAAAAACTTCGTTTGTAGTTCAATACATTAAAAGTTATAAACATTTAAAAAATGACTCGCACCCCACTTTGAGATATCTCAAATCCGCTTGCGCCATCTTCTTCAGAATCGTTTGTAGTTGTTTGTAGTGCTTCTCTTTTCGTTTGTAGTTGAACCGTTTAAAAGTTACAACAATTTAAAAAAATAAAAAAACCTAACTTTGCCAATTTTGGAAATATCTCAAATCCGCTTGCGCCATCTTCTTCAGAATCGTTTGTAGTTGTTTGTAGTGCTTTTCTTTTCGTTTGTAGTTGCACCGTTCAAAAGTTATTATATTTTTGCAATAAACAAAAAGTGTAACTTTGCCAATTTTGGAGATATCTCAAATCCGCTTGCGCCATCTTCTTCAGAATCGTTTGTAGTTGTGTGTAGTGCTTTTCTTTTCGTTTGTAGTTGAACCGTTCAAAAGTTATTGGGTGTACAACTTAATTCGGTCCGTTTTTTTGTGGTCAAAAATGCATTTATTTCAGAACAAAATGAATGAACAGATTAATCAAAGTATTGTCCATCGCTGGCTACTACTTTTTCCCACCTCTCAGGCAATTTTCGAATTCCATCTCGAAAAAATGTCTCGTCTTTTGAGGCGATTCAAGTTAGGAGCCAATTTTCGATTTCTGCGAAAGAAGTGAACCGGTGACCTGCCAAATCGTGCTGCATCCGTCGGAACAATCAGTAATCAGAAGGAGCAATGTCCGGAGAATACAGCGGGTGGGGTAGGACTTCCCATTTCAACGTTACCAAGTATGTTTTGACGGGCTTTGCGACATGGGGTCGAGCATTGTCATGCTGCAAAATCACTTTATCGTGTCTATCGTTGTATTGCGGCCGTTTGTCTTTCAGTGCTCGGCTCAAACGCATCAATTGCTTTCGATACCGATCGCCTGTGATTGTTTCAGTCGGTTTTAGTAGCTCATAATACACTACGCTCTTCCACCGCCATGCCGGTCTTCGACGTCAAAATCACCGTTCTTGAAGCGTTGAAACCATTTTCGGCACGTTCTTTCACTAATAGCGGCCTCACCATACGTATTTGAGAGCATTCGATGAGCCTCAGCCGCAGATTTCTTCATATTAAAGCAGAAAATTAAAACCTCCCGCAAATGCTGCTTAGTTAACACAAAATTTGACATATTCAACACAGTAAAAAACAAGGTTTTTGTATGAAACTCAAAGCGATATAAACTGAATATTATTGACAGATGTCTAACCTCTCTGAAACCGCCGAAATCAGCTGTCACTATGAAACATTCATAACAGCCAGAGCCATTTTTTGAAAACGGACCGAACTAAGTTGTACACCCAATATTATATTTTTGCAATAAACAAAAAGTGTAACTTTGCCAACTTTGGAGATATCTCAACTCCGCTTGCGCCATCTTCTTCAGAATCGTTTGTAGTTGTTTGTAGTGCTTTTCTTTTCGTTTGTAGTTGCACCGTTCAAAAGTTATTATATTTTTGCAATAA